>CM048845.1:60602032-61202032 GCA_026545225.1 Cornus controversa
TCCTTTTGAGATGTCCAAAAAGGTGTGAGACACAGTGGGATCTAAGTTTTATGTCCACAAGCTCTGTTAGAAAAGTGTTTCATATTCCTAAATCAAGTATCAGATATGTACTCTTCTGAGTAGGCTCCATGGAATTTTGTTAAGAAATCTCTAGCATGACAACTATGGTTAAGTTGCTTGTCGATATTTGGCACCACTTTGATACAAAAATCATAGAAAATTGCAAGTTGCGATCTCCATCCATGTGTGGTTATTGTTATGAAAATTAATATTTTATATACTAACTTACTTGAATGAAAATTACACTAAACTTAGTTTTGTATGTAATTATTGGTATGCAAATATATAGACACACATATAATAAATTTGTTACATGTGATAATAAGAGAAATAATAAAATAAAACAAAACAATTATTAAAATAAGATAGTAGAAAAGCTGGTTTGATGTAGAGAGACATGTGAAAAACACGTTATTAAAATAAGATAGTAGAAAAGCTGGTTTGATGCAGAGAGACATGTGAAAAACACGTTATTAAAATAAGATAGTAGAAAAGCTGGTTTGATGTAGAGAGACATGTGAAAAACACGTTGACCTAAAGTTGATAGCCCTCTTCTATGTGGAGGTGTGGATGGTACTAGTTAACTCTAAGATACAACCCAAATAAGCTCTCCACGGCACTTCCTCTATGTACACGACCACAAGAAGGCAAATGGGCCAAGTCTCTATGTGTCTAAGTTGCCCACAAAATAAGTAGATATAAAATAATGTTGAAAAAAAATATAAGCTAGAAGAGAGAATTGTTTTACGCAGGAAACACTAGAACAAAAAAAGATAACAAACAATTAAAGTGAACTTAGCTAAGGCGTGTGAACACACGCCCTTAAGAATAGATCCGCCCCTCAAAGACGATGTCTCGATGTAGCAGGTAACGACATCCCACCCTCCAGAATACAATAGCAACCTCCTCTGCAAACGTGCACTCATAGTGTAGAGAAAATCGAGTAGCTTTGGTTGGTCCTCAGTGGTAATAACATAGTCAAATAGAATTGCAGAACAGTAGCCCAAATAATATTTGTCAGAATCAACAGTAGTAGCCAAAATAACGTAGAACAATACTAGCAGAAGGTGGTTGTTATGTACTTTGGCAGTACTTCTTTCAACACTATCTATAATATTTTGCAATACTTAGTACAATGAAAAGAAACACTAGTACTGAAACAAACTGATTGAAAAATGTGAAATAAACTGAGAGAAGAATATGAAATGATTTTTTGTACACTAAAAATGTGAGACATGAAGTTTATTTATAGCCAAATATATATACAATGTTCATCTCCATAATATCAGGAGACAACAGGATATCAGGAGAACGTTACATGCAGATATTTGGGAAATACTCAGTTGTGTGAACGTTAAGGCTTGAAAAATCTCAATGATGAGTAAACTTAGTCGTAAACACTTAGTCTCTCAACAATAAACTAGTGTAATGTATTTTGAAATACTTATAATATAAAACAATCATCCACATAATTCAAAATACGAAAATAAACCAGATGCAACCAGAGGACCACGAGAATCCAATGCATTAAAACTGGTGTCTTTTGAACTATGAACCAGCCCTAAGGTAAGTAAGCCGTGACTTACAGAAAAATTGGTGAAACTATGTTTTTATAACCTAAGATTCCTTATTATAAATCAAACAACTAACCACCCACATTGTTATCTCTATACCAAAGCTATTCATAATGGGTTGGCACGAATAGGCCTTGCGTCGTACCTGGATTTTGATAAGCACTTTAAAAAGTCTACCTAAACTCGTATAGGAAGCGGCACCACCTCCAAACTCATATAGATGAATCCATCAAGTGTGTACTATAACTAAACACACCACCCATACGGGATATGTAATTCATTAAGAATCTCAATTCAACCTCTTGTGTTATAGTTTTGCACTATCTACACTATAGGGAGGGATTCTCAAGATAAAAGTGATAGTGCACTACCTAGTCAACCAGTAACTTATTTTTACCTATATAAACCTACTTCCAGGGATCTCTATTCACATAGGTTGGGTTACCATCACCATTGACCTTTGTTATAGGCATAAGTCTTATCCCCCTCGATGTATCACTCACTAGCTTTCTGCCTAGTAGTTTTGTTAAAGGATCGGCTAAACTATCTCCGATCTCACAAAATCTAGGAATATCACCCCAAACTTAAGCAGATGCCTCACAATATTATGTCTTAGGCTTATATGCCTGTTTTTTCCATTATAAATTTTATTCTTTGCTCAGGTTGTAGCAGCGTGGCAATCTTAAAGAATAGATACGGATGAAGCTGGTTGTATCCATATAGGGATATCTGCTAAGAGGTTTCTAAACCACTCAGTCTCAGATCCAGCCTTCTCCAAGGCTATGAACTCGAATTCTATAGTTAACCGAGCTATGCCGGTCTGTTTGAAAGATTTTCATAAAACTGCACTCCCACCAAGAGTGAATACATATCCACTTGTGGATTTCATCTCATCTGAATCAGAGATCTAGTTAATATCGTTATATCCCTCTAGTACAGCGGGAAATCCACTATACATGAACCCATAGTCATGAGTACCTTTTAAGTATTTGAGTACTTGAGTTAGAGTCATAGATCATAACTAGTACGCAAGAGTCAAGACACCCTATCTAAATCATATTTACTAGATATGCTAATTAATTACAAGTTTGATATTCAATATACTTACCTTATAATCTATATATATATATATATATATATATATATATAGACACACACACACACACACACTTCCTATACTTCATATTGAACATCTTATGTAGCCATTTACTTTGTTGTCCTTAATATCAAGGAGCCCTCCTCCAATTCAAATAGTTGATAGATGGTGACTTGTTGAGAATCAATCCTATGAACACGTCGCTGACCGGCTTGGATTCATGGAATTCTAGTTCAAAATATTGTCAACGGATTAGTTTCTTACCATATTCGCTTATCTTCACAATAGGTAACTGGTCTTATTCTCTACTATGTTAGTTCCTTTGTTATCCTAAAACACTGCTATAACTTTAGATGTTTTAACCCTACTCTTTCATGTAAAAAAAAGCCTCATGTTGTTTGACATTTCCTTCAATTCAATACAAGGTGAGTTTTTAGGATTTGGGTTTTCTAATTTATCCAAACCTGTCCATTTTTACTTGAATTGGATTGGTTTCAATAGTTCTATTGCTCCTCAAGTTGTTACGTTTGAGATACATTTGAGAAATTGGTTTTTGTGTTAGCAAAATTTGGTGTAAAAATATGTTAATTGAGTTGTAATTTTATATTTATCTTGAAACCAAGACCGATGATTAAAAAACCCTACTATTTTATATTTATCTTGAGTCTCGATTTCAAAAACTGAAAGACAGATGATTAACATGAGCTAAGTACATATTAATCATATCATGTAAATGAGTGTGTGAGTATACTTGTTCTTCAAAAAAGGTTTTTTTTTAATGTTTTTAAGAGTAAAAATATGTTTTGAAAACTTTGGAATATGAGTTGAGTGGGCCATGAAACAATATTCATAGAGGGTGTTACATTCAGTCAAAAGAATGTGAAAACTACCAAAGATTGGTAGGCTCTGATACCATGTTAAAAATCTAAGAAAATTATATTGAATTGTCTTATATTATGAATAATACATAAATGCTTATTTATAGGTACATCATCTTGGAGACTAAGTAAACTTATGAAACAAGAAAGCTAGATGGTTTAGGAAAAGATATAACAAATCATATATGGTTTAGGAATGGTATAATAATAAATAGGAAAGAGGGCCAAACCCCACCCCCCCACCCCCCCCATTTTAAAAAGATGCAATAAACCCTCCTATGTTATATTTTGGACTATATCATATCCACATCTTTGCAAAAGTGAGCAAAGTACCCCATTTTGCATATATTCTCCTTTTTTATGACCATTTTACCATTTCCATTATTATAAAAAATAAAGAACAATAGAGAGAAGAGATGTTTTTTTATATTAAGTTTTTTTTTACCTTAATAAAAAAAAATTCTTTTTCAGCGAAAAAAATTTTGGAAAAAAAAAATGCACAATTGCATAATTAATTTTTTTTGTTTTCCGAAAAATTTTCCATTAGAAAGAGAGAGGTTTTTTATATTAATTTTTTTCACCTTAATAAAAAAAAGAGTTTTTTTCCCAAGAAAAAAATTCCAGGGAAAAAAACTAAATGTGCACAATTACTTAATAAAAAATTTTACTTTTTTTTTGTTTTTCAAAAATTGTTACAGTTGCTTTTTGCAACTAAAAAGAGAGAATTTATGAAAATAAAACAATTTTGAAAAAGACAAAAAAAAATCCATAAATTTTTAGTATTGTGCATATTTAGTTTTTTTCCCCAAAAATTATTTCTCAAATTTTTTTCTTGGAAAAAATTCCTCTTTTTTTATTAAGGTAAAAAAAATTAGTATAAAAAAACTCCTCTCTTTCTAATAGAAAATTTTCCGGAAACAATTTTTGGAAAACAAAATAAAAATTCAAAAAAATTTATTATGTAATTGAGCATTTTTAGTTTTTTTTTGGTAGATTTTTTTCTTGGAAAAAAACTCCTCTTTTTTTTATTAAGGTAAAAAAAATCCACTCTTCTTTCTTTTTCTTTTTTTTTATAATAATGGAAAGAATAAATTGATCATAAAAAAAGAAGAATATGTGCAAAATGAGGTACTTTGTTCACTTTTACAAAGATGATGGTGTGATATGGTTTAAAATAAAATAGAGGGTTGGTTTATTGCACCTTTTTAAAATCATTGGGCGATTTTGAGCTCTTTTACCTAGTAAATATATAATCTAACATCTATTAACTAGGCTACTTTATCTAGACCTAACAGTTGGGATATATTGTTGTAGTAAATATCACTTTGAAAGGATGATTCATTGAACTGGAATCACTAACTAATAATGATCAAATACTAAGTTAATAAAAATATAATAGAAAATACTAATGATATTAAATAAATTAAATGAAAACTTTTTTTTTTCCTTCCACCCCTCCCTCGTCTTCAGATCTCTTATCCCATACGCTCTTATATATAATTGTTGCATTTTGTGATTACATGTAAGTGGTAACTTTTGAAATTTGGATATTTTTGTGTCATTTATGTAATTAGTATTTCATTTACTCAGATTGTTTCATGAATGAATGTGATTTTGAAAGGGTGTAATTGATCTTCCAAATATTTAATTTTATCTTTTAATTTTCAAATTTCAAGTTAAAGCTTTAAGCAAAGGCAAACTAATGATATAACTATATGATAATCGCCACTAATATTTTAACAAGGACTTGGAGCAGCGCAACAGTCGCCCAATAAGTTTACTTTGTGTACTAAGTTTATTTCCTCGCTTCATATTCATTGTCTAAATACTTGTATCGTTGAGGTAAAGAAAAAGCTTAGTTTCAGAATCAATTTTCTTTCAGCAATTATTTCAATGTTAATTTAAAATTTCAATTTCAAGAAGAAAAGTAAAAATAATGCTTATGAGAAAATATCAAGAATTATTATGTCAATCTTCATCTTGGAAGCATTGAAAAGTAGAGAAAACAAAAATAATGTGATATATATATATATATATATATATATATATATATTTTAAGTTGTCACTTGTTAAATGACCAATTCTATATCTACTCATTGTATAAATTACTAAAGGCACTTTTCTATTTTGTTCCTTGTAATCTTGTTTTGTTAAAGTCAGCAAAATTTCGTTTAGTTAAAATAAAGTAATAATGATATATCTTTCTCAAAGTGAAATTAAAGCGTTTAGTTTTTTTATTTTTTTTCAAAAATTGAATTATTTAACAAATGTTTTTTTCTTTACAACTTCTTTTTTTATATGTAATTTATCGCTTTCCTATTCTCTAAGTTTTTACTTTTTCATACAAATTTTTGTCTCTACATATTTAGATTGTATTTTTATTATTTTTTGGATTACATTTTTCTTAATAATATTATAAAGAAAATTCTATTACAATTGATTTATAATTTTTTTTAATTTTTAATTACAAAGTACGAGTTCGGCCCCAATCAAAATTTTAACCGTAATAAACAAAGAAAAAATATGAATATTTTATATGGAAGTTGTGCAGCATTTACGTAGTCTTTTAGATGGGTTTTTGTCGCGTGGCTGGGTTCCTCTTGGCTGCTAATTCTTTGGTTTGGATCGTTTTCTGGTTGTTTTGCTTTGTTCTGTCGGCTTTTAGTCTTCTTCTGCTTGTTTTCGTTACTTTTCTTTTCTTTCGGTGGCCACCGTGTAAAGCATTCTCTCTGTACAAATAGAGTAAAACTCGACTTATCTCGCAAACATCATCTCTAAAGAATTGTTTGTATTTAAAAAAATCAAATCTTAGACTTGATATTTTACGAGACGCCATAAGCGAACGACTTTGGTTCTGTTTGGCATGAGTTTTATTTTTGTTTCGGCACTATTAAAACAAAATATGTTTGATATAGTATGTTGTGTTTGAATAGTGTCAAAACGTTTCAAAATTTTTGGCCAAAATTGAAAACACTATTTTGTTGTTTTCATTATGTTTCAGCAACTGTAACAGAAAAAATAAAAAATATTTAAAATAATTTTTTTTGCCAAACTTGTTTTTAATTCTATTTAAAATACACTCGTAACAAAACACTTGTTCTATTTTAAACAGAAACAAAATAATAAAAACAAAGCGGACCTTTTACTATTAGAGCCAATCTTTTGAGTTGTCTTCTTTTGTTGTTGTTTTGCTTTGTTTTGTTGGCTTTTAGTCTTCTTCTGGTTGTTCTTTTCTTTTCTTTCGGTAACTATCATGCAAAATATTCTCTTTACACGAATAGGGTAAAACTCGACTTATGTTATACACGTGATTTTTAAAAATTTATTTACAATTTAGCAAAAACGAATCTTATAATGTTTTATGAAACACCATAAGCAAACGACTTTAGTGCTGGAGCCAACCTTTTGAGTTCTTCAACTTTTTTTTGTTGCTGTTGTTGACGCAGCTTGCTTTGTTTTCTGGTTTTTGGCTTTTCTTTTGTTACACTTCATATATTTCTTTGTTTAAATAAACATATACGTATGGTGAGAAGAAAATGAATGTGGATTTGAACACCATGTTGAGTAAAATAAAATTAATGGAATCAAACTATTGAATCATCTTCTGTTTGTTTTGCTCAAGTAGTGGGCCTTAGTCATGTTGTACAGAATAAAAAGGTAAAATAAAATTATGTGAAGGCCACCAAATTGAGTAAATTACCAAGTCATATTATTGGGTTAAATAAAATTCCAAGTGTGACTAAAAAGTTCGTATTTTCTTAAGGGTCTTCAATACCATCTATTGTGTTAAGAAGTGCTTTTTATTCTTGCTATTTTTTTTTGGAAAAATTACTAGAAAGTCCTAATTTTTTTTATTGAAATACAAATAAGTTTTAAGAAATTTTCTTTATAACCAATAAGTCCTGCTTTTAATTTTTTTTCATTTAAGTCCTAAATCATTACATATTTCATTTATAACCCTTACTAAATTGAAGTAAAATTTTATAATTTTAAATTTATTCTAGAATTGGTATATAATCTATTTTTTATATATTCCTTTAAGTTTTAGTTCCTTAATAATATTGAATTATGAGTTTGAATAATAATTAATTTAAATTCAATTCAAAAATTCGTGCAGAATACACTATTTTAGTACAAAAATAATAATTATTCTATAAAAATAATAATAATATGCATTTCTTATATTTTTTATTCAAATTTTATGTCTTTTTTTGTAAGGGTTTATATGAAAATTTGAGTTAATTTATTAAGAGTATAAATGGAAGATTTAGGACTTAAATGAAAAAAAAATCAAAAGTAGTTCTTATTGGTTGTAAAGAAGATTTTTTCAAGACTTATTTGTCTTTCAATGAAATAAGTAGGACTTGATTGTAATTACCTTCCTTTTTTTTCCACGGTTAAGGCGTTAATTCTTGCCATTTGAAATACTTGTGCTTCCGAAAATTGTTCATAAGGATTTACTATATATATATGTATATATATATATATATATATATATATATATATATCAGATGGTTTAGAGGAAGGGAGCTGATATTGGCACTCCACCAATATCCTCTGGCACTCCACTCCTATATTTTTGTAAAGTAAAATTATAAAAATGGTCCTATGTTATACCATTTTAGATTCTTATATTTTTAGTACCCTAATTGCCTTTCTAATTCAAGACTCAATTTTTATTTTATTTTATTCTTCTTAAAAAAAGTTTTTTAAACTTTTTTTCTTTAGGTTTACAATATAACAATCCATTTATTACCACCCAAATACTATAGTTTAGACATTTTTCAATTGAAACTTGTTGTTCTTGTCCCTATCCTATACAACTCAAAGAATCCAAAATTTGAACTATTCTATTTTTACTCACCAAATGTGTAATTTATTTTTCATGTGCCTTATTTATAAAATAATATAAATTAAAATTTTGAAACATACCATCAATTTGTGAACAAACAAAATAGAAAGGAAGGAGGAAAAAATAAAAAGCAAACGAAGAAAAATATCATTTAAATTTTTTTTTTTTTTTTTTTTGAAATTTTGGTGCAAAGACTCCTTAGTTAAATTAAGACAACTACAATTGAAAAAATATTTCAGCGAGTCATGTTTTTGTCTTTTCATCTTTTAATTTCTAAATGTTCTCTATTAAAATAAAAAAGATTTCCTTAGTTTTCTTAAAGAACTATATATCATAATTTTTATTCAAGTGAAATTAAACTTTCTTTTGATTTTAAATATAATTAATTTTTTTTCAAATAAGTTTTATTCATTGATATAATGTTTGTTTCCAACTCAAATACATTTTTAATATTTCTCTAAGTAATCTATTATTAACAACTTTTTCCAAACTTATCTAATCATGTAACTTTTTTTTATTATCCGAATCACATACATTTGATTGATACCCTCTGAATCATTATATTGAATCCTAAACTTTTTTACTTTTAAAATAAATATTGATAAATTGATTCAACATGAAAAAATAATATTTTTAAAATCATCGAAGAAGTATTTTCACACCAAAAAAGAACGTCAGAGAGAAGTGGCAATTTGGAGTTAAGCGAGGGATTCGTCCATACCATTGGTAAAGTTTGGAAGACCGCGACTGATCCTGCAAGGGAATGAATGGAAAAAATAGCATGTCGTATCAATGGAGAATTCTGAGAATATTTCATTCTTATCGGATCGGTACAAAACCTTCTTTGAATTCTTGGAACGGAACAAGAATTCTAACATTATCAAATAAGGGCAATTAGGGTATTAAAAATATAATAATCAAATATTGTATAGTAGATGGACACCTTTGTAATTGTACTTTACAAAAAGGTGAAAGTGGAGTGCCAGAGGATATTGGTGGAGTGCCAATATCAGCTCCCTTAGAGGAGTTACTACTTGAAAGAATATCTTCTTCTTGGATTTCATGAGTTCTTTTTCATTTTCGGAATCAGAATATTCGCTGCAACATTAATCTTTTAGACAATTTATTAATGTTTCTTTTGTATCTTCAGAAATTTCTATATTTTTTAAGTTTTTCTCTTAACCTTGCATTTAGTTTTTTTAATGGCCTTTTTGTCCACATTTGTAACAGGTAAAATTTTTCTTGAAGACACTAGGATTGGATGGCTTACGAGAAAGTATATAATATTCCGGAAGTATTGATAATGTGATATTTTTGAAAAGTGTCTTCTATTTCTTTTTTATTATAGTGAATAATTTTTAAAACAAATCAAAGTCTTACACATACTGGGAATGTCACGTTATCAATACTCTTGGGTATTATACAATTTCTTGTGACTTGTGAAACTTTGTAAGATTTGGAATATCTTCGCTTTTAAGGTTCAAATGGTTTTAAGAATATTTTTGTTTTGGAGTTGAAGACTTAATGGGTTGATAGCCAAATTGTTCACAAAATAACTATAATTTTTTTCTTCTGTTAATCTAACGTTGCCATCGGCGCAGATTGAGAGATATTTAATTTATACTTTGAACTAATATTGCGTTTGATACGCAATAATGGAATGAAATAGAAGGTCAATATTACCTTTTTTGGATTCATTCCTTTGTTTGGTAAGAAAAATTAAAGTGAGAATAACCATTTTGTGTCATTCCTTTAGAATGAAAAAGAATGAACATTCATTCCACTACTCAACCTATGGAATGGTCATTCCATTCCCAATAAATATTTTAAAAAAAATCTAGCTACCAAAAATAATGTAATCATCATTCTACTGATGCATCATTTCATGTTTGAAATCAAGCAATAAAATGAGAATGATTATTTCATTTCATTCAATTATCATTTTAATAGAATGTTCATTCTATTTTATTGTTACATACCAAACGTAGCATAAGTTTTCTCCAATTCTAAATTCAAGACGCAAATTCAATACTTCAAATATAGTAAGTTTTTTAGCTTTACCTTGCAACCTAAGCTTAAACCACAAAGATAATCATACATTATTAATGATATTGATTATGTCTCTACATGTGAGCTTATCATTAGGCAATTGACCATTATTGTGTTCCCTATTCTTTTGACGGTTTCTTTCAGCAAACAAAGAGAGTAAGCCGTTGACGAACTTGTCTTTCCAAAAGGACTGATTTTAATCACTTCTTTGCAGTACTTCTGCAAGGAAAACATATTTATAACATCTCTCTGAAATCTTGTTTCTCAACACATCTAAGATTTTTAAGTAATTTAGATCATGGTTCCTTTAATTGATTTTGGGTTTCCTACAAAATGATGAGTGATAGCCAAAAATAATGTTGGAGCAGTGTCTTGGATTTCTTGGCCAAGACTTAGGACTTGATACACTCGTTTTATCGATATTTCATTCGTATAAAGAATTAACTTGTGATTGACTTGGAATTATAAGCTATCATACAATCAAAAATTAAATAAAATTGACACATTTAATTGCATGACATATTGTAATTGACAGAAATCACATTGTCCTGGAATCATATAATAATTTCTTATTTTTGATTGCATGGTAGATTGTGATTGATCATGATCATGATCATGTCATAGTCCATGATCATGTAATAATTTCTTCTTTAGTTAAAAATCAAGAGTTCAAGTTTTCATAAGGACAAAGTGGGTGCGTGAGTGTGTTTCTCGCTAGTGTTTAAAAAAACCTAAGATGAATGAAAAACATAAGCAATTAGTAGGTTTTAGCATGGTTGAGCAACACAAAACAACTCCTAAACTTGGGAAGCAACTGCGAAACTTGGTTGTCATCATGACTTAACTTCATGTTTCTTTCACAATTGATGTATTGGAGAGGTTTGTTTTATAATTTGCAAGTCTATGCTAACTTTTTTATTATTATTTTTTGGACAATTCTAATGCATCATAGCAATTTGTATGTATATATAAATGCGTAGGGGAAAAAAATCCGTAGTTGTTTACATTAGCTTAGTAACACACAAACAGGTCAAATTTAAAGAGGAATTAAGCTCAAAGTTTAGTAAAAAGTTCGAAGAATAGTCTTAAAAGAAAGAATGAGTCAGACCGTCATTTTTAGGACTAAAGCATTTTAATATAGACATTAGTCCAACTTATATTAGAAATTTATGTACTTGAGAGAAAAGATAACTACAAATAAAAAAATTTGAGTTATAGAGAGATTTAAATTTCAACTTGTATAAATAATAAAAAAGATAGAATGAAAAATATTCTCTTTTTCTCTGAAAAAAAATATATTGTACTCTTAAATTTTTAAGTGTGTTCAATAAGTTAATTGGCAGAAAATTAGCCAACTAATTTTTTGTACAATATGTATACAAAAAGAGACATTTAATTATATATATATATATATGTATATATACATATTTATTCACTTCTTAATAATTTTATTTCGTTGAATGTGTCATTCTGTTAATTTAAATTATTTATTACAAGTAAGGGTATTTTTTTCATTTTGTGACTTTTGTCCCAAAGTGAAAATTAGACTATAAAAGTCAATGAATACCAACCCAAAATAAATTTTTGCCAGTGATTCCAATGAACAAAGTAGGAAAAAGAAAAAAGTAATTTTATTTGTAAGTAAAAAAAATACTTTTTCTGTCAATTTTTTTTTTATAGTACTGTATATGTTTTTGTATGAAGAATGTTGATCTGACACACTGACTATTATAATTGTTACTTCGATGTAGGGCCCACCCGAATCAATACGGAGCAAGCACTACGCTAAATTGTGATTGGTCTGATTAGAGCGTGACTATGCGCGTGTAGATCTAGGCATTACGACGCCGTCCTCTTTGTTGAAAAAGATAGATGGGCGGTCAGTGGGTCCCACAAAAAGGAAAAGGTCGGTGCAACCAGTTTTGGCTTGGCACCACCAAAAAGCTCTCATCATCTTTGTCAAAACCATGTAAACAACCATTAACCACTTTTTTATGCACATTAACATATAGTAGTACTTTTTATATCAAAGACTGGAAAGCATTTATTTCAGTACCATGATTAACACACACACACACATATATATATATATATATATAAAATTTTCTATTTATATGTTTTATACACGTTTTATGTTTATATAATACCTTGTAAACATGTGGAGTGTTTGTCCGATCATTAATTTTAGGATTTCATAGAATGAGTCGAGACGCATAAATTGGTCAAACACCTATGATTGGAAAAAAAAAAAAATATGTGAAGTGCTTTTGTATATACAATTAATAATAATAAATAAAAAAAACTCCCATACAGTAATTTTAAGTACTATTTGTAAATAAATGGAATAGAAGTTTTGGAAAGGACAATTTCAATATTACCCAATCACTTTATTTATTTATTTATATATACATACATTGAGGTGAGAAAGTTAAATTCTATTTGATAAGCTAGTTCTTCTGAATGAAATTATCCAATTAAATGCATTTAATAATATCACTTAAAATATAATAAAATTTTAAGTGATATTATTTTACTTGTCACTTAATGTCGAACACTTAAAATTAAAAAAAAAAAAATCACTTCAAAATTTCAACCCCTATTTGATTAGATAGAAATAGTAATAAAAAAAGAAAATAGAAAATTTGTGAATACTTTAAAAGTTTGGTTAGCAAAAAAAGATACTTTTGAGGAAAAAATATTTTCCATAATTACCTAATTTTTTCATATATTTTTTCTAAACAAAATAAATTTTTTATGGTAAGTTTCATATTATTCAAGCATACAATGGTAATTTTTCATAATTTTTTTTAAAAAAATTCATGTCAATTAAATACATGATGAAAAATTTATTTTGACTTTGGTGATTTCACTTTTTGTTATTAATTTTCATCAAAACAAATGGAGCCCAAACTTTTATTATTTAATTTTTGATTTTATCAAATAACACTGAGATGGAATTAGGTTCACTTTTTGTTATTAATTTTCATCAAAACAAATGGAGCCAAACTTTTATTATTTACTTTTCGGTTTTATCAAATAACACTGAGATGGAATTAGGGGTGCAACTTAGATTGGACAACCCGAGCCCAGCCCAATTTTTTATGGGTTTGGGCAACTATTTTTATAATTAGAGTTGAGCTAGAGTTGAAAAATCTCAACTCGAACTTAATTAGGGTTGGATTTGGGTTAAAGTGCCAACAATCCGAATCCGAATTGTAATATTATTTTTATGCATACTTTTTATTTTAAATATATTATATATAATATTCATGATAACATTTTTATTTTCAACTTTCGGTATTTAAATCTTAATTTATTGTTTGTTAACACTTTAGATAATTAATTTTCTAAAAATTTGTTTGTAATTTTTTAGAAATTTGTATTAAGTTCTTAATTTTGTGTGTGTTTACGAGTAATCTAATGTGAAACTTATTAAAGATCACTTAAAATTTTTAATATGTAGATTAGTGATATACATAATTCGAATTAATCTGACTTTTTAATCCGAAATTTCAACCCGAGTTACAAAGTCTAGTTTAAAAATTTAAGGATGGGTTGGGCTAGAGTTGAGAGTTAGGGTTGGACGTAGGATTATGGTTAAGTTATAGTTAAATATATCATATGTAGGATTGAGTCCGAATTGTACCTCTAATTCGTTCAACTCATCGAAATTGCAACACTAAATGGGATAGGCCCACCAATATGGCCAATCCCCTGCTGCAACGTGATGAGATGTGATTCCTCTTAGAGCAAAAAGGACCAAAAAAACCTTTCACGCCCCCACTTTTAACAGATGGTCAAAAGGGTAAAATTGAGGAATAAAAATGCTCATTAAATAATTGTTTTTGTAGGTCATGCTTAACAATATAGCATAAAAAAACAAAAAAATAGAGATGGACAAAAATGATGGTCACCACTCACCACCTTATGCATATTATCTGTTTTTCTTAATTCATAACTCTTTGTAATATTTTTTTCCTCATTTGATTCCTTGTAATATCAATTAGAGATATTGTTTCAATTTATTTAATTTGTAGATCAAATTTAAAAAAAAATAAAACCGGCTGATCCAATTGGTTGAACAACTGATAAAAAAATTTAAAAATTTTGTTGAACAATATTTTGTTGTTTTTTTCAATAAATTTTGATCTTATAATAAATTGGACGGAACACCCTCAAATGAAATTTTGATTGACCACTTGCGTGGGCTCTCTCAAGTGCAACTTTCTTAATAATCATTTTTTATGACGAGGTTTGAACCCTTCTAGAATTTACTACTAAATAGACTTTATACCATGTCAAATATCATATACTTTAAAAACTTAAGTTTTTATTTGAGTGTAATTTTAATATTTAAATTTCCGATATAACCATTGACAAAAGAAGTTGGTTCAAGGTGATATAACCATTTTATCACAATCTCAGTGGTTCAACCAATATACCCTAAAGAAGTTGATACAACCAAAACCTAATATACTTGGAACAACAAAACCAAAACCTCAAATCTTATTATTATAATTCCAAAAGAAGTTTTTGTTTTTTTTTTTTTTGGGTAACATAGGTTCAAAAGAAGTTGGTTCAAGGTGATTTCTTACTTTTTATTTTTATGTTCAAATTAATCATAAAATTATAAATATATAGTGTGTATAGATATATATTTTCAGTAGTATATATATAGGGAGCTGATATTAGCGCTCCACCAATATCCTTAGATACTCTACTCCCATATTTTTTTTATAATAAAATTACAAAAAAACCCTTACAATATACAATGTTTGATTCTTATATTTGAATACTATAATTGTCCTTATCTGTTAAGGTTATGATTCTTCTCTCTCTCTCTCTGAAAAATGAAAAATAAAATATTTCAATTAGAGGTCTCTTTGAAAAATGTGTTTGAGTTAGAAGAAGTTATTGAAATTATAAAGACAAGCAATATTATAAAAATCTCAAAAATACCATTCTAATTCTCAAGATAATGTGATTTTTTTTCTTTTTTTATTTATTCTACTTTTTCTTTCGAATCTATTTTTTTAGTTGGTTTTGAAAAAAACTATTTTTTCTTGCTGAGTCAATCTATCAATATTGATTTTAGAATTGAATTTTATCCATCGGAATACTATATGTTGAGAATAATAGATGCAATTTCTATGTAAATCAAGGAGGAGGAAGAGGCTATCATTAAGTTGAAAAATTTAGGATTCAATATAATGACCTGAGAGAATATATATGATTAGGATAATAAAAGTTATATGATTAAATTAAAAGTATTTGAGTTTGATGCAAATTTTATATCAATGAATAAAACTATCTCATTATAGGAAAAATATTTAACGAATTAAAATCAAATGAAAGCTTAGTTTTACTTAAATAAAAATTATGATGAATTTAAGTAAGCCAATGAAAGCTTGTTTGATTTTAAAAAGAAATTTTTAGAAATTAAGAAATGGAAAGAGAAAAACATGAGTCTTTGGAATCCTTTTTCCAATTGTAATTGTCATAATTTAGCTAAGTAACCCTTTTCCAATTAGACTTTTAAGTAGGTAAAAAAGAATTGAAAATTTAAAACTAGAAGAGATTGCGAGACAAAACCTGAATGGATGAAAATTAAAAAAAAGTAAAAAAATAATTGGAATTGAATCATGACTTAGAAGGGCAATCATGGTATTAAAAATATAAGAATCAAATATTATATATTGTAGGACCTCTTTTATAACTTCATTAAAAAAAAAAATAAAAGTGGAGTGCCTGAGAATATTGGTGGATCATGAATATAAGCTTTTTTACATATATTTTTCAGTGTAAAATTGTATTAAAATAAGTGTATACAGTGATTCTGTGAATTATTATTTATTACTCTCTCTCTCTCTCTTCTCTCCCTCATTCATTGAATATTGGGACAGTCAAGCCCACTTTTAAAGAGCAAAGAGGTTAAATGCCCATTTGAAATCGTACTTTGGTTGTCTTCTCCAAAATCGATCTTTTGCTCAGACATTTCTCAACTCCCCTCCAGCATAACCAAATCTTCACCGTCAATTTTGGTATCACACATGGGTATGCATCAAACTTCCGATCATCTGATCCAATTGATTTGCAATCTTTCTTTAAATTCAAGCCGTTTTGCATCACAATCCGCTAATTGAACAGGCGATTAATGATCTGCTTTTATTAGTTTCACAATTAATTCGACTGTTTGGTAGGTTTATATATATATAACGGAATTGTGTACATACATATATATATGCGTTTTTAGTCTTATTATCTGTCACTGTTTGTAATTCGAAAACTTCAACCTTTATGGTTATTATTCACGATGTCATTGCTCTTCCCCAATTTGATCTATTGGTTTTGTTGAATTCGTGTCCTATAGAGTCGTAAACTGGTGAAAACAAAGGCGTGATTTAGTTTACCTTTTTTTATGTGGATTTTAGATCATTTGATTTTGTGAAGAAATGGTAACTGGGTCAGAGCTTACTTGTGAAGTTCCATGTCAATGACCATTTGAATCCATTTGTTTGCTAAATTGCATGTGTATCATATGGGATCTGAAAAATTGATAAGCTTTGCTTTATTCAGTTTATTGCAACGACTTGGCTTGTCAAGGTGAGCTTTTTTCTTTGCAAAACTGAAAAATCCAAACAGAAAGTAAATTTTTATATCCACTAGTGTTCGTCTACTCAGTTTTATCAGCAACCAAGTGCAGGATTTCTGGGAAGTATTAGATTAACTATGAATTTTGTGGTTCTTGGTACCATTATTCTATTTCTGTAGTTGGTTCATGAAAGTGGCACTAGCAGGTTTGAAGATTCATCAGGAGAATGCCATTTGAAATTGTTCATTGATTTTTCTTTTTTGGGACTATGGTTCAAATTGTATATAGAATATTAAAAATGTTATTTTGAACTGAAGAAAGACTATTGTGCTGTTAAGCAATGAATCCTATTATAATTGATGGACTTGACTTGTCTCTAACGTAAATAAATATGATTTTTGTTAGCCATGATCGATATGTTCACTTACAGAAAATGTGATTTATACATTCTTGCTAATAAATTCTTTATTTTTCGGATACAGACAAGGAATGCTGTTCTACTCACCTCATAGATGGGGACGGTACGTTCAACATTACTGGAATTGAAAAATTTATGAAGGAAGTGAAACTAGCTGAATGTGGACTTTCCTATGCTGTAGTCTCCATCATGGGTCCTCAAAGCAGTGGTATGAGTTGTTATCTATATAAGCTAATTACTTTTGCGTTTCATCAGAGATGCATTTGTGGTGAGGCGTTATGTTCTTGTGCACGTTTCACATTACCATTATCCATTTGAAAAATATGAATAATTTCATGAACAAGATGATAGAAAGCCTAATTATCTGTGTGGCACATTTGTAGAATTTTTATTAGGTTGAACAAAATATTTTATTTTTTCTAACTGTCAAAACCATTATTTTAAAAAAAATAATAATATATCAACTGTTTCTTATATGAGTATCACTGAGCTGTTCTGAAATTGATTTTGTCTCTTTACCCCCAAAAGCATTGTTTTGTTTTGTGGCACTTGCATCTTTATTGATTAACATTTAAGTCATGCATAATTTAGTTTTTGCATTGTTTGAGCTATACTTTATCCATTGATTTTGATGAGGAATTCTATCATACTAACAGGGAAGAGTACGCTGTTAAATCATTTGTTCCACACTAACTTTAGGGAGATGGATGCTTTTAGGGGAAGGTATGTACTCATAAAGCATTATGTTGGGTCACATTTGTTTTTGGTTAGACATTAAAAGCTGCTGACTGGATTCTATTCTAATCAGGTCTCAAACCACTAAAGGTATTTGGATGGCAAAATGTGCTGGGATTGAACCTTGCACTATTGTAATGGATTTGGAGGGTACTGATGGAAGAGAACGAGGAGAGGTACCTATGCAAAAACTTTATTTATGATGAGGACTTTGTACATGTATGATTGTTGTGATTACTACATGGTTTTCACAGTTAATATTTTGTTTCAATTACTTTAATATACCCTCCTCAAAAATTGAATTCATTTACCAAAATATAAATTATACCGTGCATACATGTATATGTCTGCAAGCATGTGATTACTATGTCCATGTAAACGCCCATACATATACTTTGTACATTGAGTATGGAACCCAATTATTTTCCTGTTCCTAAAGGTCGTGTCGCTTTGAATTTCTTTAGGGACACAATTTGTCGCGACTTGACCCACTCCCAGCATATACAAACATACATACCTATATATATGAAATCATGTATCCTGGCGAAGCCTATTTAGTTGTATGACTTACTGGGAATCATGGTCTAGTTTTGCAATTATATCAAGTGGAATTTTATAGTAGTAAAAAATAGATGAAAATATATATACATGTATGTATATGTTTGTATGTGTGTGTATTAAATTGACTGCCATGGGTCCAGTCGTTAATAGGAACACTATTCTTCTCTATTTTTATTCTATTAAATTTGAGAGAGAAATGAACAACTGCAGTATTGCTTGCTGTCCCTCATTCAGTTTTTGTGTCCTTTTCAGGATGATACTGCATTTGAAAAGCAAAGTGCCCTTTTTGCCCTTGCTGTTTCAGATATAGTATTAATAAACATGTAAGTTTGTTTTTTCATAGCACACCAAGATTCTTTTATATGGATAGATCACATTTTGCTAAAATATATAATTGATACATTCAGGATCCCTTTTTAGTTTGTGTGAGTAATTTCCTCAAAATTGTATTATTAGGTGGTGTCATGACATTGGCCGTGAACAGGCTGCAAATAAGCCTCTCTTAAAAACTGTATTCCAGGTATCTCCTGTGACCTGCATTATGATGGCAATTATTTTGAAATGCGATTGCTTTAATTGATTCAACATTATGATAATCCTTCTTCAGGTCATGATGCGATTATTTAGTCCCCGAAAAACAACTTTAATGTTTGTAATACGTGATAAAACAAGGGTATATTTCCTCTCTTCTCTCTTCTTTTGTGTTGCTGCTTTAAACAGCACTATTTTTATTTTATTTTCTTTATTCAGCTTCTGATGATCATCAAGGATATGGCTTTGATGATTTGTATTCAATTTTGGAAGTTTGTTTAACCTTTTGTTTGTGTTTAGACACCTTTGGAGAATTTAGAACCTGTTCTAAGGGAAGATATTCAGAAGGTAAATTTTTCCCCTTTTCTCCTTCTCATTTGCAATCTTAATGTTGCTGACTTTTGAACATTTTCTTGGCTGTAGATTTGGGACTCTGTTCCTAAGCCACAAGCCCACAAGGAAACTCCATTAAGTGAGTTTTTTAATGTAAGATGTCATGTTCTCACTCTACATAAGCTAGGCATGTCCTTATATGTTTAGTGCCAAGCAATGATTTTACACACATAGTAAGTGAGTTATTGTTGATCAAATGGCCAGGTTGAAGTTGTGGCACTTTCCAGTTACGAAGAAAAGGAAGAGCAATTTAAAGAGCAGGTATACTAAACTAGACATGCAAAGAAATAAAATTACTCCATTTAGTTCATATCATATATGGATGGGCTCATTTTCTTACTACTGTTCTTGACTATGCAAAAAAGAAATAAAGGATAAATTGCCTTTCTTTGCTTAAATGATCCCCATTATGATCTTTTCTTATTGTTAACAGCAGTTTTTTTTTATAAAAATTATTGTATAATTTCCTATACTCTGTTTTATTTATTTTTTGAAAACTCAAAATTTGATCATTTCATATTGGTGTTGTTTAGAAATGCCTCATTATTGAGTTTGTAATTTGGAACACAAGTACACAACTGTCACAGTTACTGAACCTCGGGAGATAAATTTGTTTGTCTTATTTTTGTTTTTTATAATGAAGGTGGCTAGTTTAAGACAGCGATTCTTCCATTCTATAACACCTGGGGGGCTTGCTGGAGATAGGAGGGGTGTAGTTCCTGCTACAGGGTTTTCTTTTAGTTCACAACAGATCTGGAAAATCATTAAGGAGAATAAGGATCTTGACCTTCCTGCCCACAAGGTAATGATGTGAAAATATACTTACAGATGTTACCTCTCAAATATTCTTTGTAGTTTTTATTTTTATTTTTATTTTTTCATAAATATTTATATGCTTTTGATCCATTTGTAGGTCATGGTAGCTACTGTACGCTGTGAAGAAATTGCCAATGAAAAACTTGACTCTTTTGTTGCAAATGAGGTACCTGCTTCCATTTATTTGAAGTTCTTTTTATTATTTATTTATGACTTAAATATAACTGCATTGTAACTGTGCCTGTTTGATCTAAATTATCCCAGGACTGGTGCCAACTAGAAGAGGATGTTCAATCTGGTCGAGTGCCGGGCTTTGGCAAAAAGCTTAGTTTAATTCTTCGCACTTGTCTGTCAGAGTAAGTATTTGGTGCAATAATTATTTTTTAGTGGTTCAGCAGCTGGTAATGAATGGTTATTGTGATAAATAAGTTTTATATTCACAACCTTTTCTGGGGATGTTCGGAAAAGATTACCCAAGTCCAAACCTGCTTCATTACCCGTCCTAATTAGGCTGCAAAATGCGATGGTTTTATGTAATAGTTTGGCTGTTTTGACTTCGAATAGGATTGAGGTATGACTGATGTGTAATCAATATGCATGCAATTAATAGATGTGGGAGGATGGAAGTTTTTTTTACAAAATTTTTTGCATTCTTATTTCTAACAATAATTATAAAATGTAATCTTCAATGAAAATGCTGCTCAATTTGCTGTCATATACTTATGGAAGATAGAATATTCAGAAGAAAATAAGTGAACAAAGGATGGGGAAAAACAGTTGGCTTGTTACCAGCATGCTTGTTAATTCAGCCTGTTAGGTATACGAGTTATGTGTTGGCATATTCCATACTCAAAACTTGTATTATAATGTATCAAAGTGTATTGAGTCGTTTGAGTACATTCGTTGAAGACAATTCACACACAAAAGTGCGAAGAACATGACAGGAAATTCACAACCTCAATCACATATCTGGGGCACAGGTAAAATGACCTTAGGAAGACCTAGATTGACCTAGTTAGATATTGGTGAGACTCACAAACTCATTAATTTTTTTTTTTTTTGAAAAATGGCCTTTTAAATTTGAAGTGTTACACTATTTTTGAAACATTATTTTAAACTGGACAACAGTGTGCGTCGATCGATCAAACACCTTCTAGTAGCAATAGGTCGAATGGTCAATCTATTGAGTTTAAGACTGAAAATTATTTTGAAATCCAGTATGCATCAATTGAAGTGTCGATTGATCGAGGTTAGTCCAGCAGGCGTCGATCGAAGGGTCGATCGATTGAATCTGACAGACATATTTTTGGTAATTCTCTCAAAACACAAGTTTACAAGGATTCTACTTACTAAAACATATGGTCTACTTATAAGGGCTATAAATATGGGGTTATAGGCAGTCTAGTTATGAGCTTGAAGTCTCTAATCATCTAGAGAGATAATCCTTGAGTGAGAAGGAGAATTCATAATTTACTCAATCTAGGGTTTCCTTAGAGTCTTAGACTACATCCTATGTGATTTAGTGTTCGTCAAAGAGGAGTTCAACAATCCGATCCAACTCAACTAATTAATTGTTAGGTCAGAAAGGGCGAGCAATCACTAGAGAAACGAATTTATGAGGAGCGAAGTCTATTGATGAGCAGATAGACGACCTAGAGACTTTTTGGGAAAAGTTTGGCGTCAGTCTGATATAGTGGTTCTAGGGTGTGGGAACTGTTAATCTTCTTCTAATCTCTTTCTCATATAGTGGATTGTGCCTGTCTGGACTAGGTCCTGGTTTGGTTTTCCACGTAAAAATTTCTGTGCCTCCGCTCGTCTCTACTTTATTTTCTATTGATGCTTAATTGTGATAGTGAATCAGTGATTGATAGAAATTGAAAATAAACCAGTCCAAACTATAATTCAAAAATCAATCATCACAACAATCTAACTGAATTTCAAACAGGGATCAACAATTTTTTTAAAAAGTTAGGTAATTGCAAAATAATATCCATAAGACCTATTCACTACCCTCCCCCCCCCCCCCCCCCCCCCCCCCTCTAGGTCTAAGTCATCATTTTGTTCTGTTACGTATCAGAGCCTTGGGTATCGATCTATCATTGTCTTTTAATAATTGATTTTTAATGCATTTCTGTGCTTTCTTGTTTATTTATATCAATTGTATCTAATGACATCCTTTGCTTCATGAGATTGTGGAGCAATTATTTTCAAAATGCTTCTTGTAATTTGATATGCAATCATTTAAAAAAGAATTTTCGATAGGTGTTTGAATATTTTGAAACCATCTCTTCAAGAAAAGTGTTAATTTTCTCTCAGAAAAAATGAGTGATTTTATATCTTTTTGTCTTCTTTCAGGTATGATGTGGAAGCTACATATTTCGATGAAGGTGTTAGATCTGCAAAGCGGAAGCAGTTGGAAGAGAAATTGCTGCAAGTAATGTCTCTCTAAATTTTGTGTAAAATTGAGGTTTTTATGCTGTTCTTGTAATATACATGACTGAACTATTATTTCAATAACATAGTTGTTATAAGGTTAGCAACCTATCCCTGCCGTATACAATTAAATGGTTCAGATTATTAATGATAGCAAATTGTCTTATTAAATTTGTACTATCAGTATCTGAACTCTTTGACAATGTATGCACAACCTACGAGTTTTGACTAGAGCTGCAAATGAGCAGAGCTGAGCCAAGCTCTAGGTTGTTGGGCTCGACTTGTCAAAGTCAGTGAGATGTTTGAGCTTGGTTTGTAGCTGAGTGAGCTTGACCTAGCTAAGCTCAGCTCGAACATGTTTGCATACACACACGCGCGCGCGCTCGAGCAAGTAAGCTCTGTTTTCACTAGTGGAGGAAATCATCTGGACATGACTACTTTGAACCTCTCGTTGACCTCCAATCTCCACTGTCGATGCCATCTGCGGGTTGTGCAATTCAACGTGAGCAAATGAGAGAGAGTATCTGTTTTAAGGCAAGAGTGGAGGTGAGAGGGAGTCATGAGAGAATGTGAGGGGCGAGTAGATGAGATCACGCGAGAAAGATGAGATTTTGTTTTGTATGAAATGAAAAATTGATGGACAGTATTGGATGCAAGAGATAGATCTTCACGGATAGTTTTTTTATGTGACTATATGAGAGAGAAATGGTTTTGGACAGTATATGGATATGGGAATCAGAGGGATGGGCTTAATGAGCCTTATAAGAATGAAGTAGATACAAACTTGATGAGTTAAGCTTATATGAATCGTGTTCACGAGTCCACAAGAGCCGAGCTGGACATTGATCACGCGAGAAAGATGAGATTTTGTCTTGTATGAAATGAAAAATTGATGGACAGTATTGGATGCAAGAGATAGATCTTCACGGATAGTTTTTTTATGTGACTATATGAGAGAGAAATGGTTTTGGACATTATATGGATATGGGAATCGGAGAGGGATGGGCTTAATGAGCCTTATAAGAATGAAGTAGATACGGGCTTGATGAGTTAAGCGTATATGAATTGTGTTCACGAGTCCACAAGAGCCGAGCTGGACATTGCTCAGGCTCAGCTTATTTTTTAAATGAGCCTTAAAATTAGCTCAGGATTGATTCATTTTCTAAATTAATGAGCTTGCAGCGGAGGTGGCCTGAATTATGCATGAATAGCCTAGTTAATCTGCAGCTCTAGTTTGACATTAACTTAAATGAAATATGTGTAAGCTACATGTGTTTTCTATTCACATGTTAGTTTTGAGACCCAGAATTTTGAATTATAGGATGTCTGGTATTGCATCGTGGCACAAAGGGGGACAAAATATGACTTTAACAGTGTGGAATGCTGATTAAATAAGGGAGATTGCAGAAGGAGGCTCTTTTGTGTCCCTTTGGTGCCAGCAAGTTGCCATTTACTACATCACAAGTCTATTGAATTATAATTATGTACCTAAAATCTGTTTTCTTCTTCTTTTGCTCTTTTTGGTAATTTCACCTTGGACTTCCTCACCCATTAAGCTGTTACTGGGAGAGGACTTGGTCACTTGAAGTGGCCAATTATTGAGGCTTCTTATTTTCTCTGGGTCTCAAGGTCATTTGTAAAATTTTGATTGTTTTCTTATGTATGTGATTTACAATATATGGCTTTATTTGTTTATTCATTTATATCTCCTTTTTTTCCTCATTGATTTTCTTTTGATTTATTAATTAGCTTGTCCAACCGGCCTACCAATCGATGTTGGGACATATACGGTGTGGAACTCTGGATAAATTCAAAGAAGCATTTGATAAAGCTTTGGACGGAGGGGAAGGGTTTTCTGTGGCTGCTCGTGATTGCACCGAGTCTTTTATAACTTTATTTGATGAAGAATGTGCAGGTCTAGTTACAAACTCAACAATTTCATTTCTGTTAGTCAAATTTATGTGAATCTAGGACAACAGGATCAGTTTAAAAGGTTTTTTTTTTTTGTTCTTGTTTTTGTTTTTTCTATATTAGCTACCTGCTATTTTGGTATTACTATATGATGCTTCCTTTGCCTATCCTTTAATTATTACTAACTTTGTTAATGAAAGAAACTCTGCTCGTTTATATGTTCTGCTCTATTGTAGTTTCTCCTCCCTTCTATTTTCCTGCATTGATTTTAGTATTTTATATTGCTAAAATTTAAATTTTCCACTGGCTCTCTCATCTCTGCTACATTGACACTACTAGTAGTATTGATAGTGCTGCTCAATTTAGAATTGGGACAGAGATAACAGAAGTTCTGGTTAATGTGAATATAGATGTTACCTATTACTGAAGTATTTCTTTCACCGTTCTCATCCTTGGCATTGAATGGAAGATCAACTTGGTTCTTGGACATTTTACCAAACATGTCCTAAGGTAGCAAATAGTTAATCCCTTCATTCCTTTGGGTATGGGAAACAATAATTGCAGCACATCATTAATTTTTTGATCTACTGAAACTTCAACATATTAGCTGCAAAAATTAAGATTTGCATTCTCCCAAATACAGAATACTATATTACTTTCCTAAACTGCCGTGGTATATTTCTGGTTTGAAATTGTCATATATTGGAACATACTTTTCCTTTTGGTAACTGCTACAGTACAATGAATGAGCTCGAAACAATGCTTTAAATGGTTAATAAGCTGTATATCAATTAAGAGTCTTTGAAATATTATTTTTCCCTGTGAAGTGCATTTTGGATACTGATCCATTAAACTATACAGATGCCATTATTGAACAAGCAAACTGGGACTCTTCCAAAGTAAGGGATAAGCTTCAGCGTGATATAGATGCACATGTTGCTTCAGTTCGTGCTGCCAAGCTGTCTGAGCTTACTACCCTGTATGAGGTAATGATTAGTTGTAATTCTTTAACCTTAGGATTGTTTACTTCCTCAAGTGATCTCTAGCTGTGGTGACAAATCTGAGATTTGACGATCATTTGGTTTTGGGTATCTTTAGAATCTGTTGGTAAATTACCGAAATCACATTCAACAAGGATTCCTGAACGATGTGTATAATCTCTTGAAAGAGCACTTTTTCAAGTTTACATACAGCTTCTCCTTCTGAAGAAGCTCCATGACTTGGCGCAAATGAACTAAATGCTCTTTACTTGTATGACTATATATTAATATGTCATCAAAATAAACAACCACAAATGAGCCCAAGCAAGGTTTGAGTACCTCGGTCATAACCTGCATAAATGTGCTAGGAGCATTGGATAGTCCGAATGGCATCAGTAACCACATGTAAACATTCAGAGTTTTGAAAGACGTCTTCCATTCATCACCACTCCTCATATCAATCTGATGATAGCCACTTCTCAACTCTATTTTGGAGAACACCTTGGACCCCACTAACATATCAAGTATATCCTCTAATCGAGGGATGGAAACCAGTATTTTATTGTAATTTTGTTGATGGCCTGACTGCCCACACACATCCTCCATGACCCATCCTTTTTTGGTGTTAGTAATGTTGGAACAATGCAAGGACTCTTGCTCTCATGCACAAAGCCCTTCACAATCAAGTCTTCCACTTGCCTTTGAATTTCAGCTCGTTGTGTGGGTGGCATCTTATAAGCAAGAAGGTTTCGTAAAACTGCACCAGGCACCAAATCAATAGCATGCTGAATACTCCTCATTGATGGCAAACCTTGTGGTAAATCATCACCAACCAGGTCTTGGAACTCTATCAGTATATGATGAATTTCAATTGGATACTCATCAAATTATAAAAGGCTGGTCCTCTTGTACTTTATTAGCAACAACCGCATACATAACTCCCATCTCCTTGCTCTCAAGTTCAAACTTGTGGGCTGTCAAAAACTCATTAACTTTGACAGCCTTAGGAATGTCAATGATTTCTTCTTTTAAGTGGTTGCAAAGTCAACTTCTTCCCATCTTTATAAAACAAGTAGGTATTGGCTTTAGTATAATGGATCATGTCTTTGTCAAACAACCATGGCCTTCCTAATAAGATATGACAGGCATCCATACGAACAATATCACACCAAGCTTCATCGTCAACCGTATTACTCATAGTGAACTTAACCAAACATTGTGAAGTGACCGGCACCTCGTTCCCCTTTCGGCACCACGCAACCTTGTAGGGATTAGGATGCTTCTCAATTTGTAACTTGAGTTTGTCTACCGCCTCCTGTGAGATCATGTTTTCAATACTTCCTCCATCAAGAATACACACTTTTCCACCACAAAGGACTCGTGTCCGGAATATATTGTGTGGCCCCCAGTCTTCTTCCTTGACTCTGGGTGTTGTCATCACTCGTCTCACCACCAAACACTCTCCTTCTACCGGGAAAAGATCAATAACTTCCTCCTCCTCATCATACTCATCAAATACTGGTTCATGTAATTATGTTTCTTCATCTTCAAACTCTGCTAAGTTCACCCTTCGCTATGGACAAGCGTAAGATGTGTGCCCCTTCTGGCCACAAGTGAAACAACAAACTTGTGAAGTGCCGCCTCCCTTTGAATCGCTTACACGGTTACACCAGTACTGATTGTGGTCCAAAATCTGACTATTTCCTTCCCTTTTGCACTCCTATCAGCGCTCCCAATGTTCCTTCCTCCTGTTTGGCCATTTGGGATAGCACCGTGAGCACTTCGAACAGCAGTTGTACTCCTATGCCAAACAGTATCTGGCCGTCTGGAAATGACTCTCTTGCTGCCACGACGCAACACTCTCTTTTCCGCCATTAAGGCATATTGTCGAGCATCTTCTAGGTTGAACAAACAGACCACCCCCATCTCATCTCTAATGGACTGATGCAAACCAAAGAGATAACGAGAGGTTAGTTGTTCGTTACTCTTGTTTAAACCAACTCGAATCGAGAGATTATTTAACTCAAACGTATATTCTTCAACGGGCATGTCTCGTTGCTTCAAAGTATGAAACCTTTCATATAACTCCATTGAATAATTAGCAGGCAGAAATTTCTTTTGCAATTTTGATTTCATATGTTCCCATGTGTTGATTTTTTGCTTTCCTTGCCGAGCACTATATTCTTCAACTCTCTTCCACCATTGAAGTGCAGTACTCTTCAACATGAGCTTTACAAACAACACCTTTCTATCTTCTGCCATAGGCTTCCACTCAAAGTAACTCTCCAAGCTTGCCTCCCAATCTAAATGATCTTCGGTGTGCATCTTTCCATAGAAGTCAGCAACTTCAATTTTAATTCCTCCACCATGCAAATCCAACGCACGAACCAACCGCTCTTCCAATCTGCCGTGATTCGAATTTCCTCGAATTCTAGCATCATGAAAGGGGTTTTCCTCTTCTTCCTCAAAATATTCATCCTCAAGACTATCTTCCGATATGTCCAAGGGGCTGTGGTTGCCTTCCGGAATCTCCATACGGGCTTCCGCAAGTTCTTGTTGTTGAAGAGCTTGCATTGCTCTTGACAGATCTTCAATCATACGCCGCATCTCAGTCATCTCTGTTTGTTGTGCTTGGTTTCCTCTTCCACGACCTCTACCCCGTCCAACCATGGTGTAGATCTAGTTTTAGGCTCTGATACCAATTTGATGCAAAACAGTAGTGATTAGCTGTTGTCCGGCAACTATAACAGTGCAAAACCTCAAAAGAAAGGGATTTTCACTACTTACTATGTTATTGTATCCCCAATGAAATCCCATGCATTGAGATAGCAGGTTGGATCATCATCAAACATAGGAATGGGTGCTCAATCAATGGAATGTTTGCTTTTAGATCTCTTCCAGTGCTTATCAAATCCAAATCTCAGGTTGAGGTCGAGACAAGGGATCAACCTGTGGACATGTTGCGCTGAACCTCTCCTCTCTTCCTACCGCTAGGAGTTAAATACATTGCGTGGCTGCCTGATCATGACGTAGTCCGAGATAGAAGATTGAGAAAAGCAGGGCAAGTGGGAGATGTTCCACGAGCTACTTGTTTGAAGTCTTTTTCCATATCGAGGTAAGAGAAAGACAGGAGAGACTTACCAAGCATGGGTGTTTGATCGATGGAATGCTTGCTGTCAGCATCTGTTACTGAACATCTTGCTTGAAGCTCTGTTCTCATGTCGGTGTGAGCTCTTTGCTTTTGTTTGCGCCCTACTGCGGCTTTGCTACTGTGCTGCTTTCTTCGGTTTCGGTTGCGGTGAAGGTGCTTATAACGTTCGTCGGCAGCTAAAAGCTAAATCCTACCTCTACTTGGGAAGGACGTTCTGCGCATGCATGCCATGCTGGATTTCATAAATATCTTATCTTATATTATAAGAGCTCCCATCCATTTCAAGGCCGATTTGGGCTTACGGAGGGGTGGGTTTGTTTGGGATTCTTGCGATGACATGAAGTTCTGGATGTCATTTTTGTGGTAAACATAAATGTACTGAGTCTAAAATTTCTATTTTAGAATCAACTCTGAGATAGAGGAGACTTTAAGGATATTTTGTCGAGATAAGGACTTGCAAAAGTCGAGTAGTCGCAGAAGTAAGGTCTCAGACTCGCAGAAGACAAGTGAAAAGTATCTCGAGGTTTCGCCGTGGGAATTTCGCGAGAGTTTTCGCCGCTTTGAAAGAATAAGTTTCAAAATCTCGCACAAATTCCGCGTGGTTTTTCTCTAAAAACTCGGAAGGCCCCAGGACCCCCCACCCCCCTTTTTCCCCCCGGCCCCTATGCCAAAGCAGTTGAGTGCAAGGAGGAGGTCAGAGCAGAGGAGCTTCCCGGGTAGCAAGCTAGTTAGGAGAGAAGTAACCTTTGGATTCTTAAGTAGGGGGGCAGGGAGGAAAGCACGATAGGAGGCATGTCTCGGGCCTAGGTGACAGCGGAGAACTTTAGAGGTAGGCTAGAAAGGCTAGGAGCGATATAGGCTAAAGACGGAAGTCAATTCGTCTTTCGTCCGTATTGTGTCCCATGCCAGGATGAAGAAATCCAAGGATTTATAGTCATGCTCATGGAAGAGATGCAAAGCAATAAAATCAAATTTGGAACGTAGATAGGTGAGTTCTGGGGTAAAGAGACCTAGAGAAACTCTAAATCTAATATTCTGGAAATAAAAAGCTCCTTACAAAGTTTCTTGATAGACTATTTATACTAGGGTTACAACAGCCCTAGCATCCTAGCCCTTGATTACTTCCATAACTAATAAATCCTAACCCTCCAAAGTACTTAAGTCTCACATGACTTTTTTTTAAAACGATTAGGACTACAACTATCATCTACCAAATAACATAAAACATAAAAATAAAATAAGACAGAAAATAAGCAAATAACTAAGACCCTAAGATAACTGAACCCAAGCCTAGTTGGCTAGCGGGCCTGATTAGTCTTGGAAAGCCTTGTAGACGCTCTTGCGTCACATGGAATTTTGCATGCTATTGAGTTTTTGGTGATAAAAGATAGTTGAACATGGTGAATGACAAAGCTGCATAATTAAGTACTTCAAATTTGTTGAACTTGTCTGTGTTAATTTATTCCTGTCAAAAAATACTTATAGTAATTCACTTGCAGGGAAAATTGAACGAGGCATTATCAGGACCTGTGGAAGCTCTTTTAGATGGGGCTAGTGATGATACCTGGCCTGCCATAAGGAAACTTCTTCGGCGTGAGTCTGAATCAGTTGTCTCTGGGTTCTCTATTGCACTTTCTGGTTTTGACATGGATGAACAGACCAAGGATAAAATGCTTGAGAGATTAAAGAATTACGGAAGAGGAGTTGTTGAAGCAAAGGCCAAAGAAGAAGCTGGAAGAATTTTGATTCGCATGAAGGACAGGTGATGACTCCTTGCAGCATATGAATTAATTTGTTTTGACATTTAGCCTTCTTGGAATAATTGTATCAGTTTTTTTGACTTTTAGCTGATGTGAATTTACTGTAAATTACCCACAGGTTTGCAACATTGTTTAGCCACGATTCTGATTCAATGCCGCGGATCTGGAGTGGGAAGGAAGACATTCGAGCAATCACCAAAACTGCTCGCTCTTCAGTATGATGCGTTCCATTAAACATCTTTGGTGAAATTTCAGTTCATATTACATTTGGATTTTTGTTAAAATCTTATTTATTAATTATTTTTTCCAGTCTTTGAAGCTGCTTTCTGTTATGGCTGTGATCCGTTTGGAAGATGAAGCTGATAACATTGAGAATACTCTATCTGTTGCTTTATTGGATACCAGAAGTGGTGCTGTTACCAACAAGAGCACCACATCATATGATGTATTGGCCTCAAGCACCTGGGAAGAGGTAATCATTTGCGATTACTAAAATTTATGTCTGAAGCTTGCAATTGTAGGTTTGAAATTTTATTATCTATCACAGAAAGTTAATGTTATTAGAGAAATAACACGGGCCTTCAGGACTACAAACTTCCGATGTCAACAAGACTGATTTTTCTGGCCTAAACCTTATTAATCCTTATGAGCTACTATTTCCAGTCCTTTTTGACCTTTAAGCATATTTAGTATCATGTCAACACACAGCTATACTGTTGCTGGTGAGTATTTTTTAAATTGCAGATGCCTGGATTTATAAGGCAAAATTGGGTGTATTGCAAAAGTTCTAATATTATATGTCATTTAGTTTGTTAAATAATTATTCTATGGTACAGACTGCCAGAGCACTTCACGGTTGTTTGTATTCAGTCTCTCTCTCTCTCTATCTCTCACACACACACGCACACGCACACGCACACGCACATGCACATACAATTTATTTTCAAGTCCAGTGAGAGCATTGCATGAGAGCTTATCCTCTATACCCTAAAGCACTAAAGTGTTTCTTGCTGTGATTTTTCTACTCAGGTTCCATCATCAAAAACATTGATCACACCTGTACAGTGCAAATCTCTATGGAGGCAATTCAAGGCAGAGACTGAGTACACTGTCACTCAAGCCATTGCTGCTCAGGCATGATCTCATACGTATTATGCATCTAAAAATCAACTTTATCATTTCTTATTTGTTTTCCAGAAGCACAAACTGACATAGGCTGGATTTTGAGGAACTTTAAACTGTTATGATGTGTTTTAAAAAAAATTCACTGGCGCTAAGTTTCAGTACCTGGAAATGACAGGACAAGTGTAATTTTAGACGAAAAAATAAGAATGGGAGGGGAATCAAGATCTTAAACCATAACTTTGTCAATAAGGAAAAAGCTTAGCAAATGAGTAAAAGATGTAATTGCTTAAATATATGTAGGGACCACTGGGTTGTTCCTGGTCATATATATACATTCACATTTAGCGTAACCTAGGAAGCATGGATACTTCTACAAGAGTAACATACCCGTATTGGATACCGACACTCCTCGAATACTCGTGGATATGTGTCCGATACTTCCTAAACATATCCATAATTTTAAAATATATTTTTTATTTCGAACACATATCCAATACTTTTTAGATACTTCGACCATGTATCTGATATTTCTCAGATACATCAAAACACATTTCTAATAAGTTTTGAACATTAAAATGTAGCCTTTCCAACAATAATATCATAGTATAATTGTTAAGAAAAGTTTAAATTTATTTAGAAAAGAAGTGTTGGGATATATATCATAATATAGTACAAAATTTATCCATGCAAATTATGCAATATGATTCTTAACTCTTATTTTGCTTGCTAATCATAATATTTTATAAAGAAATGTTAATAATTCTATTTTTTGTATATATAATAATATAATTTGTTATTTTTATATTGTCATATCCCGTTGTACCCATATCCTTTTTTTTAGATTTGTCGTATCACCGCACCCGTATCGTATCGTATCGTATCGTACCCGTGTTTTGTATCTGTATCTGTTTCCACGCTTCCTAGAGTGTAACATTTAACATCTAACTATATCAAGGTTCGTAGCTGCGGTCGCTGCTGTAGCAATGGATGAGGGCGCGGTGTAACGGACTTGGGCCCATACTGGCATTACGTAACGGAATCGGTTATCGCAGTCGTGAATTTTTTCTTATCTCGCAAATAATGCCCAAATTACACCGATTTACGACATTTTACAACATATTTCGATGAAGATGTTCTTTTAGTAAATTTTAGTGATTTTTGTTGAATTTTGAAGACCATTTAACATAACTAATGACTTATTAATGATTTCTAAGTCGCTATTGTTATTAAAAATGCTTTGCATTATACTTTTTATGAAATTAGTGAATAAAAATAAACTGAATTATAAAATAAACGAATATTTATACCATATATAATATGAGAGAATAAAAAACAAAATATAAAAATAAAACATTGGAAAACTATATGGTTACTTTTCTAATTTTGTATGCTAGAGATATAAACCTCAAAGTTTGAGACCAAAAACTAGAAAGCATCCATGAGCAGCATTGCCAGTGGTCATTAGGAGTCCCACATCGAGAAGTAGAAGAAATAGATAGGGAAGGAGTTGTTATAAAACCAAAGCAGGAACTGAGTTGATGCTATCTACTAGTTGTCCCACATCGAATTCTTTTAAAAAGAGATGAAGCGTGGTGGGCTATATAAGACAAATCATCTTGTGCCTTTGCAATGACCCAGATTTAAGATTTTTTACCAAAGATTAACATAACAAATTGAACCGGCCAGCTCTGTGAGAGAGTTGGCCGGTTCTTGACATAACGACCGCTTCGTGCCAAAAAACGGCAGGTTCTCATACGCATACTGGAGAACACCGGTATACCGGTAACGGTACCGGAGGATGTCGGTACTGTTGTAAACCGGTCGGTTCGGAGAACCATGAATACATATAACATATATGTGATGTGAATTTTGTTTCGGTTCGACCCGGTTATGACCCAAAAAATGGGCTTTGTGTGTGTTTCCCACCAGGTTTTTCTTCGACTTGGTAGGACTCTCTTCTAGACTAGTATATAAGGGTGTTTAGGGTTTGGTGTGTGGTATGAGAGAACACTGAAAACTGCTGGAAAGAAAGTGAGAAAGATAGTTAGGGTTTGGGGGCTTAAACTTGTAAAATCCTGATTTTTGCATAGTGAAATATTTCGCTTGATCTTCACTATGAACGTAGGCTTTATGCCGAACCACGTAAATCTGTGTGGTGTTTGTTTACTTTTTGGTCGGGTTCTTGAGTTGTTCTTGGTTTATGGCTGTTTGTCGTAACAATATATATACATTATGAAATACCCCCCAGAAAATTTCGCGTATGAGATGGCCAGTCTCATACACAAAACTTGAGGGATACTAACAACTGATAGCAAACAAGCATAGAATACAATAACAAAAGAAAAAGAATTATAAATGCTGAAAGGAAAGTCTAACTAAAATAAATAATCATGTTAAATAACATTATATTATTCTGATTGATACAACTTGGAAGTCCGGTAACCCACGGACCTTTAACAAAAAAAAAACATAAAAGTAAAACTTTATGAACAGATTTAAGTCCCTACACTAAAGTATAGTAAGGAATGGATGATTGTCAAGCTCTACGAACTCCACGCGCAAATCTCCAGGTAGAAACTATCTAGAACCTGAAATATCAACAAAGTGGGTTAAACCCACGAGCAAATTCTCTGTACTACAACCCAATTAGAGAACCGGTAAATATACCCTCTATATGAGGACAGTAAAGACATATAGATATAATTATACCGTTTAGTCATTAAATCTCCGAAGTAACTAGAACTATGTTCTGAACTAATCCATCCATTCTCACAATAAAGATAAAACAAATTTATAAGTTCAAACCATAGACAATCCTAACATGCCTTCTTCCATATATTCTACAAATGCCTTACAAGGTATTAGGCAAACCTATCCTGCCTCCACCAATAATCCTTTCCTAAGACAACAAATTTATGTTTATATACAATTAAAGATAACCCACCAGCTCATAAATATATATCCCCAATTAACCCTGTGACCTAAGAATAGAGCCGCTGCATACCCTACACTAACACATCAGTTATCTTAATACAAGTGCAGACTAGTTTTAAGTTTACACAAGAAACAATCGTAAGATGCTCGAATATATAATGAGAAACGTTCTTACTAGATATTAGGCAATTTTGACATGCTCCAAATAAAATATAAAAATACCATATTAGGTGTTTGGCGATCCCGACACGCCTTGGCAATCCCAACATGCCAAATATAATGCATAGATACCTTATTAGGTATTAGGTGATCCCGACACGCCTTGGCAATCCCAACATGCCAAATATAATGCATAGATACCTTATTAGGTATTAGGCAATCCTGACACGCTGGGCAATCCTTACATGTCAAATAAAATGCATAGATACCTTATTAGGTATGGGCGATCCTGACACGCCTTGGCAATCCTAACATGCCAAATAAAATGCATAGATACCTTATTAGGTATGGGCGATCCTGACACGCCTTGGCAATCCCAACATGCCAAATAAAATGCATAGATACCTTATTAGGTATGGGCGATCCTGACACGCCTTGGCAATCCCAACATGCCAAATAAAATGCATAGATACCTTATTAGGTATGGGCGATCCTGACACGCCGGACAATCCTTACATGCCAAATAAAATGTATAGATGCATTCCCAATATGAAACATAAAATAAACAAAGTGCATTATGATTTTAATTTGCACAAACAAAGTAATTCAAATTGTCCGACATGCAATTATCACCATAAGACAAATTGTTCACAAGTAAACTATAATCAAGTATTTAATGGACATTTATATCCTTAAAGGAAAATACATAACACAATTTAACCACTTTAGAAGCAAACACCCAATCCAACCCCCAATGCACTCAAATCTACGAGGGAGTCTAAACCTAACTCTTATCTAGGTTTCTAGACCTATTCTACTTCTAAGAACCCTATTAAATCATTCTGGAATTTTCTAGAATTTAAAAAATATTTTCAACAAATAAAAGAAGGTGAAAACCCAACTTTTAGACACTTTAAAAATTAATTGAACACCAAGGGAAGCTCATTTCGAGATGAAAATTTAAAACCAAGTTTATTTAACCTCCAGAAAGTTACAGTAAAAATTTGGGAATTTTTGGAATTATAAAAGTATTTTCTAAAATTACAGAAAGTGAAAAACCCAACTTTTGGACACTTTAAAAATCAATTGAACAACAAGGAAAGGTTATTTTGAGTTGCAAATTTAAACCCAAGTGTATTTAGCCTCCAGAAAGTTACAGTAACAATTTCGGAATTTTTGAAAATTTCTAAGTATTTTCTAAAATTAAAGAAGCTGAAAAACTCAATTTTTAGACACTTTAAAAATTAATTTAAAGACAATGCTAAATCATTTTGACATGAAATTTAAACCCCAAGCTCCTTAAGCTCCCAGGAAGTTGACATAAAATTTTGGGAATTTTTAGAATTATAAAAGTATTTTTAAAAAATGATTTTTCGAATTTTCAAGTTTTTCTAAAAATTTTAAAAATTCAAAATAAATACCAAAATAATTTGGAATGGGCCCATATCGGACCCAGAGGTGGGTCCCCGAGAATGGGCCCCAAAAATACTTTTCCGACCACCGGCTCCGGCGGCACGAGCCCCCACCTTTTCTTTTTTTTTCTTTTTCTTTTTTCTTTCTTCTTCCTTCTTCCTGAAGCTCCACGCAACAACAATGGTGGAGAAACTTCCCGATCACTTCCGGGGACCGAATCGCACATATGAATATACCATTGAACTTGTATCGATCTAAGCTACGCATTGGTACCAAAATCATCCCCTCTCGCGGACTAAATCAAAAACGCCCAATTTCAAGTTTCGAAAATCTAAAATTTCAAACTCAATTTCCCGTCAATTTACCCAGCGGTTCACAACCAAACTTTCAAGAATTGTTCTAGGAAGTAAGATATAGGAACAAAAACGTTCAAAAATGATGAATACAGTAAACCCAATTTCATGTTAATATATATATATATATATATATACATATATATATACCCCCGCCTATACAGTCATATCTACATGTATAAACATATGCAAAAATACCCTAAAACAGTACCAAAACTCGAAAATCTTCATGTTTAATTCATAGAATTATTGCAAAATAATTTAATTTCATAATTAATTGCATACAAATTTCTAGTAACATGTCTATACAATTAATATATATATTATACCTATATTTGAACAACATGTATATACAAATAATATATATGTATACAGATTCAAAGGGGAAGAGAAGAGTTCGAACTTGCCTTGTGATGTTGAGCAAAAATCACTTTTTTTCTCTTTTCCTGGCGTCTACCGTCTTCTCCCTATCTGTGCATAGGAACCTCTGTGTGTAGAAACTACTGAACCCTAATTCTTTTTCTCTTATTTAATATTCCTAAATAATTAAACTAATAAATATAAAATATTTAGCCCAACTATATATAAATATATATATAGATATATAGAGATATATATATATATATACATATATATAGCCCAGCCCAGCAGCTTAGCCCAACCTAATAATAATAATAATAATAAAACAAAAATAAAGAAAATGCAGCCCAAACCAACATTTTTATTTAACAGAAAAAACTATATTTAAAACAAATATTTAACACAGAATTAAACTCAATCAACACTTAGCAACAATTCAAACATCCACATTAAACATATAAAAACAGGCATTGACAAAATTAATTAAAGCATTTAAATAATTAAAAACTCCATCAAATAAATAAAAACCCAATTTAGATATCCTCAAATTACGGGATATTACACATTAACTTTTCAAAACTTAACTATATTAGCCGTCTCCTCGTTCTAGTTGTCCTGCTGTTCAGAATTTGCTGTGTTGGTGTAACTCTGTTGTTTCTGTGTATATGCTACATAGCTTGAAGTCCAAGCTTCATTTATACACAGGTCAACTCTAAATGTGTAGATCTAAAGAGTATTGACCATTATCCTGATCCCTAGTTCTTGCTTGAACTTGTTCTCATCTTGGTAAACGTGAGCCTGAGCTCAGCTTGTTTTAAATTAGAAATCTGGAGTGGCTTAGTAAGCTGTTTGAGAGAATGTTTAATGTGTTTCTTTTGACATATTTTTGTAGACCCAAAATTTTCAGCTGAGTTGCCCCATACATGCATTTGATATATTCATGAAGTTTTATTTTGCTTGTGCATATATTCCAGTTTTCACTTTATTGCAGATGAGGTCTGATTGTGTTTCCTCTCTTTTGATTTTTAGGAAGCTAGCAAGCGTAATAACAACTGGTTACCACCTCCATGGGCTATTGTTGCCTTGATTGTCCTGGGGTTCAATGAATTCATGACACTTTTGAGGTACTTATTCTCCAGACTTCTGGAGTTGAATTTTGTTGGTGTTAAATCTTAAGATTACCTCCTCGTCCACTACTGTTTTTTACTTATTTTGGTTTTCTTCATGGCAGGAATCCTTTGTATCTAGGTGTAATTTTTGTTGCCTTTCTACTCATAAAGGCCCTCTGGGTGCAGCTAGATATCTCTGGTGAATTCCGCAATGGTGCTGTGAGTGTCACACTGTTTAAATTATTTATGCTTCCTAATTATTGTGGGGTTGCTGGAAGCAAGTTCATTGAAGAATGGTTTCCAAGAACCTTCTTTGCTCAATCTATTTGTTCAATCTTTTGTACAATTTTCTGTTGTGGTCCAGAATAACAACTTCAAGCGATTTTGCTATTGTTTGAACTTCTGGGAGCAGATTTCATCTGCTTAATCGATGTCCATAAGAAAATTATATGGAAAAAAAGGTTATAAGATGGATTGAAAATGATGGATTCTGATGTTATGTGCCCAAGCAGCAGCTTAATTTCAGCAGAATTAGTTAGACCTTGAAACTGACATCTGGAATGGGCATTATAAGTTGCTCTGGGAGTCATTAGAAGTCATTGTTCCTTGCAATTTCTACCCAAGCCCTTTAAAATTTTGATATCACCTTAAATTTTGTTTCATGAAAGAATTCTTAGACGGCTGATTTTTTTTAAAATTTTTTTATTGTGCATACTTCCAGCTTCCTGGGCTTCTCTCCTTGTCTACCAAGTTCCTTCCCACCGTCATGAACATTCTCAGAAAACTAGCAGAGGAGGGCCAAAAACCTGCAACTGCTGATGCTCAGAGAAACCCTTCGGTAATGTCAAAGAGCTTCCAGACTGGAGTGAGTGATAGTGATGATTTGTCATCCAGTGCTTCATCTGAGGTAATTTCATCTGAAAATGGAACGGAATTCTCAAGCCCTTCATTGAAAAAGACAAAGTGAAGTATTCTGTTTGTCTAGAGATCAACCATCTTCGGTTTGGCTGATGTTCATCAACTCACTCTAAAGTGGATGCTGCACGCACATGCATGCGTTTTAACTCTAATTGTGAGCATGTGAAAGGAACAGATATAAAGGCATGAATTTTTGTTTAGATGCCACATACTGGGGCTGTGGTTTGTTGTGAAATGCCCCATGATAGTTTTTTTTTTCCCCAGAGTTTTTCAGGTGTCTATTCTGTTTTTGGTTTGTGGGATAATTTACGAGGCTCTTCTTTATACTTGATGATTGATTGTACTGGTTTGCCTTCTCTTTAGTATTGTGAGAAGCACAATGCTACATATTTGTATTATCAAAGAAAATTGTTTCAAGATTGATGTAACTTTATGTATTTTACGAGAAATATATTTAAGCTACAAGGTGAGTCATTGTTTGTCACTTGCATTATGATGATCGATATTTGATTTATGTAATACTATATATACAAAATGAATAATGTCAGCTTTGAAATGATTTTCATTTTTGGTCATGCTAAGTTATTACTTTCATTGGCAGGAATTTATTTCTTTTTCCTATTGTTGTGGTTCTTTTGGTTGCTTCAGTAACATTTTGATCAGTTCTATTATGGTCATTCTCAGACAACCTGGGCTTGGTTGAGCAACTCCCGCCCACTCTAGGTCTAAAATGGTCTATAGGGACCTCCCACCTCTAGGTCTAAAATGGTCTATAGGGACCTCCAAACCAGTGGGTGGGCTTGATGTGGGAGTTGGGACATTTATTAATCAATGCAGGACCCCTCTCTCTCTCTCTCTCTCTCTCTCTATATATATATATATATATATATTTATATATATATAATCATCATTTTTGCTTTAATCCCATATGAAACAGTTGGACACATGAATTCTCAACACTTGAATGAGAATTGACGTGAGTTTTACACTCGATTGCTTACGTGACGCTAACCTCTTTTTCACCTCTCTCTCTATATATATATGTATATATGATTTCAGAATATGGCTATCATTTTTATGAAAAGCAAATGCTATGCAGATAGAGGGGGTGTAACAACATATTTCATATTCTCGTCACGTATGGCTTCTTGTTTACATGAACAAATTATATGATATATGTAAACAAATTTTATAAAATTAGAGAGAGAGAGAGAGAATATTTGAATATAAGATCTCACTACCCTAATCGAGGTTGTGGGAAGAAACAGATTGGATGTATACCTAATTTTTTTTCATCGACATATCACATCATGTTGAAGAGTGCGAATTTGGCTTTTGTACGAAGAATTGGTGTTGGGCCAATAGGCTTTAAAACTCGTGTTCGAACAAAAGTGGCAATAGGCCACATCAAGGAAGGGCACATTTTTAGGTCTAGGGCTTTATAGTTGGTGGTGCTAGTGGTTTAAATGCAGGTTGGGGCCCTAGAATTCTTCAGCTTGTTGATTGAATTGAATGTGAATAAAGTTCTGCAGAGATAGGGATTAATGAGGAATTGAAGTGGGACTGTGCCATCAGTTGTTAACAAGTCTTAAGCCCAATACATTCAGGTTGGTTCGTTTTGAGTTAGTTCAGGTATTAATTTATATATATATATATGTGTGTGTGTGTGTGTGTGTGTGGGTGTTGTGGGTGCAAGCCTATTACAATGCTCAAACTTGTTGTGTAGAGTGGTAGGTTAGATCAATAAATGAATTTCCATTACAAAAAGTATTTTTTTTCTATCCAAAGCTGTGAGGGCAATTGCCTTCTAACAAGAAGGTTGGTAATTTCTGTTAAATTTGTGTTTCCTATGAAATTATTTTATTTGGAGCTCGCTCAAGTCATTTTAATCTTTTATTGAGCTATGCTTCAATTGTTGTGAATATAATTTTATTTTATTTTTGTATGTCGATGATGGTGGTGTCGGACTTCTTAGAACACTCCATAATATACCACCGGACACATATACTCTCTCCGTTCCACATGCACCGGACAATTATCACAAAAATTATCTAAGAATGACTCGAAGAGAATTCGAACTCCCTCGAGAATATGAGGTGAGAGTAACTGGACCATCTTCTTGTCAAGGTTGTGAATGTAGTAATCTCTTCCACAGTCATAAGCTCAAGTGAGGTTGTCCATGTGACCTACCATGAACCCACCTCATTAAACTGCCTGACTGACCAAGTATTCTTCACAAGTTATGTAAGGTCCACAAATGTTGAAATTAAACCAATATAGAGGTGAAAGTCACATGAATTTATGTGAATTAATTCGGGCAAAATTACTATTTCCCACTTTTCTTTTAAAAAAAAATTAGATAAATTAGTGGATTAGTATTATTTGACAAGTTCTACATAATGAGTTTTTTTATTGTTTTATTATTATTTATTTTCTATCAAGGATGTTACATTGTTGCAGTATTTAAAAGTTCAACTATAATGAATGGTTAAAAACAAGAATGTTATTAATTCCATAACCAATATGTCTGGTATAAGTCTTTATCTCGAAACATACAGGACAGAGAGGAGGTTATGGATTCAACCTTTAAGGGTTGTGAAAGTAGCATATTTTTCTTTCTTCTTCAAATAAATTGATGGAACATGGTTTTGTATAAAGTCAATATGTTAGGTAGGACTTACCAAATGGATTAAATTAAATATTGAAGAGCATGGACTCATGGACAGAAAAAGTGACAACAAGTCTCTTTTGTACTTCTATTTCTTTCCTTAAAGAGGCTTAAGCCCTGTTTGGTTTGTTACTTGTGGGTAATTGAATGAGCACTGAAACCTCTAAAATGGTGTAAAATATGTGGCTAATGTATGTATCATCTATGATATATATATATAACATTTAAATTTGGTTTAAAATGTCTTTATCTATTAGAATTTAAAATTACTCTATTTAATCATTTAACAGTTACGATTCCAGTACATTAATGTGCCAGACACTAATATACATATACATATATACACACACACACAAGGAGGTGCAATTTGCGTTCCAAAAACACTTTAGACACTCCATTTCATATTTTTGACAAGAACAACTTTCAAGTATACCTTTTATCCCTCTCTTCTACTCTCCTGCCCATGTTTTGGTAGTTAGTACTCTCTTTATCTTCACCTAATCACACTCTTATCTCTCTACAAATTTTGAACACACAATAGATATGAGTTAGAGTCGAGATAAAGCTAGGATGAACTTGAAATAAATAAGAAAAATGAGAGAGAGAGAGAGAGAGAGAGAGAGAGAGAGTGGAGGAGCAAAATTATGACGTATTGATCGATATTGACCATAAAGATGAGAAAAGAAAGGAATACAGAGATATAAAACTAATAGAAAACTCAAAAGCTTTTAATATTACCCATAGAATTCTTTTAATTTATTCAAAATCACATAGTTTTATGTTAAATAAAAAGTTTAGGGATATATTTGTTATTTTAGTTATAAAAGAATAAAAGTGAAATGCCTAATTTACTCGTGTAAGAATACAGGTTTGAAAATACAAGTTTATGACCAGTAAACTTATACTTCGAGCCCTACAGTGAACATTTGTGGAAGTGTGTGAGTAATTTACATTCCTTCTTTCGAGAGTACCTTTTCAAGTCTCGATCTAAATCACTTCGAAAAAAAACTTTAATAAGACAATAGTAGTGATGACATGGTATTACACACTAATTAAATACTAACATGTACATATATGACCTATAAAAATAAAGAAAACCTTCCTTGCACTGAGAGTATCATGTCATTGGTGACCTTATGCGTGTGTGTATATAACTATATATATAGAGAAAGATATATAACAAAAATAAAGTAAAAAAATAGAAAAATATTATCAAAAAATATTGTAGGAAAGTGGTAAAAGTGCCATCATATGACATGAAAAAGGCAGAACTATCAATATATTAGTATTTGATTTTTAATAGGGAAATTAAAGGTCAAAAAAGAGTGAAAAAAGTCTTAAATGAATAAAAACTTCTAATCTGCAAAAAATTATATAATTTTAATTTTGTGCTAACGTGAATGCCATTAAATTTCACGACCCTCCACCCTACACTGAGTAATATATATAATATATATGCATGGAGACTGTGACAGCTTTAGTGGTCCTATGCATGGCATCCACACATTCGTTGACAGATGACAAAACGGCGCATCTGGAAGGGGTTGTATATATACACCTATACAATTACAAATATATATTCATATATATATATCTAATGGTAGATATACATACACACATACAAATTTAATATACAATAAGTGTGACTTGTACGAGACTGTTGTTGTTGCAGGTGAATGACAATGCAAAATTAATGGTGAAAATGGAAGTCCAGTAATTTCTAAATAAAGGCTTTTAGAAACTTGTATATACTAGTAATGAGTTTACGTGAACAAAAAAAATTATTTACAACAAATTTAAAATTAATGGTTTTAATTTAAGTCACAACTGTCTTTTTAAAACTCTCAACGGAATAGGAGTTTTTTAAGTTATAATCTTATCAACATTTTATGATAATGAATTTCAATGCAACTACTATCTAACTGTCAAACATAATTATTTTAACAAAGAGAAAAAAAAAGCCACCAAATCGTAAACAATTAAAATAAGTGCTTCGATTGAGAAATGTCTCAAATGATACTAACTCATTTGTATCTTCAAAATTTGACAATTTTATAAATGACCTACCAATTCACAAAAATGCACATGAAAAATAATTAAAAATAAAATACAAACGTTGAGAAAATTTTCAAAGTCTCGTATGGGGAGAACTTTTTTAGAAGAAGAGTTGTGTTGATGATTTTTTCCCTTAATTTTAAACACCTAAAATAATGAAAAAGATCGACTCTTTTGTGTGTGCATGTGTGTGTGTATATATATATATATATAGATATAGATAGATGACTCTCTTCGGATCATATTTGACTTTTGAAATTACCAATAAACATAACTTTAAGGTTTAGATGTGATCTCTAAGGATTCATAAACAAATATGAAGACTTTGTTAAATAAGTAAATTTATTATTTCACAAAAAATGTATATAAAAAATAAAAAAATTGTGTTGACATTTAGATAGTATTTAGGTTATCATTTTAGTTTTGTGTTGCTTGCTTTATGTTATTCAAGTTTGTTCGATTATTAATTTAACTTATATTTATATAATTCACACCCGTAGTAAATATAACAATTCATTAGCCTTAGCTTGATTTATTTATTTATAATGGCTATGAAATATAGACTAAAATTAATAGGGTAAATATTACACACCCTTTGAGATTTGATGTATTGGCACGTGACTACAACTTTATAAATTTTTGTCACCAACACTCTATGTGGTTATATCGTATATCACATACAGCGTGTCAGAGCACTTTTTGACGGTAAAATGACCATGTTTCCATTTGACTTCTGACTTAACCTATTTGAATACTAAATTTACCTATTTAAACCTATTTAATGGACAAAAATACCCCTTTGAATATACCTATATATATACTATAATATATGTAATCTATATATAATTATTTATTTCCATAAATAATAATGTTAACATAAAATAAAAAAATAATTAAATTTCTCTTTCTTTTTCTCTATCTATATATATATATACAATATACTATTATATTTATAACCTATATATATAATTATTTATTTCCGTTAATAATAATGTTAACATAAAATAAAAAATTAGTAGCCAATGCATATTATTATAAAGGGTATTGTGGTCATTTTTTTATTTTGATATTTTTATATTAAAATAAATTTTAATAATCGGAAAAAATCAAGATATTTCACATATTAAAAAAATTAAAAAAACTAACAGGAGGTGTTGGCATGGTGACAAAATTTCATAAAACTGTAACTTTAGCTATAGTGATATTTACTCAAATTAATATTGTACTCATATCATGTACCAAGAAGAGAAACAAAACAGTACATTCAATCCAAATATTTTAGTAAAAAATCTAGTTTATGTAGTAATTTAGAACCATCATTAAAATCTTCTTCAAACGAGACATTAATGATGAGAATCATGAGATGTATGTTTTACCAACTTTTAAAATTTTATTACTGTTGATAATTCCAATAAATATCAAAATCCTATTAGTGTTGGAAATTTCAAGAATTACCAATTATTTGTATTAAAAATTTATAATATTATTTGATTTAAAAATATAAAAAAATATATATAAAATCAAAAAAAATCTCCATGTGTTGAGGCTTCAATCCAGCATGGTTTTGGTTATTGTTCTTAAATTACCATAATATATTCAGTTCTACTATTTATTTATTTATTTTTTTCAACAGCTGGATGGATAGCTAGTTCTCGTGCAAATGTCTGTGTGGTGTTAATGGGACAGGTCTGGATTGGGTGTCATTGTGTTGAAAGTAAATCGAGGTACAGGTATGCAAATTGTATATGGACCATGCATGTAACATTTACCACATTCTCATATATATATATATATAAAAGGATATTCACACAAATTGTATATGGACCAAGCATATATATATATATATAAAAGGATATTGACACACATGACATATATACACACTTTTCCACTGTATATAGTTATTAGAACTATCATTAATAAGAAAGGCAGATTTGACATGCTTAAGGCTTCGTTTCGATAGAAAGGAAAGAAAAGAAAGGAGTGGATAACATTAGTTATGAAAGAAAAGAAAAAAAATTACTTATATTTATGTTTGGATAAAAAAGAGAAAAGAAAAAAAAAGATAGTATTCTTGTTTGAATAAGATATGGAAGAGAAAAGAAAAAAAATAATAACAACCAAATTACTGTCATATCCCTTCATATTTATGGGACATAGGTGGAATAACAATTTTATTTTTCTAATTATTGAGGGACAGTTTCAGAATTATGAAAGTACCACTTAACCCACTATCCTTTTCTTTCCAATATTCTCATTTTTAGGAGAATATGATATGAGGAATTGGGAGGGATAACTATCTCTCCAAATCTCTCCCAATTCTCTCATTTCACTTCATTTAAAGTACCCAAACACAAAACACACTATTTTCTCATTTTTTTCTCTTATTATCCTTCCAAATTCTTCGATCCAAATGATGCCTATGAGATTTTAAATCTTGATCTAGCACGGAATCATTAAATGTCAACTTTAATCTATTTTCTTCTTAACCTTGTAAATTCACTTAAATTAAGTTCTTAATAACCTTGGTTGAAGTCTTAGTTGGGCGGTTCATCATATGTTGAAATTATAAGTGATTCATCTTGAAGTGTATTTAAAGTTTCTCTATAACGTAGAAGAATAATGATATTCTGTCCGATCGGAAGGGACCACCCACTCACATAAAAAAATATCGGACTAATTCCGATCGGACAGAATATCATTATTCTTCTACGTTATAGAGAAACTTTAAATACACTTCAAGATGAATCACTTATAATTTCAACATATGATGAACCGCGGGACCATCCACTCACATAAAAAAATATCGGACTAATTCCGATCGGACAGAATATCATTATGACATCATGTGGTGGGACCCACCACCCCACTCACATAAAACAAAAATCGGACGATCGGCCTATCTATCATTACTCAACGTAGAAATTTGCTCAGTTGCTCCAACACAAAATCAACTATATAATACTATTTGTTAGTTTAGCTGTTGTTATGTAAAAATTGAATATACCCATATATCACATAAAAAGAAATTAAAGCAACACTTCCATCCGTATGCTTAAAGGAGGGTTGAGCTAGAATGTCACTTTCAAAAAATTGTTTGATTTGTTGTTTGAAAAACGGTTCTCAAGAACTTAAAAAATAAAAAATTATTTTAGAGAACTAAAACACACTTCTATGATTCAAAATACAGTTCTCAAAAACTATCAATCAAATATATTTTTGTATAATTTTTAATATAAAATTTTCAAAAAATTGTTCTCAAAAACTGACCTAAGCAGACAGTAACACTCCATTTGATATGAATGATGAAAAATTAGAATGAAGGGAGACTATCTCTAGGAAAAGGAAAAATTGATGAAGTAATTGAAGAAGGAAAGAAAAAGAGTGATGCATAAGTTGATCATTATCTAATTTCATTATTGAGTTTTTGAAAGGTTCTTAGGTTGCTCGGTCCAATGCTTGGTTCACTCCATCAATGTATGTGATACCACTCTTATATTTTGCACCACTTCTTTCCTTTTCCTTGAATTTTACGGCCCTAAGAACAACTAGTACGGTAGAAATATAAGTGGAGAGGAATTCATTGTAGTATGGGACACGCCACTTGACAGGCCTCACGCCGTAGGTTCCACTTGCCCCTCCAAATGTGGCAAGTGGTGTGAGAAACAATCACATTTTATATTTCTCTCTTCTCGTGCTCTCTCTCTTTATAGAAAAAGGCAATGACTCATTAATTTTGAATTCCGAACGGCTCTCTGCAATGAGTCGTTACTCTTTGCATATTTATTTATTTATTTTAAAAAAGAGAGTAGAATTTCTTTCTCAACGACTCATTTTTTTTCTTTGCTCTTTGCTTATTTTTCTCTATAAATACCACTTCATTTCTATCAAAAAATTTCGTCATTCAACATTTATCTCTCTTTTCTCAATTTTTTTTTGAGTTTTTTTCTCACTCAATCCTTCAACACTCCATGGATCATCAATCTCCATTCTACCACCTCCACTTCAGCCAATTTCAAAACTCTGAATTGCCATCGCAAATCAATTATGATTTCCACTCTTCAAATTTTTTTCAATTCCAAAATCCATCTCAACCGTAATCTGAATACTCATCTCAATCCTAATTGGACCTGTTAATGGATTGAATTTTGATTCAAATCCAAACCAAATCCGAGCCAATAATTAGGATGTGAATTGAAATATTCAATCCGATAATTTGTTAACAACTCGAATCTGATAATCCATTAACTAAACAAACCGAATATGAATTATGGTCGATCAGTCCGATAATAATCCGATCTGATATAATATAATATATAATATACTATAAATATATTATCTAATGATATAATATATAATATTTACATATTACTAAAATATTTTTATCATTATTTTCTTCTTGTTCTTACTTTTCTCTATTTTGTCTCTCTTTATTTTTTTTTCCTTAAATAAAAAGTCAAATACATACCCTCTAAGTAATTAGAAGTCTAAATTCTAAAATCATGTTCTCAAGTTAGACGTCTATACTATTCGATTCTGGTCCAAATTTTAGTAATTAGGATATGGATTGGAACATCCAATCCGATAACCCGTTTGTGATCTGAATTCAGTAATCCGTTAACTTAACAAATTAGATATGGATTATAGTTGATCCGATCCAAATCTGATCCATTTACTACCCCAATACTCTCATTTTCATTACCCCCTCATCCCCAATACCAACCTCATCTCCAATATCCACCATCTCAATCCCGACCTAGTTTAAGAAAATCTAAGCTCAATTGGTCCGTCAAAGAATATAAAGCGCTATGCAAAGTGTGGATTCACGTTGGAGAAGATCCAATAATAGGTACGGATCAACAAGTGGGCCCGTTTTGGAAAAAAAATTCTAGCTAATTTTCTAATCTAACCGAGTGGCACGGAGCACTGAAACTGTAACAGTCCGCTCCACCTGATGGTATGATATTGTCCGCTTTGAGCCTAAGTTTGCACGGTTTTGTTCTTCGATTTTACTCTAAAAGGTCTCATACCATTTGGAGAGAACACACTACATATAATCACATCCCCTTCTCTAAACCCAAGTGATGTGGGATTGAGCACCCTGTAACCTACCAGTGTAGTAGCTCGGCCCAGTGTCTCTTCTTGCACTCGCCCACATCACACCCGCCCACAAGGGTCACTACAATCCACTCCCCTAGGAGGCCTGACGTCCTCGTCGGCACACTTTCGGCCGGGCTCCAAATCTGATACCATTATTATACCATCAGGTAGAGCGGGGTATTACAGTTGGTATCAGAGCCTGAACCCAGCCGAAAGTGTGCTGACGAGGACGTCGGGCCTTGTAGGGGGTGGATTGTAGTGACCTTTGTGGGAGGGTGCAAGAAGAGACACTGGGCTGAGCTACCACACTGGCAGGCTACAGGGTGCTCAATCCCACATCACCTGGGTGTGGAGAAGGGAATGTGCTTATATGTAGTGTGTTCTTTCCAAATGGTATGAGACATTTTGGGGTAAAACTCAAGAACAAAATCGTGCCGACTTAGGCCTAAAGCAGACAGTATCATACCATCAGGTGGAGCGGGGTATTACAGAAACGAGGTTGGTTTGTTGAATCATTTCACACACATTAGGAAAGTAGTCAACAAATTTAGTGAATACTACAAATAGATCGAAGACCAATATGTTAGTGGCTACAATGTTCAAGATACCACACGTTTCTTACTTTGTAAATTTCTTAGAAAAATTATATTTTAATTTACAATCTGTCTAATTTTAATTAATGTTGATGAACCAAGTCTATGTTTGCCATGTTTTAATATTAAAAGATCATGAGAAAATGGTTGCTTTTGGTTTTTGCTCTTATATGCTTATTCTATGCATCAAGGGTATTTTGGTCATTTTCAGTATCATTCACTGTGCTTGCTTTGTTTGTTAAAAATTGTGCAACCTATTCAGCATGTTTTATTATGTCTACAACCTTTATATCATGTTCATTTGATCAAGTTGCATATTTCATTACTTAATGACATTTTCTGCATCACTAATGGCTTGTTCAAGGGTATTTTAGTCTTTTTTTAGTATTAATGTATTTAATTTCTTTATTTGTGGGAAGGTATGCAATGTACTTTTTCTTTATATATGTAATGAATTTTTTTTTAAATATTGTTTTAGCAAAATTTTCAAAAAATATAGGTGTTAGGAAAAAAGACAAACAAACAATTGAAAAAATAAATTTTTAAAAAAAATTCATTTAATTTTTTTAATAAATAAATTAAAAAATAATAAAGTGGATAACGAGAGAGTAAGTTGCACACCAGGGTGCATGACTCTAAAAAAAAAAGTAATTATTCATTTTTTAAAAAGTGCTGACATGACATTTCACTTTTTAAAAGTGGAGAGCCAAAATGACTCTTGCTCCACATCGGGCTCTTGATGAGCTCAATGTGGACTATTTTGACGAGCCAAGAGCCACATTGGGGGACAATTTGGTTTGATTTTTTTACGGTTATGGTTCCAAAATATTTGAACCGTAAATTAACAGTTCAGTTCAGGTTTCATGTCCTCGAGGATCGAATCGAACTGAACCATTTATATATATTTATATATAAAATATATTATATAATTTATAATATTATAAATTAACATAAATAAGTAAGTAACTAGTATAGTAATATACTAATAGTCTAGTCTGACACTCTTATATTACACTTTTTATATATAATATAAACTATATAGTTTATAATATAATATATTAGAGGTGAACTATAGAATTGAACCGAACCAAACCGGTTCTTCACGGGTCGGTTTAGTTCCATTTTTAGTGGAACCGTACATACGGTTTGATTCCAAAAAAGCCAAAATTAGATCGAATCGGACCGTGTGCATCTCTACTTTTTCCTATCGAAGAATTCAATTTTTGGGCCCGCATGTGGGCCCGCCTCTGTTGGTTCCTGCCTTTTTTTTTTGAATGCCGAGTGTGGTTTATGCGCCGATGGTCAAACCTAGTTTAACCAGTCCTTAAGGCCTGTTTGGCCACTTTTAAAATTGCTATAAAGTCATTTTTTGCACTTAATTAATAAATTTTTTTATAAGAGAATGGCTCTGCCAATATAGCCGTTAGGGACTATTTGGCTCAACAAGCCAACACAGTCCCTAACGGCTATATTGCCAATAATGACCCAAAAATAATTTTTTTATACAAATTTTTCTAAAAAAATGATTAAAATATTTTTTAAATTGGAAATCATTGTATTATTTATACTTTTATTAAAAAAAACTTTAAAACATATTAAAAGCATAAAAATACAATATAAATTATAGGTCCTAATCACCAGAGCGGTTCCACAAATATTCTATCAAATCTTTCCTTAATTGTGTTTTTATATCTTTGTCACGAATCTGGCGTCGGCGAGAATAGATTTGTGCCACAAAAATAGATGTGTTGACTAAAACTGGGTGGTGGGAGTGACGCTCATCTTCAATGATCATGTTGTGAAGGATGATGCACGTTTTTATTATGAAGCATAAGTCATTTCTGCCAAAAATGCATAGGTCCTTGTGTGATCGCCCACTTGATCTGTAAGACCCCAAAAGCCTGTTCCATATTTTTCTGTAGGCCTTTTGTCTTTTTACAAATAATTTTTCTTTTTGAGTAGTTAGGTGCGAGATGGTTTGCATCAAAATTACGCACTTAGGGTATATACCATCAGACACCTAATACCCATTTGAATAGTGATGCCCATTCACCACAAAATTAACCAGACGCAATTGGTCATTGACGATACCGTTAAATACTGAAGAATGATCCAACACATTCAGATCATTATGTGAACTTGTTATTCCAAAGAATGCATATCAAATCCATAAATCTTATGAGGCTATCACCTCCAATATAAGAGTAACCTTATGAGAGCGTCCCTTGTGCGTTCCATGCCACTCCACTGGGCAATTCTTCCACTTCCAGTGCATACAGTCAATGGAACCAAACATATTCGAAAATCCTCTATCCTCCCCTTCTTGAAACAGTCGTGCTATATCGGTTTCGTTCGGTGTACGCATATACTTCTCTCCATACACATCAACAACAACAGTACAAAATTCTTTTAAGGTTTTAATGAAAGTGGTCTCGTCAATTTTGATATACTTATTGACTTGATTGGTGACACAACCATATGAGAGAATGCGTATTGCAGTTTTCATCTTCTGTATAGAGGACAACCCCAAACTACCTTCCGCATCCCTTTTTTGGACAAAGTAGTCGTCATAAGCTTTAACGTCATTTAGAATACGAATAAATAGTTCTCGTCACATCCTAAATCACTTGTGAAATATCTTCGGTGTATATGTGCAGCCCTTGTCAAAGTAGTTTTTCATTAGCTTACCGTGGCTTCCCTCTCGATTACAATAAATGTACCTCCTCTTAGGCGGTTGAAAGACTTGTCGGACTATATCTGGCGTCATTAAATTCAGAAGCATATTGTAGTTATCACATCCTGAATCACCTGTGAAATATATCCAGTGTATATGTGCAATCCTCATCAAAATAGTTTTTCATTAGCTCATGGTAGTTTTCCTCTCGGTTATGATGAATATACCACCTCTTAGGTGGTTGAAAGACTTGTCGAAATATCTCTGGCGTCATTGAATTTAGAAACATATTGTAGTTGTCTATATTTTGTCAAATCAACGTGTGAATAGGGTCATCTTCAGATGAGGATGAGGATGAGGATGATGATGATGAAGAATTAGAGTTTGGCAAATGAAAAGATCGTGATGACGAAATCATTGAAAATTCGAGATCGAAGGAGATGGAAAATGAAAGAGATGAATGTAGTGATAATTCTCATATCACCAAATGAGTGTTTATATAAGATGAAAATATAGTAGTTTGAAATGTAATCATTGCAAATATATCTGTTTGAAATGTAATTTTTTGAAGTATAACCGTTGCAAAAAAGTAATATTTTTTAATTAAGTATTTTAAAAAATATATTAAAATATTATTATTTTTTTATTAGTAAAAATATGAAGAGGCCAATATGAGCCAAAATTAATCTGAAGAGCTAAAAATGTTTAATGTGACTCTTGAAATAACTCACACGACTCTTCAAAAAATTGAAGTGACAAATTAAGAGAGCCAAATGTAATGCTCTAATGTAATACTCAAACATTTGGAGGGTGGATTTTTGTTAAATTTAATGAATCAGATATTGTCAACCTAGAACTATAGAAAATATTGTTTATATTATATATCTAGAAGCATGAACTGAAAAAGACCATGACAAAAACTGGTATGCAAGTTATTATCAAACTTTGTCACGTGGAACACTGTCATGCCACATGGGTCATTGGGTTGTGTTGCATATTTCTGATTAATTATGGATCATTATCATTCTTGTCCATAGGGCCTATAATAAATTCAACCATGCATGATCTATATATCTATTCCCATGCACATCTGAGAACACTTACATTGCATTTGGACAAGCATGAGAGGAAATAAAGAAAATAATAACACTATTCATGATAAAGAAAGGGGAGGCAAATATTCACACTCCATTTTTAGTAATTGTACGCTACTATTAAAGAAAATGATTTCTCTAATCCTAATTTTGTACGCTACTATTAAAGAAAATGATTTCTCTAATCCTAATTTTATAAATAAATAATTTTTTTAAATACCACAGCTACCCTTTCATTTATACTATGATTTTCATTCTCTCTTTTTTCAATTAACGTTTTTTGTCTCCAACTTTCTTAACTCTCTCATTTTTCGTTGGGCTTCTAATATCTCAAAACTCTCTCTTTCTATACTTTGTATCTATTATCTCTTCTATAGTTTATTGATTTTTTTTAAGTAACAATGGAATATCTCACAAATGAAGAAATGACCAAGTTGAGAAAAGTAACTGATCTTGTTAGTATGAGAAGCATTGGAGAATTATCAATTCTTCGTGAGACTTTCAATTCCTTCGATGCTAATAGTGATGGTAACTTTTTCTTTTTATGTTGTATGCTCTGAGTTTAGTTTTTGGATTTTTTTTTCTTCTTTGTTTTTAAGAATTAATTTGGAATGCTTTTGAATATTGAAATTTAGCTTTTTGATGATAAAAACCCTAACTATTTTGACAATAAAATCACAAGAACAGAACTTATGAAAAGAACAGAAAAATAAAATAAAAGATTTGTGTAATATACAACTATGACATAAAATTTGGCCAGCCTTGCAAGCATCACAATATTGTTGCTATAATTGTTTGTTGGTTTAATGAAAGTAGATTTAGGAAAAAAAGAAAAACATACACTTGCCTTATTATTTAAAGGGTAGTTATGATATTATAAGATAAAGAAAGATGAATTAATGAGCTTAGAGACTCTCTGATCCATTTTTTAAAAGAAAAAAAAGGAAGTGCAATCGTTCAAGAGAGGAGTACAAATATCTTTCCCTAAAGAAAAAGAAAAATAAAACTGTAGTTTTAGCTGTGTTTAGATGATTAATAAGAGAAAAGAAAGCATCACTTTTTCGTCACATTTGAAAAGATATATAATAGAGAGAAGAGAAAAAGGAAAATAATTTTTTTTCTTCTTTTGTTTAATTAATTAAATATTTTTTAATCATGAATTCACTTATATAAGAAATTGAGACAAAATGCGTAATCACGTTGAAGGTCTGCTTGGTTCCATTCTCTAAAAATAGTTCTAAAACCTCAGAAAATAGAAGAATTATAAAAAACAGTTTTTTGAAAAAAATATTTTTTTTAACTGAATTTTTAAAAAGTAATTTTTAGAAAGTGTCAATCAAACATATTTTCTTACCAGAGTTGTAATTTGAACGTCAAGCTCTCGAATGTGAGAGAGTTGTGTGGGCCCCATCAAGTGGGTCCAGGCTAGAGCTCACTCCACTATTTCACGTTTGGGTTTGGTATTTTGCTTTCAAACAATTTTTTAATTTTTCGTCATAAAAAAATTCTAAGAAAATTAAATAATATTATTATTATTTTATTTTCAAAATCTCGTACTTTTAGAAAGATAGCAAAAACAAGTTCTCTTCTCCTACTTCTATTCCTCTCATTTTCCTTTTTATTTTTTAAAACAAACACTGGTCCTTGTTAAGGGCAGTGTTAGGTGAATGTGAAGACATTAAAACTATCATGTGTTGACACATTCAGAAAAGATATGATGGTGGTGAAACTGATTTATATATGCTAGGCTTTTGTTGAATTGTACAGACTTTTTCTCCTTTAACGTCCTTTCTCTCCACTCTCCAGCTATACATTTCAATCCAAATGCATTGTTAGGTGCAGTGATTTAAATTAATTTAGCTCTTTTTGGTTACCCAAATACAAAAGCTAATTAAAGTAGGTCCTCTTTTGGTGGTAAAGGTTAATCCAATATTGTAATGCAGGCTGGTCTCATTTGTGAGCTGTCCAGAGATGGAAGAAGTGATCATCAATGGCATTGAATATTGCTCCAACTGTGGCATTCATTTCTCTATTAAATGCCCTCCTTGTTGTAGTTTCTGTGATCTTAAATACAGTAAAAAGAAGAACCCTCTGTTGGTTTCTCATCATTATATGTTAGTATTTACATATATATTATTATAACATAGTTATATAATACAATAATAAGGAGTATATATATAATGTATGTGTTACACAAGAAACAAGGCCAACCAGAGGCAGCCACATCAAGGAGAGGTTGAAAGGGTGGAACCACTTCTCCAGCTGCTGAGTCTAATTTCTCTGAGGTTTTTGTCTGCCTCTCAATGGCTTTGGTTGGTGGTGCAGCAGAGAAACTCTCTCTCTGTTTACTTCTATGGCTCATCATACTCACTTCCTGTCAAGGTCTCTGTTTCCACTTCTCTCACTGTTCACACTATATGTGGATTTTTTTTTTATATTGATCATCTCTCATTCTCTCTCTTCATACATACATACATATATATAATATTTCTTTCTCTGCATATATATATATATATATATATGTGTGTGTGTGTGTGCAGAGAAATTGATAGTTGAATTATCCTTCATTCTTCATTTTCTCTCAATTTTTATGGTGGAGAAAGAAGTCCTTTGCTTGCATTTTCTTTACATTTGACTCGTCTTGTGTGTGTTTGTGTGTATGTCTCTTTCTCTCTCTTCTTCACCCAATAGTGCTAGAGTGATAAACTAGTGACATTGTGACTGATTATCCATGGATCAAGAAACATCAAGGGAAATTTCTTAATGCATTTTATTTTTCCCCTTCTCACTCTTTTTAAGAACCAAATTTACAAGATCGAGATCATATTTATTTTTTATCATAAATTATTAATGTATTATTATTTTATTGGGTTTATCCCAAAACCTCAAAGTGCAACATTTCTTGGTGAGCTAGTGCCATTTTTAGTGCAAAAATACTGCAAAACATAATACATTTTTTGGGTTTTTGGACAGAAATGGTTTTGTGGAAGTTTTAGCCAAATTTACTGCATTCTAGATCATAAATTCACAAATTATGTTATATATATATGTGTGTGTGTGTCTATATATATTTAATGTTATAGATATTGTTGTGACATATATGAGAAGTGTAATGCAGGTAAGAAGAATTTCTGGGAACATAGATATCCATTCATCAAAGAAGCAAGCTCTTTTTCTTCTTTTTCATCATCATCATCAGCAGCAGCTAAATCACACGGTGGTTACAAGGCGTATGACTACATAATTGTAGGGGGTGGCACAGCTGGGTGCCCCTTAGCTACCACCCTCTCTCGGAAGTTCAATGTTTTATTGCTAGAAAGAGGGGGTGCACCTTTTGCCAACCTCAATGTCTCTCAATTGAAGAACTTTCACATCTCTCTAGCGGACACTTCACCATACTCTGCTTCCCAAACTTTCATTTCCACTGATGGGGTCTTCAATGCTAGGGCCAGAGTCTTGGGTGGAGGCACTTGCATCAATGCTGGCTTCTACACTAGAGCAAGCTCAAGGTATGGGTGCCAATCTCTGTGTGTATATGTGTGTGTGTGTGTGTGTGTTTTTTTTTTGTGTGTTCTTTTTCTTCTTTTCTGTTCTGTAAGGCAAATCTCTTTGTGATATTGTTTCTCTTTAGTTCACATTCTTTTGGTTGTGTGTGTTTGTGTGTGTATGTGCAAGGGGTGCACAAATCTGTACAGACCAAGCATAGGTGGTAACACAGACATTACTATGGTCTGTGGAGAAGAGTTGGGTTCAAATCCTTTTTCTATAAGAATAAAAGTAAAATAAAATTACACAACTCATGGATAGTGAAGTTTTTCTGAGCTTGTATTAATTTAATTTTTCTAATGCAAATTTTGTTTACATATCTAAATCTTGCTTGACCATGGTATAGGTACTAATCTTTGAAACATTGAGGAAAGTTTTTAGTATACTTAAGAATTAGAAACTTCTACTAATTTAAGCCAACATACATTGTTGTTGTGCAAGTGGGAGATGCCTCGAGATATATACATACATATATATGGACTTATTGCTGAAGACCCCTCAACTATCATATGCAGATAACCCCCCTGAATTATCATTTTAGCAAAAAACACCTTCATTTTTCCTGAAACCTGTGAATTACCCCCTGCTGTAATTAGGGATGTCAACAGGGCGGGTTCGGGACGGGGCACCCCTTTCCCAAACCCGTCCCACGAATAAAAAATTATTCCCAAACCCAATTCGGGGCGCCCCACATCAGAGTCGGGGTGGGTTCGGGGCACCCCGATTTATATATTTTTTAAGAAATATAATGGAAACTTGAATGAATTTATGATAAATTTTGTAAAAAAAAATTAAGTATAGACTAATACTTACAAATGATAATAAAAAAAAATGTTGTTAAAATTTAAAATGATCATAACTAATGAAATAAAATAAAAATCATAGTTAATAAAATAATATTTATTTATTTATTTATCATTAATCGGGGCGGGTTCGGGGCTTAGCGGGTTTTAAACTCTTTTCCCAAACCCACCCCTAACCCGATTAGTATGATCCCAAACCCGTCCCATTAGGGGCGGGGCGGAACCCCGACGGGACGGGTTAAATTGACATCCCTAGCTGTAATTTGACCTTTAAAAAGAGAGGACGGAAAAACCTGTCACATAAGGGTATAAAAGCCATTTTAGCCATTTTATATGACTTCTGATTAGAAATTATATTAAAATTCAAATCTCATCAAATTTGTTCTAACAATTTTTTTTCTTTCTCATAGCAACTTTTTTTTAGAACAAATTGATTTTTGTTACTATTTAGCTTTTTTTCTATATTCACGGGGGTATAAGAGTCATTTCATATAGCATTAATAGCAGGTTGGCGGAATGACCTTATTTGCAACTCTTTGATAGTTTAGGAGGTAGTGTTTTTCCTAGAGCTGGCACCTCTCATCCTATTGAACCCATTGAACAGTTTAATTAAGTCACATGTCCTAATCAGGCCATACAACAATCCTATAAAAGGAAAAGAAAAGGAAAGAGAAAAAAAGGGTACGATTGTCTAATGTCTTGTTCTCACCATCCAATACGTGTCATTATCACAAAGGCCTATTGTGTGCCATTACAAACACAAAAATGCTTAAGGATTTAATGCTTTCATAGATGTATATGATGTTAGAATTGATTACCTAAGTACTAACAAGTATATTTTGAATGTTGATATTAGGCCAATGTACCTCACAAGTAGTCCTGGTAGGTCATGAAACCATGTCTGTCAAAGTCACGAACGTTAACGGCTCTGATGGTTTGGTGAGGCATGATTAATGAGGGTTGCAAGTGCTAATGGTGATCATATGATGTAGATGACATATCATCGTACGAAAATCAGAGCATTTATGATTTCATCTAACTCTTCATGGTGCTTGTGTTAAATGCTAGGGTGGTCCTCATTTAATTTTATTTTCTTCCAAGTTTTTTCCCACTCTCATGCATGGGGGTGATTAGGTAGAGAGTTTATGTTTGATATAAAGACATTTGAAACATTTATGGCAACCATATGGTGAAATAAAACTAGACTTTGGCCCTACAGTAACCAAACCAACCACCAATATACTTTGACATTGAACTAGACAAATTGCATTTTGCAACTCAGATATGTCCTGATCATGCCATACAACATGTCATCTATTCATTCAGATAAACTAAGTGTGATTTAAAAAACTTTCTTACAAGTCTATACCTTATAATTAACCGACACCAAAATACTTGATTTGTAGCTGGTTTGGTTTAATGTTTTATATGAAGAGAGTTAACAAGTTATAACTGAGTTGGGTGTGATTGTGAAACAGAATGTTGTGGAAAAACCTTATCAGATACTAATTTTAGGGATATGTACCATAAGAGCTTTAAGTATTGAAAGCTAATTTAATTTGTGTTCGTGCTGAAATTTCTGGCTCTGCAGGTATATCAGAAAAGCAGGTTGGGATGCTAAACTGGTGAATGAGTCGTACCCATGGATTGAGAAGCAAATTGTTTACCAGCCAAAGCTTGGGCAATGGCAGAGAGCCGTAAGGGACAGTCTTTTGGAAGTTGGGGTCTTACCCTTCAATGGATTCACCTATGATCACATAAGTGGAACCAAGGTTGGTGGAACCATTTTTGACAAGTTTGGTGGCCGTCACACAGCTGCAGAGCTACTTGCTACCGCAAACTCTGAAAACCTTCATGTTTTGATTCATGCTACAGTACAAAAGATCATATTCAGTGTAACAGGTCTGTTAGTTTCTCAGACTCATATAGGCTTTTAGTCCTAAAGTCGTAAATAAACCAGTAAGAATGGCAGTATTTAATGAGTTTATAATGTCCAATACAGGGAAGAAACCAAGGGCAGTAGGAGTGATCTTCAAGGATGAAAATGGTAAAGAGCACCGTGCTTTTCTTGCAAAGAGGTGGAGCAGTGAGATAATAGTGTCGTGTGGAGCAATTGGAAGCCCTCAGCTGCTGCTACTCAGTGGTATTGGACCTAAGGCTGACCTCAAAAAGATGAATATTTCAGTGGTGCTTGACAATGAGTTTGTGGGGAAAGGCATGTCCGATAACCCCATGAACACTTTTTTTGTTCCCACTAATCAACCTGTGGAGCAGTCATTGATACAGATTGTAGGGATTACCAAGAAGGGTGTGTACATTGAGGCTAGCAGTGGATTTGGGCAGTCCCCGGATAGCATTCAGTGCAATCATGGAATTGCATCAGCTGAGGTTAGTAGCTAACTAATAATCCACTTATTGGAACTATTTGAACTAGAAATTGGGTGTCATAATGTGGCTAATTTGTTAAAATTTGGGTTCGGAAAAGTACCTTGATAGTTGATCTTGTTTCCATTAGGGGCTGTCCACGGAATAGTAAGAAACGCATAGGCTGAGTATACAATGAGGCTATTGTCACTAATCTTAGTCATATACCAGAGCCAGTTTACCAATAAAGATGTGTTTGAAAGAAGCCTCAGCTAAGAATGACTTCCAAGGAACACAACTAGATTGGTTGCACATGGCAATTGATATAATTTTTCTTCCAATTCCCCCTATAAACTCTGTTTAATTTCTGTAAAGCAACTACATGCATATCTAAAAATCAAATTGACATAAAAATTGATAGACTACTTGTAGAACTATATATATATATAACTGCTTATTGTATATACGTGTAGTAACTGCATATTGTGTCTAATGACCAGATTGGTCAGCTCTCTACTATACCTCCAAAACACAGAACACAGGAAGCCATTCAAGCCTACAGCAAAAGCAAGAGAGACCTTCCTCGTGAAGCATTTATGGGAGGCTTCATTCTAGAAAAGATTGCCAACCCCATTTCAACAGGCCACCTCAGCCTGGTCAACACCAACGTCAATGACAACCCCTCTGTCACCTTCAACTACTTCAGCCATCCGAATGATCTACAGCGATGCGTTGAAGGTATTCGCATTGTGGAGAAGCTTGTGAGCTCCAAACACTTCACAAACTTCACACTGTTTGATAAACAACCAGTGGACAAGCTGCTCAACATGAGTGTGATGGCTAATGTTAACCTTATACCAAAACACACTAATGACACACAGTCATTGGAGCAGTTTTGCAAAGACACTGTGATCACAATTTGGCACTACCATGGTGGGTGCCAAGTAGGCAAGGTGGTGAGCCCTGACTATAAGGTACTTGGCATCCACGGGCTCCGTGTCATTGATGGATCGACATTTAACGAGTCACCAGGCACTAATCCACAAGCCACTGTCATGATGATGGGCAGGTAAGATCTTAATACATTGTATAGATAAACTTTATAAAAGATTGTCCTGGTTCTTAAATTTCTATTCTTCATCTCTGATTTTGGAAGAAGAGTAATAAGCTCACATGGTTTAATCTCATTGTTTGGGCTTGTACAGGTACATGGGAGTGAAGATTTTAAGAGAGAGATTAGGAAGAGCAGCTGGTTTATAAAGACTGATCAAGACCAACTAAGGGCAGATATGTATGTTGTGATGGGGAAAATGTAATTTTGTTAGTCTAATTCTTAGTGAGCAATTTATGTGTAGAGTTACCAGTTCTTTGTATCTATAGTTTGTATGAGAACAAATTTTATTTTATGCAGTCACCTGTTGGTCTGTTTGGTGAATGGTGATTCACCTTCCATTTATTCAAAGTTTCATGCTAGTTTACAGTTTAGTCTTAGCATTACATTGATTGAGAAGGTTTGCGTAGAAGCAACTTTATGTGAGGTTGATTAGGAGGCATAGAACTATCTAGATTGTCGAAGCCTACATGGCCCAATTGGATCGCCGAAAGGCCTAATGGACATGCCGACATATTTTCTGGTGTAGTGTTGACGAAGCCATTTCAACCCGAAAAGACCCATATTTAATCACAAACAGGCCAATGATCAATACCCATTGCTATGCTACGACATACGTTGTTTTTTGGGCCAAATTTCATCATCTAGGGCTTCAAAATTGCATATGAGGCCTGTTAATTATTGGGTAGCAGTTGATCGGCTGGGCCCTTGGAGCCCGACAATTTCCAGCCGGCCTCCTTGGGGTCCGTGGTTGATTGGCCGGGCCTTTGGGGGCCGGTAGTTGTCCGGTTGACCTCCTTGGGGGCTGGCGGTTGATTGACCAGGCCCTTGAAGCCCTGCAGTTGACCAACCGGCCTTCTTGGGGGCTGGCGGTTGACTGGTTGGGCCTTTGGTACCCAATAGTTGTCTGGCCAGCCTCTTTGGGAACCAGCAGTTCGAGCCCTTGAAGCTCGGCGGTTGATCGGTTGGCCTCCTTGGGGTCATCATTGACCTTTGGCACCCAACTGTTATATGGTTGCACTCTCACTACGCTCGGTTATTGCCCCGATTGCATTATAGACATTGCAATACGAACGTTAGAATATGAATGTTACAATTAGGGGTGCACAAAGAACCATCGGAACCGGAACTAGAATCGGAACTGTCGGGAACCGTACTAGAACCAAATCGAACCGTCGCTATGGTTCCGGTTCCATTTTTCAGGAACCGTTGACTACGGTTTCGATTCCAGGTCCAGTAGAACCGAACCGGACCGGAACCGTGAGATATATTATATATATATAATACAAAGTTATATTTATATTATATTTACTGTAAAAGTTTACTTAAAAGTCAACCAAACCCTAAGTTACCTCAGTTATCTTCTCACTTCTCACGCACACAGGCTGGCAGCGATGGAATCGCAGAGCCAGAGACCTTCGCCTCTCATGGCCTCGCCTCACCAGTCACCTCACCTCTACATCTCTTTCTCCCTCTCTCTCTCTGGTTATATACCTACATATCATCAAGACTAACCTGTTCGATTTGTGATTCTCACTGAATCTCTCTCTCTACAAGAGTCAAGACTACAACTCGATCTCATTGTTCGATTTGCGATTCTCTGGCGTGGCTTTCAAGCTTCATCACCGATTCACAAACTTCATCGTCTTCATCTGTCATGATAAGTTCTCAACTTAATCTCTAATCTGTATCTCGTGAATCTGTGATTGCGATTATTGTTAAAGTAAGTTTCCTGGTAAATTTGGGGCTGAATCTATTGTTGCCATTTAAGAGTGTGTACCAAACTTAATGGACTAGACAACTACTTATATCAGTATATCAAATCTACCTTCAACACTTGACTATTCTCATAATAATTCAGTGTTTTACATCTATGCTTGTTGATAACCAAATTATTGCATCCCCTTTAATTTTTTTTTTTTAAACTTGACTGATTTCAAAGCTGTGTATGTAGATTGTTGGATTGGGATATACAGTTTGTGGTGGTGTTCCTGGCTTGTTGTTGTGGCTTACTGGTTTGCTTGGTGTGGAATAGAAATTTAAGGAGAATGGAATCATTTTCAAGACTTTACTGGGAAAAATACGTTTATTGAATTCTTAAAAAAAAAAAAGTTTGAAGAACTGCGGTTCGAAACTGAACCGAACCGTGAACCGCGGTTCGGTTCTTAACGGTTCCATACCCCAACGGTTCCGGTTCCGGTTCCAAAAATTAGGAACCGTTGGGAAAGGTTCCGGTTCCATTAGGAATCGTGAGGAACCGAACCGTGTGCACCCCTAGTTGCAATATGAACGTTGGAATATTGATGTTGTAAAGTATACGTTATACACAAGCCTATATAAACACTTGCACCCTCGTTGCTTACATACCATCTCATACAGCCATAAGACTCCATCACATTCTCTCTCTCCCGCTGCTATTACTTTCTCCAGCATAAATTTTACAAACCCGACTTACGACCCTTTGCTCCTCATTCACCTCTTCAAGAAGGTATTGACTTCATTTACTCATTCATGGAGGACTACTCAGAGTGCCCAGACTTGGAGTTTACTATGAACATTGCAGATGTATCCGAGCTTGCTACCCGTTACTCTTTTCCAGCTGGGGTCTCTACTCGAGCTCCTACCAGCAAAGAAAAGGCCTGCTCTAATGTTGAAGGAGAAACATGTTTTTACGGGAGTGTATTCACTTTCAATTTACGCTTCCCCACCCAGAGTTTCTTAAAGTTATTCTTAATTCTGTAAATCTCTACCCAATGCAGATTACTCCTAACTCCTGGAGAATCCTCATGGCATGCGTGGTATTATGGAGAGCATGCGAAAATGGTTCTCTCTCCACCAATGAATTTATTTCTTGCTACACCATCTCAAGAAACTTAGACTGACATCATTTTCACGGTCGCTCTCCCGGAAGAGTCTGTCTAAGACTTTGGTGATGATCGACACAGGAGCACACATTAGAGGATGAAAAGAATACTATTTCTTTGTCTTCGATTGCTGGGAATTGCCAACCCTCAGTATCCCTCGTTCTTGGACGGACGACGATGTATCTTATAAGCATTCAGGCTTTTAATATCCTGTAAGCCCACAAGATACTCGGTAGTAGCTCTGGCCATAAACCTTTGGAGGATTCCAAATGCGTCTTGATCATCTTAAGTATAGTTCTGTTAACAACTTCAGCTTACCCATTGGCATGTTGGTGGCTTGACGAACAATAGTGATTTTTTATACCATGCTTGGAACACAAATTTCGGAAGAGAGTACTTTCACACTATTTTCCATTGTCTGTGACAATGATCTTTGGAACTCCGAACCTGCATATAATCGATTTGCACACGAAACTAATGACATTCTTCTCTCCAATCTTGGTCAAGGGCCTCGCTTTCACCCACTTAGTGAAGTAGTCAATTGCCACAATTACAAACTTTGTTTGCCCCTTTCCCATAGGTAAAGGACCGATCAAGTCCATTCCCCACTGGGCAAAAAACTATGGCACAATTATTGGAGTTAACTCTTATAGGGGTTGTTTTGGGATATTGACGAAACGTTGGCATTTGTCGCACTTCCTAACGAAACGAGCGCATCCTGCTGCATAGTGGACCAATAGTATCCTTGCCTGACAGCCTTATACACCAAAGACTTGCCCTTTATACGATTTCTAAAGTCCCCTTCATGAATTTCCTTCATGACATATCGAGCTTTGTTCGCCGAAATACATTGTAAGTGAGGCAACGAGATCTCTCTTTTATAAAGGATCCCATTGATAAGGGTATATCTGGATGCCCTAATCCTTATTCTATGTGCCTCGACTTTATCAAGTGGCACTTCACCTTCTTTGATGTATTTGATAAGCGGATCAGCCCATTCCATACCTTGAGCCACTTGATTCTCTGTACTTCCTTTGTTATACTCGGCTCTTCTATATATTCCAAAGGTATTGTATCATCTGTAACTTCTAGTGCAATTGATAAGCGAGCAAGAGCATCAGCATTGGATTTATCATCCTGGGGGATTCGCGTGATGGAGAACTTTTGGAAATGAGCAATTAGTTCATGAACTTTTGCAAGTAGGACTTCATCTTTTCTCCTTTTGCTTCATACTCTGTACAGGCTTGCCGGGAAATTAATTGGGAGTCCATGTAAGCTTTTAATTGATGTACTCTAAGAATTCTTGCCATTTTCAGTCCTGTAATCAAAGCTTCATATTTAGATTCGTTGTTTATCACCCTGAATTCAAATTGGAGGGCGTATTTAAAGCTCTCCCCTTAAGGAGAATTAATCATTATCCCTACGCCACTGGCTTGTGCATTTGATGATCCATTTATAAATAGTTCCCATGTGTAATCTTGGTTTATTTGGTCCTCCATGTTTTGTTGAACTAATATCTCCCGCTCTTCCACTAGTGTCTGTTATTCTTTTGGTGGATAGGTCAACTCTACTACAAAGTTTGCAAGTGCTTGACCTTTTATTGCTGATCTTTGCTTATATCGGATATCGAATTCCTCTAGTTCCATAGACCACTTCACAAGTTGTCCAAAAGTTTTGGGTTTGAAGAGAACTTATTGGAGTGATTGATCAGTCAATACCATTATTATATATGCTTAGAAGTATGGTCTAAGTTTCCTGGTTGACATAACCAGGGCAAAATCTAGTTTCTCTATCATATGATACATTTCTTCAGCCCTCGAAGTACCTTGTTGACATAGTATATGTGCCTTTGAACCCCTTCATTTTCCCACATCAGCGCAGAATTGACCATTACAAGGGAAATAGCCAAGTACAGTTATAGTTCTTCACTAGGGTTTGCATGAGACAAGAGTGGGGGTAAGCTAAGATACTGTTTTAGGGCAATCAGGGCCCGTTCACATTTCGGAGTCCATTTGAAGGCCTTTTTGAAGACCTGAAAAAATGGGAGGCATTTATCTATGGCGCAAGAGATTAGCCTGTTTAACGCTGCCACCTTGCCTATCAATCATTGAACCTCTTTGACCATTTTGGGAGACTTTGTATCTATAATAGCCTTAATTTTTTTTGGATTAGCTTCAATTCCCCTTTTACTGACCAAGTAACCCAAAAACTTTTCGGAAGAGATTCTAAAAACACACTTACTTGGGATGAGTCTTATCCTGTACCTTCGGAGGACATCAAAGACTTCTTGTAAATTGATCAAATGATCGATGGCTTTCAGACTTTTAATGAGCATGTCCTTGACATATACTTCTATGTTTTTGCTGATTTATTTTTTAAACATCATGTTGACCAAACTCTAATAGGTCGCGCCCTCATTTTTTAAACCAAACAACATCACTGTATAACAGTACAACTCTCTCTCTGTTATGAAAGACGTCTTCTCCTAATATGGTGGATACATCGGGATTTGATTATAACTGAAATAAGCGTCCATAAACCTAAGTTGCTCATACTAGCTGTTCTTTCTACCAGCATATCGATTTGTGGGAGAAGAAAACTATCTTTTAGGCATGCTCTATTTAGATTAGTGAAATCTATGCAAATGCACCACTTGCCATTGGGTTTCTTTACCAAGACTAAATTATCTAGCTAGTCTGGATAGTGCGATTCCTATACAAAGTTAGCTTTCAAAAACTTATCTACCTCCTCAGATATTGCCAAATTTCTTTTTGGAACGAAAGTTTGTTTCTTCTGTTAGACGAGTTTGGCGGTAGGGTCAACATTTAATCGATGCACAAGAACAGTTGGGTCAATCCTAGGCATGTCTTCATGGGACCAAACAAATATATCCAGATTTCTTTTGAGGAATTGAACGAGTTCCTCATGAGCGATGGGTGAGAGAGATGACCCCACGCTCACCTTCTTATTAGCTTTAGGCTCGTACAAATTAATTTCAACCAGCTCTTCTATTGGCTTTGTATGATGGACATTTTCTTCATTTTTGACTTCCAGGCCCTCTATACTCAATGTCTCTAACATCTTCTTCTCTTTCAAGGAAGTGGTGTAGCACTCCCGGCAGTAGCTTAATCTCCCCTTAACTCTCCAACGCCATAATCAGTGGAAAATCGCTTGAGAAGATGGTAAGTGGATGTAATGTCATTATAGCATTCAACGTAACTCTTCCCACAATAACATTGTAAGTAGACGGGCAATCCACCGCAAAGAAATTCAAAATCTTAGTGACTTGTCTTGGATTTGCGCCAGTGGTGATTGGAAGGGTAATGACACTAAGCGAAAAGAGTTTCTCCCCACATAATCCGATAAGTGGGGACTTAGTAGGCTTGAGTCTTTCCTTACCGATGTTCATCTGGTTGAAGGCTTCTACAAGTAGGATGTCAGCAAAATTACCATTGTCGATTAGTACCCGCCTAATTGTGAAATTGGTGATAATCAATGTGACTACTAGAACATCCTCATGTGGTTGTTGAATTCCTCTCACATTTGCCTCTGAAAAAGTTATGGTCTGGTTTTCTATTCGAGGGTGCTTGGTTTGGGAGGTGATTCGTTTACCTCGCCCGTTTCGTAAATTTTTTTGACTTTCCTAACATGCATTTTATGAGCCGCCTTAGATTCTCCGCCGCCGCAAACCCACCCGAGATAACTTTAATCTCTCCTAGTGGAGGGTTTCTTCGAGTATTTTCATATTTGCCTTCACGTAGGTAGTTCTGTGCCACTCTCTCATCTCCAACCACAAATCTATGCAGTTGTCCCCTGCAAATCAAACTTTCAATTTGCCTCTTTAAGTTGATGCAGTTGTCTATATCATGTCCATGATCACGGTGAAACCTGTAATATTATCGGGAGATTTCTTCGCGGGATCAGTTCTTAGTTTTGAGGGCCATGTCACCGTCGGATCATCTTGAATGTAGAGGAAAATTTGGCTTATTAGTGTGTTTAATGGGGTAAAACTAAGTCCTTTATCTCGTCGTGATGGCCTATCACCCTGATCTTGCGTCGTCTTTCTGTATTTGGGGTCCTTTTCTTCCTTAATGGAATGTCCTCCCCTTTTTTTGTCTGTCTTTCTATCATCATCTCATTTTTCTTTCTACGGGTCTAGAGCATCTTCAGCATTCATGTATTTTTGAGCCTTCATGAGTAGCTCTGACATGCTTTCTAGTGGGTGTTTAGAGATAGAATACAAGAATTTTGAGGGCTACAAACCTCCCATGAACGCGATAACTGCCACCTTGTCATCTAAAGCATCGAGCTGCAACATCTCTTTGTTGAACTGATTGATGTAATCTCGCAGCGATTCTCCCTTACTCTGCCTTACGTTCAGGAGATATGTTGCAAGTTTTTTGTGTCTACGAGCTGCAATGAAATTGCTCATAAACAACCGACACAATTCTTTAACAGAATGTGCTGACACAGGTTTTAGGCTATTGAATCATGCCCGGGCAAAACCATTCAATGTAATGGGAAAAGTTCTGCAAATGATCTCATCTGGCACTTTTTGGAGGTACATTAGATCCTTGTAGGTCTTAAGATGGTCTAGTGGGTCATTGGTCCCATCAAAGTTTTCAAGAGTTGACATCTTAAACTTATTGGGTAAAAGATAACTCCTTACTTTGGAGGTAAAAGAGATTGGTTTGTTGGACAAGATCATCCACTATAGCAGGGCCCTTCCCATTTATGGCATGGGCCATACTTTCAACCTTAGCTTTGAGGTCCTATATCTCCAAGTCATAATAAGTAGTTTCCCTTACCTGCCCTAAATCTCTATGAGTATAAGCTCTTTCAGACGAAATCAGGTGAATGGGATTAGCCCCAACTCGCTCACTTCTCACATAACATTGGGCAGCGTCGTCCGCGAGAATTCCACCATCTCGCACAACATAGTTCCCTTTTGAATTCATTGGGTTGAGGTGACTCTGTGATGGCACCAGTACTATGGGGGGAAGACGTTGTAGGATTACCGCATTTTGTTGGAGCACCTGGATCAAACTATGATTTAAGTTCTAAATTTGGTGTTCCAACGCTACGACACACTCCTGGTCATTTGGGGCTCCAGGACGTACTCCAGGCAAGTCTCTATGACCAGGGGTCTGCATGCCTCCTTCTCCCGCTCGAGAATTCTGACACTCCCAAACCTTTGGAATATCGTCTTCGTAAACGGGAAGGTTGTGGCTAGTAGGGGGTCCTACCCAGCTGGAAGATTGTAACCGACATGGAGATCTAGTCTGACTGGCAGATTATGACCAACGGGGGGATCTTGACCAGCAGGTGGGTTGTGACCGGTAGGAGGATTCTGGTCGGCTAGCGGGTTGTGCCCGGCAGGGTTATCCTGACCGGCTGGCAAGTTATGACAGGTGGAGGGTCCTACCTGGCTCCGGTCTCTAGCCCAGATCGTAGGTGAATCATGTTTTGTGTAGAACAGTCAAATTCGTGGTCATTCCCACATACGGCGCCAACTGATGAAGCAAAAATTGACTCACGATCTGGGTTAATGCTAACCTGAAAAAGACAAGAAAAGGGTAATCCGAACGAACACCGGTGTGGTTCCGACCAATTATGCTCCGACGGTCAAGTCAGAACTTGAAAATGTTTAGGAAGTTGTAAAGGCACGTAGAGGGTATTAATTACATACTTGGATAATGGATCGCTCCCATATTTATAAAGTCTGGTGCAACTGTATTCGGGTAGGAGACTAACTCTTCAGCTCCCAAGTCCATCTGGAAATGGGAAAGTCATGGTCAATGTTTATCTTTCCTTCACGTTCCTTGAAACATAATTGAAGTCTAACACCCCATCAATGAGTAAAAAGTAAAGTTTGCATCTACTTAAATTTTTGGGGAAAAAAATAGGATTGCAAACTTGGGTGGGTCGATATAATGAAATGGACAAGATAGGTGGCTTATGAGACTTTTTATATATATATATATATATATATATATATTAATTTCATTAGCAAAATTGTTATGATCGAATAGCATAGAAACTGTTGTTGGATACTACTCTCATGTTTTGATATTCACGTGACACTTTTAACAGGATGCGTGTATTATCCCGTAAAAGTTGAAAAGTTTGCTCTCCGTGATACCAATTTGTTTTAAGTGAGATGATAGCTTGAGATCCGACAAGTGATATCAGAGCTAGAAGTCACGGGTTTGACTTGCGTGTGCCATGCCACTCTCATATTCTGATGCTCACGTGACACTCTTAACAAGATATGTATCATGTCATTGATTCAATATTTCTGGTCAAACATGCTTTTCCACTTGCTATGAATTACTTCCTCCTACTTTATGAATTTATGTGCTACACTTTAAGATATTCCAATCACCTCTTTGATATGCTTTACCCACCATGGCACTTACTTTTTTTCTGATCTTTGAGGCATCCATTATGTTAGTATATACTTTTCCATACTATTATGTAAATTATGATGGCACAATCTCACCTCTCTTCAACATCTAAGCATTCGGAAGTGCCCTAAGCTTCGATCCTTACCAAAGGAAGGCCTGCCTGCCACGCTTCAAAGTCTTCAAATCAACGAATGTCCACTTGTTGAAAAACGGTGCGAGGAAAATAAAGGTGACTATTGGCCCAACATTGCCCACATCCCCTGCGTCAGAAACATGGCAATTGCATCTGCTTCAACTTAAAGTCTCTCTCATGCTTCTCATTTTAATCGTTCATCACCACATCACACATGGAATTTCCTGCTCTCTCAATGTGCATCAATTAATACACACACACACACAAAGACTGAGTGTTGCTAGTGCACCCAATTAATTTTCAAGGATATAAATTTTTTACTAAACCAAAATGCATTTTAACCTGTGCCTTTTTAGTATCTTACCTTTTAAGATTTGATTTGGTTCACCCCATTACAGCATAATGGTCCATAATTTTACATTTATGGAGTGCATGTGTTGGCTAATGAACTCTTGGAGGTGATATTTCTTCGTCTTTCACACCCTCTTCATTTTGATATCATGTTTGTCCCTTTAATTTTGTTAATTACGTCCTCCTACACAAATACTTATTACTATTTCTCTATCTGTTCCATCTAGCAAAAGAGAAATAACATAAAATAAAATATGAATCACTTTTCCATTTTCATGGAGGTCCTATTTCAACAGCCTGTTCAGCAAATTGTGGACAAGAAACTGATGTGCCACAGAGTTTCACACCTCTTTGGACGTCTCAGAAGAGTCTACCCAAACAATTAGTTTAAATAATGTTGTGATTGATCACTAAGACAAGAAAAGAATTCAAAACTCATTAATTTTCCATTGGCATTTTTCATCCGATCCAAACACAATGGTACCAACCAAACAATTGGAAAGTTATTGGGTACCTGTATTTAGTTACAAAGTAATGAAGGAATGTAGAAATTTCTGCTATTCCTAGTTCCTTTCCAGGACACTGCCTGGTACTAGCTACCTTCTAATATGAAGAGGTAGTTCTGAGACATCCTGCATTTAGCAATCATGGCTAAATTAGTCACTTAAATTAATCTGAATTAATGATGGCTGAAATATTCTTAAAACACATGTCCCAGTCCTCAACCTACCTTTTAGGTGAATATTAATGCCAAAGGTGTGTTTGTATCTGCTCAATCTCCGGCACCCTTAATTAATGGGGACCTATACTGGGTAATGACACTTTTAATTAATCTAACCATGTGTATAATAGTGAAACGCAACAACAGCAATAACTGTCTATACCAAAGGATCATTAGATTATACAAATGGATAGATCAGCAACAAAGCTACAAATATGCTGGCCAAACTTTGGTGGATTTTATTAGACAAATGTATATATCAGTAACAAAACTACAAATAAGCTGGCCGTCTTTTGTGGATTTTATAATGTACCACCACATAAAATACTAAATGAAGCATAAGTTGAGTGCAATGGACTACCTAACAGGACAAACATCAAGTAACTTCTTAGATGGAAATAACAACATAGAATTTAATGACGCTCCAATGAGCATCATCAAAGACGATGGTGATGTACTGTTTTGTAGTCATGACATGCTCTATATTGAAGTTTGTTTAATGGGAATGGTATGTTCATTCAGGAAATCATTCCGGATATGATATCAGTGATTATTAAAGGCTCACATGGAAATTGCAATGAGATTTGTGAGATGAGGTCTCGTCTGGTGTTGCTTTTAAAGGATCCATCTGAAGAGTGATAGGTTTGTTCGACACAAAAATCAATAGAGATCGAGGTGAATGGAAGGCAGTGACTGATTGTCTCTGTTGACTACAGTGGCTTGAATTTGAATGCCCCGAAATTGTTGAATGTATGGCTCAAATTGGCGGCACCAAAAAACAGATATCAGTGGGCATTAATGACATTCGGTGACTGGTGGGCATTGATGGCACCGAAAGTCTCATTCAATGCCTATTTATTATCCTCTTGTTCTACTGTAATGGTGTGCAAGTGAGGCAAATACAGAATATAGAGAGAGAGAGTAAGAACAGAGAGAAATATAAAGTGTTTGTAATTTTTCTCCCATATTGAAATCCGCTGCTTCTTGTGGACGTGGGCAATTGCCAAACCACGTAAATCTTTGTGTATTTGTGTGTGTGGTGTTTTGTTTGTTGAATTTCTGAACTCTCGACACAACAAATTGGTATCAGAGCCTTGGTTCAGAGCGTTTTTGCTCACTGCTCAGAAACTCAAAGTGCTCAAACTTGAGTTTTGAGACCACTGGAGGGCAGATCTCATCGATACGAGTCCAACGGAACAAACCGAAGGTCAAACGGAGGTCGGAAGAGCCCTCACGCGTCGTCAGAAGAAATCACGTGTTTCTCACGTTCCAAACGTGCCTTCACGCGCCAACAGTTGACCGGAGCGTAGAATTCACGCGTTTCATGCACTTTCATGTGCCCCAAAGGTAGACGACGACTAGATTTCACGAGCCCACACACCCATCACTCGCCACACGCGCTTCACGCACTAGTATTGTAGCTAAGCTGACTTAGTGAGTCTGGACCGAGTCAACCCGCTGACTAGGCATTTGACTCAGACGCTACGTCATCGCCAACTCAGCCACCACGTCAGCAGCATCGCCACGTGGCTTAACTTTTTGGTAATTACAATTCAACCCCTGGTGTTTCTCACAATTGCTATTCAGCCCCTAGAGTTTCTAGTACTTACAATTCGGCCCCTGGAGTTTCGAGAAATTACGATTCAACCTCTACACTTCCTGTTTATCGCACCTGAGTCCTTCCTATGCCTGAAATAAGAGATTTTGAGTCTAGAAGCACTAGTGAACCGTCCACAAGTAACTCTGTTCGGAGAACCATGTTGTCAAATGCAAAGTTTGAGGTGGAAAAATTCAATGGTACCAATAACTTTGGTATGTGGCAATGCGAAGTTTTGGATTTACTGTTCCGAGAAGGGTCTCATATTGCCTTGGATGACAAGCCCAAGGATTTTTTTGATGAAGATTGGAATTTCGTGAATCGTCAAGCCTGTGGCACAATCCGATTGTGCTTAGCCAAAAACCAGAAATACTTTGTCATGAAGGAGACTATGGCAACAAGTCTCTGGAAGAAACTGGAGGATAAGTACAGGACCAAAAGTGTAGAGAACTGGCTTTACCTGAAGAAGAAGCTCTTTCAATTCCAGTATAAAAGAGGTACTTCTATGATTGAGTATTTGGATAATTTCAACAAAATTTTTGCTGATTTACTGAATTTAGATGTTGATATTGTTGATGAAGATAAGGCTCTGTTGTTATTAAATTCCTTTCCTGAAGACTATGATTATTTAACCACTACTCTGCTATATGGAAAATATGAGGTTAAATTCATAGCTGTTTCTAACGCTTTAGTGAATAATGAGTATTGAAAAAAGGATTAGCATGATCAGAGGGACTCAACATCGGAAGCGTTGATTGTAGCTAGATGTAGGACTAATAACAAAAAATCTGATGGATCCAAAGGGCAGGCAGATCTCACTTGAAGTCAAAAGGAGGAGAATCATCAAGAAGACATCTTGCAAAAGACGAGTGTGCCTTTTGTCACCAGAAAGGGCACTGGAAGAAAGATTGTCCGAACAAAGACAAGCCAAAAGTGAATGTTGTAAGAAAAGCAAATGATAATAAGGAATCAGTTTTTACAATTTCATCATCAGACAGTCAGTCTGATAGGTGGATTTCGGATTTCGGATGTTCCTACCATATGTGTCCTAACATGCAGTGGTTCTCAAGCTTTCAGGAGTTTGATGGAGGAGTTGTGCTTATGGGCAATGACAATGCCTACCAGACAAAGGGGATATGACTAGTTCGTTTGAAGGTACATGATGGTACGATTAGATGACTTACGGATGTCCGATATGTTTCGAATTTGAAGAAGAACATTATCTCACTAGGGGTTTTAGACTCTAGCGGTTACAAGGTGACCATTGAAAATGGAGTCCTGAAGGTTGTACGTGGTGCATTTCTGGCCATGAAGGGTACTCAAAAGGGAAATCTATATTTTTTAGTCGAGCATATAGTCACAGGGAGAGTAGCCATCTCCAGCTGTTTCAAAGATATGGCATCTCATACTTTCTGACTCTAGCACATGCGTTTAGGGCATGTCGGGGAGAAGGCTTAATAAAGCAAGGACTATTGAAGGGTGCCAAGACTAGTAAACTTAATTTTTGTGAACAATGTGTTTTGGGCAAGCAGACAAGAGTCAAGTTTGGCACTACAATTTATCGTACCAAGGCAACGCTGGACTATGTTCACATTGACATTTGGGGACCTTCCAAAAATGCTTCAATAGGAGGTAACCATTGGTTTGTGACATTTATTGATGATTTCTCTAGATATGTTTGGGTATACACCATGAAACACAAGGATGAAATCTTAAAAATCTTTCTTAAATGGAAGAAGATGGTTGAAACCCAGATAGGCAAGAAACTCAAGAGGCTCAGATCAGATAATGGTGGCAAATACAAGTCAGATCCTTTCCAAAAGGTCTGCCAGAATGAAGGGATAGTCAGACATTTTACAGTTCCAGGCACGCCACAATAGAATGGTGTAGCAGAACGTATGAATCGCACCTTAGTTGAAAAGGTTTGATGTATGTTATGATTTGTTACCTTTGACGAATCTGTAATGCTGAAACAGACAACTCCAGAAAAAGAGAATAAGAACCCAAATTCTCTACGGCAAGTGGAGCTTGAGGCTCTAGTAGTTTTAGAAAAGGCTATTGAGACAGTCGATTATCCTGAAGATGAATCTGATCAGGACAAAATCTCAGTTAAGGTGGAGGCACCAGCACTAACACCAGTGATCGGTCAGCAGCTAGATTCTATTGCCACTAGTAGACCAAAAAGAGATATTCAAAAATCTGCTCGATATACAGACATAGTAAAATACGCACTTCCAATGACAAATGATGATGTCCCGTATACCTATAGAGAAGCTATGCAGAGTACAGATAGTGTCAAATGAAAGAAGGCGATAGATGAAGAGATGAACTCACTTCACCAGAATCAGACTTGGAAGTTGGTTTAGTTTCCAAAGGGTAGAAAGCTATTGGCTGCAAATGGGTCTATGCCAAGAAGGAAGGTGTTCCTAGCAAAGACAATATTAGATATAAGGCCAGATTGGTGGCAAAGGGCTACGCTTAGTAGGAAGGAATAGACTACAATGAGGTTTTCTCGCCTATTGTTAAGCATCCATCTATTGGCTTTGGTTGCACAGTTTGATCTTGAGCTAGCTTAGCTCGACATAAAAACTGCATTCCTCTATGGTAATTTAGATGAGGAAATCTACATGTCTCAGCCCAATGGGTTTAAAGTTGCTGGACATGAGAACTGGGCTTGCAGCTGAGCAAGTCATTGTATGGTTTGAAGCAGTCACGGTGACATTGGTATAAGCGGTTTCATCGCTTTATGATGGATCAAAGGTACACACGCAGTCAGTTTGATCATTGTGTTTACTTTCGTAAACTCCAAGATGATACTTTTGTTTATTTGCTCTTATATATGGATGATATGCTAATTGCATCTAAGAGCAAGGTGGAGATCGACAGGCTGAAGACTTAGTTAAGCTCAGAGTTTGAAATGAAGGATCTTGGAGAGGCTAAGAAAATTCTTGGGATGGAGATCAAAAGAGACAGAGTGAAAGGCACAGTTAGTTTGACTCAGACTCAGTATTTGAAATAAGTAGTTCAGAGGTTTGGCATTGATGACAAGATTAAACCCGTAAGAACACCATTGGCTCCACATTTCAAACTGAGTGCATTGATGTCACCACGTTTAGATGAAAAGAAGCAGATGGATCATGTTCCATATGCTAATGCAGTTGGTGTCCTGATGTCTGCGATGGTATATACCAGACCTAATATTTCACATGCAGTTAGTATCGTGATCCGTTATATACACAATCTTGGTAAAGGTCACTCGCAAGCAGTGAAATGGATTCTACGGTACATTCAGGGTACTGTGGATGTTGGTTTGAAGTTCGAGAGAGACAAGACAGTTGGTAAACATTTAGTCGGATATGTTGATTTAGATTATGCTGGAGATCTTGATAAGCGTCGATCTACTACTGGTTATGTGTTCACTATGGCAGGAGGACCAGTGAGTTGGAGATCAACATTACAATCAACCATGACTTTATCTATTACAAAGGCAGAGTATATGGCTGTAACAGAAGCTTTCAGGGAATCTATCTGGCTTCCTAGTTTGATTGAAAACTTGGGAATTATTTAAAAAAATGTGGAAGTTTTCTGCAACAATTAGAGTGCCATTTATTTGGCAAAGAGCCAAGTCCATTATGATCGCACCAAGCATATTGATGTCAAGTTTTACTTTGTTCGAGAAATTGTAAACAATGGAGACATTCTTCTTTAAAAAATCAGGACTAGCTCGTAGCGCCTAAGGGCGCATTGGATACGGCGTTGATTAGTGGATTCTCGCCAAGGTAGAGATTGTTGATTATAGTGGCTTAAACTTGTAGGCACTAGAATTGTTGACTGTAATGACTTAAATTGGTGGCATCGAAAAATGGTGATCAGTGGGCATTAATGCATTCGGTGACCAGTGGGTATTGATGGCACCAAAAGTCTCATTCACTGTCTATTTATTCTCCTCTTGTTCTGCTGTAATGGTGTGCAAGTGAGGCAAATACATAATATAGAGAGAGTAAGAACAGAGAGAAATACAAAGTGTGTAATTTTTCTCCCATATTGAAATCTGCTGCCTCCCGTGGACGTAGGCAATTGCCGAACCATATAAATCTCTATGTATTTGTGTGTGTGATGTTTTGTTTGTTAAATTTTTGAGCTATCGGCACAACAGTCTCTTCCGCTAATATGACCTATATTCCTAACGTGCAGCTCTGTTGCAGCCATTATAAGGCGATCCATAAACACTACAACATATTTATTTTTTTCCAGCGGTTTGAGAAGTGCTGAAAATTGGAAGCTATTACCGGCAATTTTTAAAAATCGAATGAATAAAAATTCTGGCGATTTATCCCAAATCGCCAGAAATGACTATGTATTCTGGCGCTTTCTTTAAAACCGCCAGAAATAATTGGCCTTTACCGGCAGTTTATTTAGAACCGCCGGTAATGACCAATTATTTTTTAAACTTAGAACTTTAGCCCGGCCCAACCAAATCATAAAAATGCATTACCAAACTTTTTAAAATAAAATAGACCAAGTCCAAGAGAATTAACATAACTCAAACTTAAGCCCATGCTCTGAAAGCCTATCTGTATATATTCATTAACCGTTCAATTCTGGCGGTTCCTTAAAGCCGCCAGAAATAATTGTCTTACTGGCGATTGTTTTGGAACTGCCAGAAATAGCCCAGCCCAACCAATGCATTACCAAACTTCTTTAAAAAAAAAAATGGACCAAGTCCAAGAGAATTAACATAGCTCAAACCTAAGCCCATGTTCTAAAAGCCCAACTATATATATTCTTTAACCACTCAACTACTCTCAACCCTAGCCACACGGCCCGCACTCCTCTCTCTGCATCCTAAGTCCCAACTCACGATTGTCGATCTGTATTTTGTGTTTGCTCTCTCTCTCTCTCGTGGCATGGGAGGACGGTGACGATGGCTTTGGCGAAATTGGAGCAGTGGCTTTGACGAGATTGGTGATTTTTCAGGTATTTCTACTTTTTATAATTTTGTATGAAATTTCTTTTGATGCATTCTGCATATGCGTGTGTGTAATATGTGTATGATAGATCTTTACATGTGTGTGTAATATCTGTATCTCTATACGAGTTTCGAGCCGAGCTTGAAAAGCTCATGAACTTGACCAAGCTGAGCTCAAACACTTGAGGTTGGAGCTCAATTAGACTTCTAGATTAGGTGATTGATTAAGAAGGCATCGATCGACTTCTGGATTAGGTGAGTGATTGAGTTTTCGATGCTCTCTGTGTTCGATTAAGTGGTTGATTTTGTTGTCCCTTACATAATTTAAAATGAAATTCACAGGGTTCTAGACCGAAAAGTGCCACCTCCAACACCATTTGAGATGGATCCCTTGACGTATGTAGGCTCCTTAGTGTCATGCTAGAAACTCGGGATCGGCCAACCATGACTGAGATTGTAAATAACTTAGAAAGAGCCTTGGCTGCGTGTTTAACACCCTAGTTGATGTAACAATGGTATGGACATGGTACAAGAAAGAGGAGAATCTTTTTAAGGGTAGTGATGGTTATAGTTTGTCAACTGTAATAACAACTATATATAGTTCACCACATGTTTGATAAAATTGCTCTGCCAAAATTGGATTATCCAACTTGTTCATCATCCTACTCCTTCCGAATTCTTAACTTATTATTAGCACTTTGTATCTCCCTCAAACTACATGTTACATTTAGTAATTTACATAGATTTTAAAGCATTCTTCTACTTAGTATTTGTAATACCCCGGAAATTTGGATGTCAATTATTTTAAGGAAATTTGAATTTGCTTTATATTATTATTATTATTATTTTATTTTATTTATTATTAATTCATGTGAAATGCAATGTCTCTATATTTTATCGTTTTATGTGAGTTGATTTTCTTTATATGCATTTTACCATTTCATGTGAATTGATAAGTTTGAATGTTATCATTTTATGTGAATTGTTATTTATTATGTGTTGTTTTATTTAAATCTTTTAAATGCTTTGGTTTGGGCTAGGGAGGAATTTGGGCTGAAATGATTGGGCTAAGATTATGTTTAAAATGTTGGGCCAAGGTTATAATTATATTATTATTGCTTGTATTATTATTATTTGGATTTTATTTAGTTTTAGAAAAATCAATAATAGAATAATAATTAAGACAAAAAGGAAAAGAAAAGAAGAAGAAATTAGGGTTTGCCGTTGTTTTACGCACAGAACCAGAAGAGAGAAAACGAAAGAGAGAAGGGGGTGAGGATCGGGTGAACAAGTTAATTCGTCAGGAAAAAGGCAAGTTTAATTCTTCTCTTCCCCCTTGAATCCGTATGCATAGTCTAGGTTTGAGAATTTATTTATATTAAAAATTTGTAGTTAATTGCATGTTTATATTTTTCTGCTATTAATAAATTTCGTGAGATTAACTATGAGGATTGTATGTAGATTTAATTGGTTTTGTTCATGTAAGGTTATATGCATATGTGTTCATGTATATGTATAGTGTGCTAAGGAAGAAATCATTCATGTATGCAATTTGTAAGAAATAAATGTTTAGTTGTGATCCTACTCTGTTGGAATTAAATTGTAAACAACTCGAAATCTTTAGAAAAACAAATCGTGAACTATTGGGTTTTAATTTTTTTAAATTTTGCGAAGAACCCTAGAACTTGTAAATTAGGGGTTTTTGATTCGGACAATTTTTGATGGGGCTTTTTGTACCAATGGGTAGAGGGGATCAAGAGGAGAAGAACGGGGCAAAAATCAGAGCGAACGGAGGTCGGGGCACGCCGGAAAACACGCCGGAAAACCCCCCAGCGCGCTGGGGAAGAAAGGCTCCAGCGCGCGTGACCCCCACGCGCGCCGCCGGCGCGTGGGGGCGCGTGCCGCCGGCTCCGGCGCCGGCCGGTGGCCGGAAAAAGGGTTTTTGGCCCCCACTCGCGGGGGCCCACCTCTGGGTCCAATATGGGCCCATTCCGAATAGTTTTGATATTTCTTTTGTATTTTTGAAATTTTTGGAAAAATTTAAAAATTGAGAAAATCATTTTTTAAAAATACTTTTATAATTCTAAAAATTCCAAAAAGTTTATGTCAACTTCCTGGGAGCTTGAGGAGCTTGGGGTTTAAATTTCATATCCAAATGATTTACCATTCTCTTTAAATTAATTTTTAAAGTGTCTAAAAACTGTTTTTTTTAGCTTCTTTAATTTTAGAAAATACTTTTACAACTCTAAAAATTCCCAAATTTTTACTGTAACTCTATGGAGGTTAAATACACTTGGGTTTAAAGTTTCAACTAAAAATAATCTTTTCTTGCTGTTCAATTGATTTTTAAAATGTCTAAAAGTTGGATTTTTCAGTTTCTGTAATTTTAGAAAATACTTTTATAATTCCAAAAATTCCCAAATTTTTGCTGAAACTTTCTGGAGGCTAAATACACTTGGGTTTAAATTTTAAACTCAAAATGATCTTCCCTTGTTGTTCAATTTATTTTTAAAGTATCCAAAAGTTGGGTTTTTCACTTTCTATAATTTTTAGAAAATACTTTTGAAATTCCAAAAATTCCCAAATTTTTGTGGTAACTTTCTGGAGGTTAAATAAACTTGGGTTTAAATTTTCATCTTGAAAGGAGTTTCCCTTAGTGTTCAATGAATTTTTAAAGTGTCTAAAAGTTGGGTTTTCACCTTCTTTTATTTGTTGAAAATATTTCAAAAATTCTAGAAAATTTCAGAATGATTTAATAGGGTTCTGAGAAGTGGAATAGGCCCAGAAACCTAGATAAAAGTTAGGTTTAGACTCCCTCGTAGAATTGAGTGCATTGGAGGTTGAGTTGGGAAATTGCTTCTATAATGGATGCTTGGGTTATTTGGTTTATTTGAATATATTTTTCTTTAAGAATATAAATGCCCATCAAATACTTGATTATAGTCTACTTGTGAACGATTTGTCTTATGATGATAATTTCATGTTGGATGATTTGAAATGACGGTTGTGCAAATTGAAATCATAATGCACCTTGTTATTTTATATTGCATATTGGAATGTATCTATGCATTTTATTTTGGCATGTAAGGATTGCCCGGCATGTCAGGATCGCCCATACCTAATAAGGTATCTATGTATTTTATTTGGCATGTAAGGATTGCCCGGCGTGTCAGGATCGCCCATACCTAATAAGGTATCTATGCATTTTATTTGGCATGTCAGGATTGCCCGGCGTGTCAGGATCGCCCATACCTAATAAGGTATCTATACATTTTATTTGGCGTGTTAGGATCGCCCATACCTAATAAGGTATCTATACAATTTATTTGGCGTGTCAGGATCGCCCATATCTAATAAGGTATCTATATGTGTATGCACATGTTTTCTTTATTTTGAACTTAAAGAATATGTTCATTGTTGGATGATAAGGGTGTGTTGGAACAATGTATAAGATGATTTTACTTCTGAAAACATGAGCTAAATAGGAAATGACTAGTATGTATTTATCTATACCTATTAAGGTATCAAAAGATTAAATGATGGCATGTTAGGATTGCTTAAACTTGATATTATTTTATATGATGTTTATTTCTGCTGAACGTAAGGAATGTGTTCACGTGTGCATAATAAGGGTTTGGGTGGAATATTATAAATATTGACCTGTTGTTTTGGAAACACGAAACTGGGTAAAAGATTAACTTGTAGGTTAAATCTATAGACTTATTTTTGTGTCCCTTATACTGAGGGTATGTATATTGGTTCTCTGATTGGGATGTAGTAGATAGAACTTGCTCGTGGGTTTAACCCACTGTGTTGATATTTCAGGTTTCAGACAGGTTCCACCGCGAGGATAGAGTTTTAGGGTTTGGTTGTAGCAGACGTCTCATCTCATCAGTTACAGGGTAGGAACTTGTCTTCATCAAGAGTCATACTATGAACTTTTGAGACTTTGATTGTTGGTATTAATTTTAGCATTTAAAAACTTTTGTTCTTTCTGGTTAAGGGGTCCCTGGGTTACGGGACTTCCAAATTGTATTACCAGAATATATTTATTTATTTATCAATTATTTCAGTTCAATGGGATTTCTGTTCAGCTTTTAGCAATTATTCTATTTCTTTCTTTTGCATCTATGCTTGTTGCTACCAGTTGTATGTATCTCCCAAGTTTTGTGTATGAGACTGGCCACCTCATGCGCGAAATTTTCTGGGGGGTATTTCAGTATTGATGAACTAGATAATTTTTCTTTGGAACTCAATATCCAAGCTACATTAAGTCAACTCAAAGTAAGAATCAAAAGTGATCACTATGCTTACTTGATTATGAAGATCAAACTTTAAAAACTGAAGTATAGTAAAGTTGGACAACATTCCTTATAAAACCAATCAATTGCACTACTTAGGGCTGTCCCCCTTAGCATAACAATTATTTTTATTTTACTAGAATTCCAGTACATTGTCAAGCAAGTAAAACCTTTTTAATGTTCTGTTGAAGTCATTTGTGACTAGAGTTACTTGAAAGGGTAAAAGAGTAGGGATGTAATCAAGGTGGCCTTTAATATAGATTTTAAAAATTAAAATAAATGGGTTCATTGAAATATGAAAGATAAAAGGAGGCAGGAGCAACCTTTAATGCCGATCTATTTATGACGAGTAAATTATTTAAAATTCAGAAGAATAGAATGATGCTGAAAATTCAAAAATTAATGACTGGTTTCAACAGGAGATGCTCTTTATAAGATTTCTTTCTTTTTAGAGGAAAGTGATCTTTTATTTTTAATTTTTCTTTTTCCACTGTGGAGTAATTAGCTATGAAATATTGTACTGTATATATCATTTTTCACGGATTGATGGCATGGGGTTTAGCACATAATGATACAATGCAGGGCTTCTCCATGGCGAACCTGTCTAAAGATGCATCATATACATGCACATAACTCTTGTATCCTATTTCAGTAATTTTTATTATGTTCTACTATTTTGCTGAATGTTATTTTTGGTTGTCTACAGATTCACAAAAAGAAATCCATAAATGGTCAAGTAACCAGTCAAGATCACCGTGCTTGGGAAAAATTTGATTTGGAGTTTATAAATAGAGAACAAAAACAGCAAGAAGTTTCACTTGCAGATCAGATTCGTGCTGCTAAGAATAAAAGAGCTGAATTTGTGGCTAGGGAAGCTCTGCCAGTGGGAGATGGTAGAGTGAGGTTAGATTCCCATCGTTTGCTACAATAGGAAACATAAGATGAAATGGAGGCAAGGTGGGCAGTCCTTTTTAGCCGTGAATTTTTGCTTCTCACCAATTTGTAAAAAGAATCCCAACTAGTTAAAAGATTCCAATTTTTCATTGTTCCTCCGATGTCTTCAAACAAAGCATCTGTAGTTTGATTTCTCAAATTCATAAGATTTTCTCTACTTATCCTTTTGTCCATTTCATGTTACCTCTTATATTTGTAGATGTATGGTTATGACATGTCACGCCCCGGTTCCCGAGGCCCGGAAACCGAGGTGTGAACCCCGTGAGATCGCCCTCACGACATAACCATCACCCGATCATGTAACCTCAATTTTCTATTATTTTTACGAAAATCGGGCATGACCCATTCTAAATAATCAGCTCCTGGCACGATATACCTACTTCACAATTTATATGGACACTTCTAGGCACGTGTCCCCCAGCATTTATATCTAAACAATAAAAATGGACACTTTTGAGCCCGTGTCCCCCCAATATTTTAACAACATGCATAATATAATCATAATTATACATGCCACAGTCCTTGAATGTCCGTATTAAATACATACATCACATGAATAAAATACAATTGAAGGAACTGAATCTACACAAACGCTTTATACATTTAATCCAAATGTAAAGCGTCTATCTATCCACTATCCAGGACATACATTAGATTCTAAGGAATCTACTTACTACCTCTGCAACCGGTGCTGTCAGTCCCCTAACTAACTCCGCACTCAGCAATACCTGGGAGGGGGTGAGCTCAAAGGCCCAACAAGGTATGTAGAACCATACTATCACTGCTGCAGCAGGTCGATCCTCACATATTCTCAAAAATATACATTCACTTAAATATATCACAATATTTAAGACCATGCTCTACCTAGCATGCATGAACCAACGATGTATATGGCTACTCTAGCACATATGAACATACAAAATCCACTATACATGATTTTAGAAATCATTTTCAAGATACTTGAAAGCAGTAAACATTCAGCACCAATATGTATGTAGAACATATATATATCAACACTTTTACATAAACGATGTAAATCAACTACTACATCTCCTACTCGTCAAGTAGCACATCTCAAATGCAATACAGATGCATTTAAACAGAAAAACATGCTTAACAGGTAAGTACGCAAGCATAAAGATATACATCCTCCCTCGGGTCTCACCCGATACCCTAACATGATATTTTTCCAACCATGTGACCTGGGACGCCTCCCACAACCATCTCACGACCTTGACCTACTCCGCCAACGTCATACTTCTGGGGCAATATTTTGGTTTGCCCATTGGTGATTAGACCATATCAGCACCGTCACCAATTAATTGTCTACTCAAGGAGATTAGACCATATCAGCACCGCCACCGAGTATCTACCTACTCCAAGGTGGATAGACCACTGTCACCGAGTATTTACCTACTCCAAGGTGACGTAACCGCTCCAACGCCCTCACCGTGATCGAGTATTGACCTACTCTGGGTGATTTAACCACACTCCCCGTTTCCTCACAACGGCACCATATATGCATTTCGAGCATATAACAACCAAACATTCAATGTTCCTGTCTCACAATGTCTAAGCTGGTTAAAAGAACATAGCCTGCATTTCATCTCCACATGAACCCACATATACCCACATCTGTGTCATTTCCCTCCTATACATACAATATGAATGCATATATACACAACGTAATACTTTCATGCTTCAACTCATGCTTATGAATACTAAAAAGAAGTATTTAGCATGCTTTTCATCACATTCCAACACATATAGCACATACATGTTCACAAACTTGCATAACAACTCATATATGCAACAATTTCAACTTAACACATTTTTATCATGCTAGGACCAATGCATACATTCGATATATATATATGAAGCTAGCATGCATCTCATATTCACGTTCCCACATATAAACACGTATATGTCACATCCAGCATAGTCACATATGCATGTATACTAGCATAAATATAATCATGCTCTCACTCAAGACATGCATTTACTACAAGTAACTAGCATGCTTTCCATTCACAACATATATATTCCGTCACCATATATGTGTCAAGAACATATAAAACACCTAGCATATCATAATCATGCTTTGTAAATGCCCGGTAAAAGTTATATTCAACTTAGCATGCATTTCTACCACTGCAACCATATATATATATAATCACATACATATATATATATATATATATATATATATATATATATATATATCCTGAACACCATGCATAAGAACCACATATGCATACAAGACGACACCTAGCTAAACAGATATTATTTAGCATACTTTTCATAGACTTTGATCTATACATACATGCATATCACAATGCAAACAGGCGATGAATTTAACATGTTATCGCTTCCCAAACCCGTACATACATATATATATATACACACACGCATATATATATATATATATATCCTCTCACATCCCATGTATGTACCACACTCCCTATACACATATATATAAAACCGCCTACATATATATGTATATACACATATCACATATGATTAAATTGAGACATATGTAAATTACTCAACGTACATGAAATATCTGTATGAGATAGAGGCAAGAATCAACTTGCCTTAGGTCCCGTCTCGTCAAGTCCGTGCTTGCAAAGCGATCCACCTCTATGTCCGGTCCAGTCCTGTGTCAAGGCCGACACGAACACCCTCTGAACCATTTCCTTGCCCTTTTTGATTTTCGGTCCAACCCAAAACACGAGCCATAACATCCTGTTATGCAAGACCCTCAAGCCAACACCAAGGCCGGCATCACCAAACCATCCAATCGAAGCTCCAAGCTTCGACACTATTGTCGACCCCAAAGCCGAACTCATCAAATCAGAACCCTGGATGCTACTCCAAGCAACTCCCATGACATGCCCAGCTGAGACCACTGAGACCTCCTGATGTTCAACCCCCGTGGTTACCTCTTCCCGGCCCAACCACGAAACCATCCATTCGACAGCTATCCTCTAACCGGCCACCAACCGAAATCAATCACAAACCTATACATTTGTAGATCTCCAACATTGTAACCCAAAATTATGGCTGCTCAAACAAACTCAACAACTACATACCAAACAATCCACAACCAAACATAACCCAGCTATCTGCCGAGTTTCACCCTGAATCCCCATCGAGAATTACAACCATGGAAGCAAATCCAGTCAAACCATGAACCCAACTCAACTCAACAACTCACCTCAACTGAACCAAGGAGAGTCCACGACCCAGCCACCAAGAAAACCCACATAGCAGCCTCTTCGGCACCACCGTATATGACCACAGTACCAGCCGAGAGCCACCATGAAACCAGCCTCACCCACGCCAGAAAACCACCATCTGCTGCCACAAACCAGATAGCCCAACACGGCCCGAGCACCAGCCGAAGCCAACAGATCCCATCGCCAAGTCTTGGCACCTTCAACCCGAGGCACCACCATCTTTGGCCAATCAAACCCTCACCCACGGCCGGCCCAAGGAAGCCCAGCCGTGAACCCAGTCAATCACCACCGAGCTCGATCCAAAATCAAACCAACCACAGTCCTCTTCAGCCGAGCCGAGCCCAAAACCCACTCTCTCTCTAGCGTCTCTAGCGGTGAACCACCCCTAGCCACCCAAAAACTCACCTCCGGCCACCACACAGCCACTCCCGGCACCACTTCACCGGAAACAACCAAGGAAGAAACCCCAACCGCAAGCATCCGTCGGACCCCCTTTGCAAACAGCCCAGCCGCCACTGTCGCCAGGCCGAAGCCCTACCGCGAGCATCCCAGCCGTCGTCGTCGCCATCGCCAGGCCGAAGCTGGTCGGCCGTCACGGCCACCGTCGACGCCAGACCGCCCCCCTCTCTCTCGGCTTCTCTCTCTCCTCGGTTTCCCTCTCTCTTCTCTCTCCCCGATTTCTCTTTTCTTCTTTTCTTTTTCTTTTCTTTCTTCCTTTCTTCTTTTTCTCCTTCAGCCACATATAAATATACATTATTTATATATATATACATAATATCACAAATACATGAATTCACATGTATTTTCTCACATTAACTTATGTAATTATAAAAGTCCCTCTTTACTTGTCTATAATTACATATAGACCCACCATGTGCATATATATATATATATTCCTATATATATATATCTATATCCTCCAACTTCATATATATATATATATATATAACATATTTTTGAATTTTAATTTATTCGAAAAAATCGGTCCGGTCCAAAATCGCCCGGAACCGGTCAAAATAATTCCGGTCCTTACATGACACTTGACCGCCTAGAATGTAAGTAACACTTTTAAAAAAAAAAATGCAGCACAACTTATCAATCTTCTTAAAGATAACATGTGTCACAGACATTACAACATGGAGAACTATTGTATGTCTCTTCGAAATATAGTACCAACCTTTCAGCGTGACACACACCCGGTTCACTACCTAGACCACCTTCAGGTCCCTTGAGATACCCACACCAGAATGGGTAAATTCCTGAAAGGGTGACCTTTTAATCATACCTTAAAAGTAAATGTTAACAAATTCTAAATGCACAAGGTTTTAGAACTCTAAAGGGAGAATGCTATACTGTTAACAAATTCTCCCGGTAAGTTTTTTCTAAATCTGAAAACAAATTACTGTTAAGAGCAGAAAGAAAGGAGTACCACAACCTGATTCGAAATCTGGAAAGAAAAAAAAAAACTTTTACCGGCGGTTTTTCATTAACCGCCGATAAAAGTAAAATTTTTCTAGCAGTTTTAGAAAAATTACTGGAATTTACCGGCAGTTTAGCAAAATCGTCGGTAATTCTCTACCGGCGAGAGTTTTTTCGGCAGATTTTTTAACCGCCGGTGAAATTTTTTTGGCGATTTTGGAGGTATTTTTCAACGATTTAAACCGTCAATAATATAAAAAAATCTTGTAGTGAAAGAGAGCAGTGGACAAGCTGCTCAACATGAGTGGTTTGATAAACAACCAGTGGACAATCTGGTCAACATGAGTGTGATGGCTAATGTTAACCTTATACCAAAACACACTAATGACGCAGTCATTGGAGCAGTTTTTGCAAAGACACTCTGATCACAATTTGGCACTACCATGGTGGGTGCCAAGTGGGCAAGGTGGTGAGCCTTGACTATAAAGTACTCCCCATTCACGGGCAAGGTGGTCATTGAGGGCCCCCATTGAGCCCTTCATGACTCCGTAACATCCATATTCTAACAAATGTGTACAATGCACTCTCACACAAATTAAATTATTTATCCTAGTTATTGATTAGTTGGGATGCAATTTGGTTTGACAAGATCGAATCCACACCTGAATTATTTTCACATGCATATAGCATTTTTTTTATTATCTTGGATCGAGTTTGTTTCTTTTTCACCTCAAGAGTGAACAACCCAAATTAAATTTTCTTTGAGCTGAGTACAATATAGTGGACATTACGAATTAACGCACTATTCATGATACTCAATATTTTTTTTTCTTTTCTTGTTTTTTTTATTTATTTTAATAGCAAAATTCTTATTATAGAATAGCTCAGAAACTTAATAGCATAGCATAGAAACGTCGCTTCCATGATAGCATACTAAACATTCTAAGAAAAGAGAGACTGTCTGGGCCAATTATCTGTTGCTTGATTTCATATTTGTTGTTAAAAAAGATTGATGTCATGCGTGTAATAAAAAAATAAAGTTAGAGATCTTCCTATTCCAATTATAAGGAGTGAATTCGGTCCTCCAAGTATAACTTTAAGAGAGATAATATATTCACTTTATCTCCTTTTTTTTTACCACAATCAACAACTTAATGAGAAATTTGATAATGCAGCCATTAGAATGTGTGTGTATATATATATACACACACACTATTTGGTAAGTTGCATCTCTATCATGTTATATATCCAAGATAGGAGAGAGACTCGAATGGCATTCTAAGAAAATGAGTGATTGAAATCAAAGATTCCATATTGGTTGTCGGTGAATGATTGATGCTTTGGTTGTCTGATTTTGGATCAATTTCTTTTTGGCAAGTGCTATGAATTATTTTCTCCTAGAGTGTATTATGGCCGACACTACTTTTCAATAGCTTTACCCTTTTGGAAAAGTATGCATGTCCAAAGACTTTGAAGCTTCCAGTCAACCCCCTCTTGCTCTTGCTTTGAATTTGATTAGGTGTAATCGGCAAAACCCATTTTGGTTCCTATCGGGTATTTTTGACATTTTTTTTTTTGGTATTATAAAAACAAATAATAGTATTGTCGCTGTGTTTGAATAGTGTTAAAATATAAAATTATAACAAAACATATGTTCTGTGCATGCCAAACCGGCCCATCATGTGCTAAATATATGATATTGAAGCCTTGTACCAAATTTTAGAAAACAGAAGTTTGTTAGAAAATATTATATCTAGAACATGAAACTAGTAAAACTGAAACTGTAGGATTTTTAAACAACTAATAGATGTAAGTAATGAAAACCTTGTGCTCCACTATGTAAAGAAATAATAAGTGAAGTAAAAGACTTACTGGAAGAAAATAGCTAAACAAACGAACACAATTTAAGAAAATAATGCGGTACATAATTAAATAAAATATGAAAACAAACTTGTAAAGGACAAAGCCGAGACTTCAAGTCTCAATAGGACAAAGTGATTTTTTCACCAAAGCAAAAAAATAAAATAAATAAATAAATTACTAGAAAATTTGGAAAAATGAAAAGAAGAGACTTCAAAAAGAGATGTTATACATCCAAGACATGTTATACATCCAAGATAGGAGAGAGACTCAACTGGCATCCTAAGATAATGAGTGATTGAGATCAAAGATTCCATATTGGTTGTCGGTGAATGATTAAGTGCTATGAATTAAATTCTCCTACTTTAGTGTAATATGGCCGACACTACTTTTCAATAGCTCTACCCTTCTGGTAAAGTATGTTCAAAGACTTCTGAAGCTTCCAGTCAACCCCCTCTTGCTCTTGCTCTTGCTCTTGCACTTGCACTTGGTTTGAATTTGATTAGGTGCAATTGGCAAAACCCATTAATTGGTTCGTCATACTGCTCAATCTCTTTTTTCTTCACAAACCCATTTTCTCGCTTTGCTTTGGTTATTGCTTTGGTTTCACAAAGGATCGATGGAGGTTGCGGGGATCTTTCTTGGGCCGATCATTGAGGTGCTGCTTGACAAGTTGCTCTCTCTGGCGTTGTCAAACTATGCCCGCCGAAAGGGAATCGATCGTCAGTTGAAGAATTTGCAGGAAATGTTGCCAGCTATTCATGCTGTTCTGGCTGACGCAGAGGACAAGCAAATGGCAAATAATGGTGCAGTCAAATTGTGGATGGAGGATCTCAACCACTTGGCTCACGATTTGGATGATTTGCTTGATGATGTCGCTACTGAAGTTTTGCGACTCGAGCTGACCATGGCAGAATCTCAAGCTACCACCAGTAATAAGGTACGAAAACTCATCCCAACTTGTTGCACTTCCTTCAGTACTATTACTCCTCCTGGTGCTGTTAAGCTTGATCGTAATATGAGTTCCAAGATAGAGGAAATCACTGACAGATTACAAAAAATTGAAACCCAAAAGAATAGCCTCAAGTTGAAAGAGAGTGCTGAAGGGATTGGGTCCAAAACAATAAGAGAAAGACGGGAAACGACTTCTGAGGTCAAATCTCAAGTTTATGGCAGAGCACAAGATCAAAAGGCTATACTTGAGGAGTTGTTGAGGGATGAAGTTAATGTTGGCAAAGTCTCTGTCATTCCCATTGTGGGCATGGGAGGTATTGGTAAGACAACTCTCGCTCAGCTGCTCTATAATGATGAACGTGTACAGAGTCGTTTTGATCCCAAGGTATGGGTTTGTGTTTCTGATGATTTTGATGTTGTGAGAGTGACAAAGACAATTCTTGAGGCGGTCACTTCAGAAACTCGGGACTTCAAGGCTTTGGATATGGTTCAACAGAAACTGAAGGAGAAATTGTCAGGGAAGAAATTTCTTCTTGTTTTGGATGATGTTTGGAACAAGAATTATGAAGACTGGGAGCTGCTAAAATGTCCTTTTATGGTTGGGGCACCTGGCAGCAAAATTATTGTCACAACTCGTGATGAAACCGTTGCATCGATCATGACAATGCAGTCTCCGACTTACTTTTTGAAAGTGCTGTCGAAAGATGAATGTCTATCTTTATTTGCTCATCATGCACTCAAGAGAGAGAATTTTGATGCACATCCAGATCTGAAAGAAATTGGTGAGGAAATAGTGAATAAATGTAAAGGCTTACCTTTGGCGGTAAAAACACTTGCAGGCCTCTTGAGCACTGAACGACGCCAAAGTGGGTGGGTAGATATATTGAATAGCAAGATATGGGATTTACCCGACGAAGAAAGTCATATTCTTCCGGCACTTAAATTGAGCTATCATCATCTCCCATCCCATTTGAAACAATGCTTTGCCTACTGTGCAACATTTCCAAAAGACTATGAATTTGACAAAGATGAGCTAGTTCTGATGTGGATGGGGGTAGGTCTTTTGCAGCTATCAAGAGAAAAGAATCAGATGGAAGATTATGGATATAAATGTTTTGATGATCTATTGTCAAGGTCATTTTTTCAACAATCAGGTGGTAGTAAATCACAATTTGTGATGCATGACCTTCTTAATGATCTTGCTCAACATGTTGCCGGAGAAATATGCTTTAGGCTGGATAAGTTGGAGGGTAATGAGCAATTTGAAATTCCTGAACGAGCTCGACACTTATCATTTATTCGTCAAGATTTTGAAGTCGTTCAAAAGTTCAGGCCTCTTTGTAAAGTTCAATATTTGCGAACTCTATTACCAATACCAATTTATAAGTCATTCAAGTGGGAAAACTTCTACTTAGCCAACAAGGTTTTGTTTGATTTATTGCCAAATTTACCATGCCTAAGGGTGCTATCTTTGTCAGATTATTCCATAACTGAACTACCAAACTCGATTGGTGATTTGAAGCATTTAAGGTATCTTAATTTATCTCATACTTTAATTACACGATTACCTGAATCAGTGAGCACTCTCTACAATTTACAAACATTGTTATTGAGCAGTTGCGAATATCTTTGTATGTTGCCCTCAAACATTGGTAATTTAATTAACCTACGTCATCTTGACATTACTGATACTAAAAAATTACGAGAGATGTCCTTAGGGATTGGTAGACTGAAGAATTTGCAAACACTGTCGAAGTTTGTTGTGGGCAAAAATAAAGGGAAAAGAGTGAAAGAAATGGGACATCTGAGCCTTTTACGAGGGAGTATTTCTATTGAAGAGTTGCAAAACATAACAGATGTTCAAGATGCAAATGAGGCAAATTTAAGGGTTAAGGAGTGCCTTAATGAAGTAGAGTTGACATGGTGTAGTGAGTTCAACGATTTTCGAAATGAAGTCCTTGAATTGGATGTGCTTGAGAAGCTACAACCTCACAGAAACTTGGAAAGTTTGAAAATAAAGTTCTACGGTGGCACAAAATTTCCAAGTTGGATAGGCGATCCATCATTTTCTAAAATGGTGAACTTGAGTCTTGTAGGTTGTAGAAAATGCAGATCTTTACCACCACTCGGGCAACTACCCAAGCTCAAAGAGCTACGCATTGAAGGCATGCATAAAGTAAAAAATTTGAGAGATGAGTTCTACGGAGATGGTTGTTCTTCGAGAGTTCATTTTCCGTCACTAGAGACCCTGAAATTTGAGAACATGCCGGCATGGGAAGAATGGACTTCATCTAATTCTAGTGGTGTTGAAGAATCAGGAAGACAATTCCCTTGCCTCCGTGAGCTCACTGTACATTGTTGTCCCAAGTTGATTAAGGTTTCACTGTCAAGGCTTCCCTCTCTTCTCAAATTGCAAGTGGAAGAGTGTCAGGAGGTGGTGCTAAAAAGTATTATTGATGTGACTTCAGTTATAACCAGGTTATCTGTTGAGAATATTATAGGACTATCTCAGCTAGAGGAACCATTGGTGCAGTCCTTGGTAGCAGTTGAAAGTCTTGTCATTAAGAAATGCAACGAGCTGGTGAGTTTGTGGGAAAATGGGGTGGCTTGCATGAATCTTCTTAAGAAATTGGAAATAAGAGATTGTGTGAATCTTGAGAAGTTGCCAAATGAGGTCACGTGTCTCACATATTTGGATATTGATGGGTGTTCAAAACTTGTGTGCTTTCCGAAGACGAAGACAGGTGTGCCGCACAGGCTTAGAAGACTTGAGATAAAGAATTGCAATGCGTTGGAGTCCCTACCTGAATGCATCTCTGGTCTTCAACACTTGAATATACGTGATTGTCCATCATTGAAGTCCTGGCCCACCAAAAATATGTTACCCACCACCACTCTTAAGGTTCTTCGGATAGAGAATTGCAATGCGTTGGAGTTGATTTCGGAGACGATGAGGATGGCACAGCAGGAGGAGGAGGAGTTACGAGAATTTAATAACATTAATATTATGATGTCATCAGTTGAAGAGTTATGGATTAAGAAATGGCCAAACATTGGAAAGTTACTTGGCTGCGTAAATAATTTCGCAAGTCTCCGTGTTTTGTGGATAATTAATTGTGATAGTGTGGAGTCCTTGTCCTTCCCAGAAAGAGAAAGAGGCTTATTACCCAACCTCAGAGATCTTGAAGTCATTGATTGCGTGAATCTGAGATCCTTGCTTACGACCAACCACATTATTCAAAACCTCGAATCCATATATATACGTGATTGTCCAGGTCTGGAGTCCTTTGGCTTGTCCACCCCCAACCTCAGAAGTCTTTGGATCTGGAGATGCGCAAATCTGAATTCGTTGCCATATGATCAGATTCAAAGCCTCGCATCACTTGAATCCATATTTATATATGATTGTCCATGTCTTGAGTCCTTTCCTCAAGCCAATTTTCATTTTCCTCCCAACCTTCGTGAAATTGCTATCCGTAAATTGGGGAAAGTGAAGCCCTTGTCAGAGTGGGGTCTGCACAGACTCACCTCTCTTCGATCATTCATAATTGAAGGTGGATATCCAGAGTTGGTCTCCTTTCCTCCTCCTCCTCCTCCTCCTCCTCCTGAGGAGTATTGTCTTCTTCCTACATCTCTAACTGAATTATACATAGAAGATCTCCCGAATCTGAAATCCATATCATCCAAAGGCGGCTTCCACAATCTCACTTCTCTTCAACGTCTATGGATACGGAACTGCCCTAAGCTTGGATCCTTACCAAAGGAAGGGCTGCCTGCCACGCTTCAAAGACTTATAATTCAGGGATGTCCACTTGTTGAAAAACGGTGCTCGGAGGAAAATAAAGGTGACTACTGGCCCAACATTGCCCACATCCCCTGTGTCAAAATTGGAGAATGAAGGCATGTTCTACTATTGTATTTTCTTCGATCTAGCAGGTAAGCTCATCTACTACAGTCTCTCTCTTTGCCTCTCATTTTAATACTTAACCAAAATGGTTCACTCCATTGCAGCAAGCATAATGGTCCTCCCTCAATTTTACATTTATGGAGTGCATGCGTTGGAGCAGAACAACTACAATTACTTCACACTTCCCCAACTCAGGTCATACTCATACTCATACTTCTCTTTCTTTAATTTTCTTCATTGCTTCCTCCTTCACAAATATTTATTTCTATATATATATATATATATATATATATATATATATATATATATATGTTCATTTAGCAAAATAAGAAAATAAAATAAAACTGCTGTGTCACACACCTCTTTTGGACTTCAATTGGAAAAGTCTTACCTTTTTGTCTCAATAAGAATGACAAGTGAATTTTCTATCTCGTTAAGGAATTGTGTTCATGTCATTACACCTTGGAGCTCAGATTCCACAATTGGAAATCATTATTCTTCACAGAGTTAAGAGTCTGTTGTCATTGGAGGATTTATGGGAACAGGGGCTGCCTATATATCAACTTCATTATGCTATTTTCCATATGGTTTTTATATCAAAGAATTTTTTTTTTTTTTTACTTTGCTTTGTACTCCATTGCAGCAAGCATAATATGAATGGTCCTCCCTCAATTTTACATTTATGGTGTGCATGCGTTGGAGCAGAACAACTACAATTACTTCACACTTCCCAACTCAGGTGATTAGTTCTGATACTTCACTTTCTTTAATTTTCTTCATTGCGTCCTCCTTCGCAAAATAAGAAAATAAAATAAAACTGCTGTGTCACACTCACACACCTTTTTTGGGCTTCAATTGGAAAAGTCTTATCTTTTTTGTCTCAATAAGAATTACAAGTGAATTAGAAATCATTATTCTCAACTTGCCTATATATCAACATTATTATGGTTTTTATTTCAAAGATTTTTTTTTCCTTTGCTTTGTTCTTCTACAGGGGATAACCAAAGATGTAAGCATCAGATTGTCATTCCATGATGTTAAAAATACCTTTCACGCAATACCCAAATTCAACAAGTATTCTTAATATCCATTTTGTTGAAGATGGTTTCATTGTTCATTTTGAGGTATTTTCTTCAACATCACTCTCACCCACAACTTGTTTTTTCTTCTTTTTTGTCATTTTTAAGGACAGTTCAATTTTTTTGCAAACACTAAAAATCTACAGTGATTCAATATGACTTGTTTTCCCCTTTTCTTCCTTGATTCATATAAAAAACTGTACATGTATATATATTAAAAATATATTGCATCCAGCCCGTCACTGAAACATTAAAAAACTTTTTGATGTTCCAAAATAGTTGGAAATATTGCTGGCAGGAGTGAGTTTCAGTTGGCCAACTCCTTGTGTAACGAGTCATTTATCAACTTTTAATAACTTAAATATATAATACACCTTTAAATTTCAATCTTTTCTTTTTCCCTTTTTCGGCAGGTTGCACGCAGAGAGGAATGATACTTTCAGGATCACTATGCACCTACTTGCTCATCTTTTTTCTTCTTTTTTTTTCTTCTCTTTTTTAATGTATAAACATTGATTTGAACTAATTTGTCTCACATGTCACTTGAGACTAAAACTATCTCTTGTATACAATTCTATCATTGAAGAAAAAACTAAAAATAAAAAAAAGAATATATAATTAAACAATGTGATCAACGCTCTTTAGGTGCGTGTGGAGTAGGGAATTTGAAAGATTAGAATACTGCGACTATGCCATCTACTAATCACTGAGTTTATTGCCCATTATAGGGGAATAATCTAAAATCAACCATCTACTAGTCACTGAGTTTTAGGCAACTTAATACTTATTTATATACCTAACAAAGTGTACTAATCATGGTAACATTAACTTTGAATGTGATATCATAAATTTTGTGGATCCGGTTGAACAAAGTTTTTGATTAGTCATTGAAAATATGTCCAAAGTCATTTAAAAAAGATCAAGACCATCGAGATCTTTCAACGGTGTAAATTTGTATTTCATTGCTTACCAAAAAAAAAAAGATTATGACTTAATTTGTATTTGAACTAGTCGGAGTGATTTTTATGTGAGTGGAATGGTGGTTCCATCACATGATATCACAGACTCACCGTCTATCACATCACTCACATAAATCTCTTTTGAACCGATCGAAATTCAAATTATGTATCACTAGGAGTGAATTGAAAAAAGAATTATGGGTGTATTGGGCTGTGCTCCAATTCCGCGCAGCGGAATATTTCGTATGTGATTGAAGGAGGGTATACGGCAAAGAGCTTGGAACAATTCCATGGAATCGGATGCAACAAAACCTAAAACTAATGGGAATGCAAACTTAGGTGGGTCAATATAATGAAAGGGACAAGATAGGCTATTGGGCCTGAACTCGATATTGGGTCCCAATAAGGCCCAACAGCTAAATGAGCTACGCATCAGTTTCTTTCTTTTTTTTACTTCTATAATATTATTTTTTTATTACATCAGTTATTTAGCATAAATCATCAATAAAACAAGTTAGATATGCTCAGAGTTGGATCTTCCAACACCTTAACTATATATAATGGCCTTTTAGATTTAAAAATTAATAACAATTTCTAGTAATTTTTTTAATCATTTATGTATCAAAATCTTTATATTTTGTTGATGGGTTTTGAAATTTAGCTGGTTTGGCAGCGAAATAAAACTCTTTTTGTAACTCACAATTAAACATGGATCAAATTTCAATAATTTCGATATGAATTAGATTATTCAATTCAATAATCTGATCAGAATCCAATCCAATATTTCATTAGTTAAACAAACTGAATATAGATTATGGTCGACTCAATCTGATAATAATTCAATCCAATCCGATATAATATAATATAATATACTCTAAATATATTATCTAATGATATAATATATAATATTTACCTCTTATTAAAATATTTTTTATAATTATTTTTTTCTTCTTCCCTATATGTTTTATCTCTCTTTATTATTATTTTCTTTAATAAAAAAGTCAAATACCTATTTTTTTTAGTAACTTCTATCCCCTACCTATTGTATCCCTTTTCCACTGTCGATCAACATTTTCTCTTATTCTCTCTTCTCTATCTAACTTTTGAATGATCGAATGTTGTATAGAAAGCAAGAGAGATCTGTTTTTATATATATATACACATAGTCCTTTTGTAACTGACGAGAAATGAAAGGTCTGACATTTACTTTAGGTAACAATCAAATATAAATCTTATGACAGTTGAGAAACTGTAAGGTCTCATATTAATTGGTGTTTTACTCCCCATTAACAACATGATAGGTAACAAAACTTGCAATAAATCACACTCATCATTGCTAATCCCTTGCTATCCCCACATTGTTATTTTTCACACTCACCTATATATATATATACACTTTTTATATCACTATCTCATAAGACAAATTTGTAACAATATTTTTTTAAATAAAAAATAAAAACAATTTCATAATAAAAATAAATAAATTACAGGTCATCACAGAAAATGATAAACATCATGAAATAATTTTCATGACTTTTATCACGAATGAAGAAGTAACTCAGTAAACAAGTAATTAAGGTGATGATGGACTCATAATTCAGTTGATTTAAGGAAGTTACTTTTTGAAGAGAAGAAATTAACATAATATAAAACATCGTTATCGTTTTTCTTCTCTAGCTTCCGTCTTTCTTCCTAATCATCATTTATTAATCTCTTTTTTATATTAAAAAAATAAAACTTTTTCCCATCGAGTTATCAGATATTCTATTAATAACAAATCGGATAAAGATTAATCCTTAATAATATGTCAGGTTATCGAATCGGATCAAATATGATTCTTATCGAATTTTATTCAGATCAGATCAGGTCTTATCTAGTTTGAATCCGATCTGTTTCTAGGCGTAGCCACAATACTAAGACCTAAAAACGACACCAAAAAAAAATTCCATTAACAAATTAAACACCATAATAAGAAGATGTATGCAAGATTAATAATACAATAACAACAATATGGGTAAATATCATTGACACTCCCTGTGGTTTGAACTTATTACACACGGATACAAAGTTTGCTTATAACTATCACATAGACCCCAACAGATATTTTCGTCCCTAAATTCATTAGTTTAAGTGTGAAATGTCCAATATACCCTCAAATTTTTAATAGAATTTAATAAAAATATATCAATGTTGTCAAAAGACGACTTTGCTCCTATTATAAAATAAAATAGGATAAATTATACTCACATCCCCTATAGATAAGCTAAATAACAGAGACCTCTTATATGTTTTCAAAGATAACACTAGTCTTTCCTAACCACAAGTTTTTGTAACACTAACCTCCCCTGTCAGCTTTTTATGTACAAAAATCACCTTAAATTTTCAAAAATACCCTTAAATTTTTTACATAATCATACTTTTTTCTAGATTTTCACATGTGGTATACCCCTTGTAATAATGTAACTTTGCTTCTTTAATCTATTCTAATCTTACTTATCCAAAAAAATAATAATTAATTAAAAATAATTTGTTTCTTGGTATAATGGTCAAAAAAATGTATAAGGGAGGTCAGTGTTATTTTTGAAAATATAAGAGATCTCTATTATTTAGCCTCTTTATAAGGGAGGTGAGTGTAATTGTCCCAATAAAATAATACACTCAATCAATAACAAAACCTGATCACTGGGCGATGGAGGAATAAAGCTTGCATAGTGGAAGAGACGTAGACGGTGATTGTTGACATGGAGTTTGGTTGTGGGTCTTCGGTTGTGGTTATCGACTGTGTAGTGGTGGCCATGGTGAAGCTTGAGTTCCAAATGGTGTAGAGCGTTAAGTTTGGCGGTGGTTGGAACGGTGCTGCTCAGTTCCGGTGGAGTGAAAAACCACTGCCGTGAGAGCCACCACGCTAAAGCTCCACCATTACAACCATTTCAGCCAACACCAAACTTTATTGAAGCAACCGAAACTCCACTGCCCCTGCACAATTCATCATCGGAATTCTTCCTTCACCAAGCATCTCCATCTTCTTCTCCACATTGCCAAAACTGGAAGACCGTCACCGAAACCATGTTATTATCGAGAGCCAATATGAAGTTCTCATTGTAGAATCTCAACTCAACTCCATGGCAAAGCATCAGCATCATCACACCTCCACTGTCATCATCGTCCACAGCCGGATCTACTTCATCCACCAACGAACTGCAAAGGCTCTGCCATCATTTCCAACCAAAAGACCCACTGCCCATAGCTGAACACCATTGTCCCATAGCATTGTTGGGTTTGACAAAAATTCTTATGTTGATATATATATACATATATATACATATGTATACATATATATATGTATGTTGGTTGAAGATGTTTTGTGCTCGCCAAAAGAAAAAGTAAAAAGGAAGTGTTGTGTTTGTGGCTTGAATAAAGAAAGAGAGAGGGAAGAAAAGAGCGAAGAAAATAAAGAAGAAAGAGTGTGGGTGAAAGAAGATAAGAAGAGAGAGAGAGAGATCGAGATGATGTCACTGAGAAAGAAAGGGAGAGAGAAAAGATAAAGAAAGGAGAAGAAAGTGGGTGTAGTCCATGTGGTGGAAAGTGGTGTATGAATGCACCATTGGTGTAGCGAAAATATTTGAAGTATTATAGGCTAAAGGTCTCACGCCCCGATTTTCGACACCCGAAAAATCGAGGTGTGATTAAGTTAAACGTCCACAATCTTATCACAATGTCCTTAAAATCTGAATAAACATCTCATATACAAAAATCCAATGTACAATTACAACCGGGAGAAAATTAATAAATATAATCTTTCAATACCTAAAATTCAGGAATAAATCATCTGTCATATTCTGGACATAAATTAAATTCTAATGAATTCAATCAATACTTCTTCAATCGGTACAGTCAATCCCTAACTGACTCCGTATCCTCATCAATGCCTGCAAAATCTGGGGGGATGAACTCACAAGCTCAACAAGATTTGATGAACACTATCACTACTTCAGCAGGTCGATTCTCACATATTCTCAAAATATATAAAATAATTGTATCTCAATAATTAACATGCTCAACTAGCATTCAGGAAGTCAATAGTTCATATGGCAATTTCAGCACATATATGAATCCAATATTCATGATTTTCTCAAAATCGTAAATCAAATACCACGTCGCATGCTATTAATTTTCAACACATGCATATATAAATTCATTTACATATTGCAATGTAAAACTAATCATTAATTCATCATGCTTTCAATTCCAAATATATATATTTATATATATACATTCATATCTCATATTTATGCATTTAGCATTTAAATAATCACCTTTAAATATATATGCACATATATATATATAAATATCACATATGCACATATATCAGAACATATGTAAAATAAAACATAAATTAAATATTTACGTAGGAGATAGAGGCAAGAATCAACTTGCCTTGGGTTTTCGTTAATATTATCTACTGCCGATTCAGAATCCAAAAGCCATGGAAAGTCTCCATTTTAAATGAGATTGGGCCTAGCCCAGCCCAATGGTCACAACCAGCCCACACTGCCATACTATCTCCATAAAATACCCATTCCATCACCTAGCCCAATTCACTATATAGGCCCAAATTAAATAGCAATTCAGCACACTGGCCCAATTTAGACAACCAAAAACCCACTTTGAACTAACCCATTCAGTCCACACTAATTGTTACAGTAAACCTATCACATTCGAAACCATGGTATCATCACCACCACCCTCCACCAAACACTACCTTCAGCTGTGACACCATTATCATAACCGAACCACCACCATGGTTGGACCACCAACCATGCACCGCTATCACCATGGTTGTCTGTAGGTGTCAAAAAAAAGGTCACCACACTTAAAAGATCTTTTTCTTCTCTCCCAAAAATTATCTCCTTTTCAATACATTTCCCTCCTATATATAATTTTTGAATACATTGATTGCACTTGTAAGCCCTTGATTCTTTGATGAAATTTTGCCCTGGTTTATTGTAAGAAACTTGCGCTTGATTTCGGAATCAAAGGCGAAATCTTGATTGTGCCTTTTATTGCCTAATTGTGGATGACGTGGAGGATGACTCATTTGTGTGATGTGGCGGCCATATGTGTTTTGAGTTCTCATGCCCATGTCACCTTTTAGTGGGTATTTTCCTTTGCTACACTTTGCCCCTAAAAACTCTTTTCAATTCTCATTGGATTTGAAAAGGGTTTTTAATCATGGAAGACGTTTCGTTTGGTTCGCCCGCTGATGTTTGGGCTCCGTGCCCGTGGTGGTCGCCGAAACGTCATTTCTTCTTAAATGCCTATCTCCTCTTTGCCTTTTTCAATGTTTTCTGGCTCCGTCGGAGTACAGTTTATTCTGGGCAATTTTGTGACTTTCCTACTTCTCAAGGTTAGTGTTTTCTGCTTTATTCTTCTCTCTCTTTTTTTCTTTTTGCTTCTTGGGTGTTGGTAGGATGAAAGGGGTAAAAATCGTTGACAAGTTTGGCCCGCTGAAGACCTTCCAGTTTGTCGATGAATTCCTAGATGACGGCGGAGGTGTTTCGGCTCCTTTCATTTTGTCGAAACTGGACGACAATCTTCCCTTAGGGCAGTCAGTTTCGGGAGACCCGAGTTCTTCAGATTCTGATTTAGAGGATATTGATTATGATCTGATTAGGACTCCAATGGCTTTAGGGAAACTCAGGGTAGATTGTGAGATCCCGGCGGATGTTACCTTTAGAAACTATCCCCTTGATCACGACTTTCGATCTGGAGAAGGTCTAGGCAAAGATGAAATGTTTTTTTCGGCCCGGCATTTTTTAGCTTTTTTGATTTCCTCTTCACCCTTTTTACCACCTTGTCTTAAATCAAATGCATTTGGCACCTCTCCAAGTGAACCCTAATTTTTTTAGGGTTATTTCTAGCGTTCTTGCTCTCAATCATACCTGAGGGCTTGAACTGGGGTTTGACGATCTCTTTCTATGTTATCAGGTTTACACCATAAATAATGAGAAGAACATCTACCATTTCTTTCCCCAACCTGGCAGATCACTCTGTTCTGGCCATCCTTCTTCGGACAAGAGTTGGGAGGCTCAGCTGGTGGTCGTTGGGGGGAAGTGGAAGCTTTCTCATTCTGATAAATTTCCTATTCCTCATAAATTTGGTGGACTAGGTATCCTTTCATTTAACTTTCCTTCTGACCCTCATTGCAATTGTTCTATATATGATGTTCTACTTTTTAACCAAATTCGATCTTTTGTTGATGTAGTTAGGGATCTTCTACCTCGCTCCGAATTGGCCGCCCTTCTGAAGACTCTTAAGGATAGGGTGTGGAAGAACCTTCCAAAGTCTTCTATTTTGCTTGACTCTGAGATTCTCAAGGCTATTTCGGGGAGGTCTTCTGGTGCAAGGATGAAACTTCCGAAGACTACCCGAATGAAGGCTAAGAAACAGACTAAGAGGAACGACCTTAGTGCCCCCCTGATAGGACAGGAATTGGAGGTAGCAGTTGCTTTGAAAAAGCAACATGCTGAAGAGGTGGCGGCGGAGAAGTCACGGCCAACAGAAGTGATAGAAGTAGAGGATACTACTCCCCCTCCTAAGTCCCAGAAGATCACAACGGGGTCTAATGTCCCTAGCTCTTCGGTCGTGGAGCCCTGGATCCACCGAATAGTGAAAGCCAATGGTATGCCCTTGTCGATCGATGACTCCTTGCTTGAAAACAGGGAATCCATGAAGGCATTTCTGAAGGAGATATGGCCTCCAGGGATCAAAAGATGATGATGGAAATGTCAATGGGAGGCCTACTAGATACTTTTCCGAACTTGGCTTTGAGGGTGAGTGATCGGCGTTGAATGTTACGCATTCTAACCTCTTAATTGCATATTTTATTCTCTTAGTGATAGGTTATATATGATTTTACTCTGTTTTTGTATTTTCTGTCTTTTTCAAGGCCTTAATGATTATTTCAGATAAAACCATGATTGTGGGCTTTTAAAGATGATATCTAAGAAGGTTATATGAAGCCTACATCTAATGGGTCCATTCAACTCCATATTTTAACTCAAATCAGCCAAATGAAGAGGTTCAAGAGAATTACAACTGCTTAAGAAAATTATAGGCCTGAAGCCCAATTCTACACTTAATCCAGTTTTAATCCCGTTTTGGAAAGTGGACTGAAAAGCTTATTTTCGAGTGTCAATTCGACTTAATTCCCTCAATGGTTGAACGAAATTCGATTCTGGACACTTTTTTATTTCAGGTAAATTTCATGAATCGGACTTCTACTGGGTCAAAACTTGGGCTGAATGTCAGCAAAAAAATATACCTATTTAGGGCTGCAAGAAAACCCTAATTATCTCCTAATTGGATTAGGACTTTATGTATTCTCTTGGGGTATAAAGAGGTGAATTGGAGGCTATTTTGTGGGGGAGAAAAGAAGTGGAGGCCAAGACAGAGAAGACAGAGACAATCCGGGTTTTATTTATTCATTATGTCTTTTATTTCTTTGTTATCTTCTTCTTCTATCATGTGTAACTAAACTCCTCAACTAGGGTTGAGGAGGAAACCTCCATTAATGAAGTAAAATTATTTTGTTCATTAATTGATTCCCATGTGTATGATCTAATTGCTTATGATTTTTGCTTCTTGTGATTAATTATTTTATAATTCTTTCACCATCTATATCATGTATATGTGGTAGTTAGAAAGTATTATAATTAATCTAAGCTTGGGTTTGTATTTCTTAGAAGTGATAATCTTTGATCTTTTGTTTTTCATTAAATTGGATACATAGGATGCTTAGAATTGTACACTAGTGAAGCGAAAGAAAATATACCTTTTAATATATTTTTCATAGTGTTTTATTGTTAAATCTTGAGTAAGCAATAGATTGATTTCTTGATTGTTGCTCTAACTTTGGGAATTAATAAATGAATATTAGAAACTTCATGGATTTAATGGTGGTGGAATCTAAAACCTTAGTTATTTTCTCTGTTTGATTTCAATAGTGTTATTTTATTTTCATGTTAGTTTAATTTCTCTCAAATCAACCAACTTTTGTTTAAACTAGATTAGTTTTAAATTAATTTGAATTTGTATTAATTTTTCTTCTCAAAGCATTCCCTTGGGTTCGACCTCATTCTTGCCGATCTATACTTCAATAGATTCGTACACTTGCGAGTTATTTAACAATTTTAAAACAACATCAAGTTTTTGGCACCGTTGCCGGGGAATTGCAAACAAGAAAACTAATCAAATTTCGATTGATTTAATTCTTCTACTAGTTATAATTTAGTTTTTTTTTTCTTTCTTTTGTTTTATTATTATCAAAAAGAAAAAAAAAATCTTTCCAATTTTAATTATTTGTTCTAGGTTTTTCTTTAAAAAAAATAAAAAAAAATTTTCTTTATTATTATAGTTTAGTTTTAGTTTTAGTTTTAGTTTTATTAATTTTATTTTTATTATTATTTTTCTTAGTTTAGTTTTAGTTTTATTTTATTGTTATTGTTTTACCTGATACTTCTTGAATTCTATAGGTGGTATTGTTGAAAATTGCCTTTTTCGCATGTTTTTGGGCACTACTTTGGAATCCAAGTAAGTACATTTTTTTTTTCTTTTCGTTTATTTATATTTTCTTTCTTAGATTAGGAAAACATAGATTTTTGTTTTAGGTTGATAACTTTTTGCATAAGAACTTTTGGATAGAATAACTTAGAAATAGCCTTAGGGTCACACTTTCTTCAAGTTTATTTTATATTTTATTTTATTTTTTATTTTTTTTCTCTCTCTATTTAGAAAAAAAAAAAAAACCACACACTCACTCACTTTTTATTTTATTTTTTTATGGTGTGTTTTGTTTGTGCATTTTAATTTAGCATTCTTGCATTAAAATTTTAGTAAGGGCACAAACCCCCAACAAGATAAGGATTGGATTTCATCACCAATTCCTTGCCCAACTAGGTTAAAAATCTCCTTGCATTTATTTGTCTATCCCAAGCCAAATTTAGTTTAAATTTAAAATCAAGTAGACATTGGCCATAGGAATTCATATAACTTATAGGACCCTCTTGTACAGAGTTAACTTTTGGTAACTCCAGTGAGCACCTTCCAACTTCACAATGTCTAGGAAAGTTCTGAGAAGATTGGTTTTTAAGTGGGACCGTTTGTGACCCCTCCAATCTATCTTAGAAACTTTCCTGGTTGTATTGTTGGTGGGGCTTAACTGGTAATCCTCTAGTTCCTCTAAAAGGGAGTAGAAGCTGTCTAACTAGGTAAGAATTATTTTGGAACTAGTCCAAATAATTCTTTAGGAAAATAAAAAAAAATTAAAATAGAAATCACTAACCTTGAATTAAATTTGAAAAAAAAAAAAAAAATTTTGCTTGTTTATTTGGTTGGTGTTTTTGTGAGTCATTTTAGTGTATGTTAGGTCGTCGATCACTGAATCCAGAGTTGTTTCCATTAGATCTTAAGATTGAGAGAACCTTTCAAAAGGGTGTGAAAAATTCTAGTGTTAGAGATCCTTCTTTGCCCAAGATGGCAAATCTTGTTGAAACTAAATCCCTTAAGGACTATTACACTCCCGTGCATATTACAAACCCGTCTTGCATTGTGTTACCTGCTACCCAATAGGGATATTTTGAGATACGGGCGGAGGTAATTAATTTACTGCCTACTTTTAGAGGTCTTAGCTCTGATGATCTATACCTCCATATCAAGGAATTTTTAGAGATTTGCTCCACACTACAATTTCAAAATATTTCTGAGGAGTCAATTAAATTGCGGTTATTTCCATTCTCTTTGAAAGAGAAAGCAAAATCTTGGTTATACTCATTGGAACCCGCGTCTGTCAATTCATGGAATGGGTTATGCACCAAATTCCTTACCAAGTTCTTTTCCATGCACAAAACTAACTCCCTTCGTCGAAATATCATGCAATTTACTCAAAAAGAGGGTAAAGAGTTTTACATATGTTGGGAGAAATTTAATGATATTCTCCTTAAGTGTCCCCATCATGGTTTTGCCGAGTGTCAATTAGTTCAATTCTTTTATGAGGGGTTGTCACCCTATAATCGTCAACTAATTGAGTCACGAGGTGGGGTAGAATTCATGTCTAAGAATGAGGATGAAGCATGGAAATTTCTTGATGCATTGTCAGAGAACTCTCAACAATGGGAGTACTCAGGGAGGGTTGAAAGGAGTTCTATATCAATGCTCTCAGAACCCAAAAAGGGAGGAATCTATGAAATTCGAGAGGATACCGATTTGAGTGCAAGGATAGCTAGTCTAACTAGAAAAGTAGAGGTTATAGAAATGAGTAAAGGAAGTAATTCTTCTATTCGTGTAGTTAGTGAGGTGTGTCAATTATGTGAGAGTTTTTCTCATACGGCTAAAACTTGTCCATCTATTGCATCTTTTCATGAGTGTATAGCCGAACAAGCCAATGCACTCAATTCCTATTAGAAACCATTTGACAGCCCTTATTCTGACACATACAATCCTAATTGGAGGAATCACCCTAATTTTTCTTGGAGGCAAGACCAACCTTGGAACAACCAAGGGATGCAACCTATGCACCCCAAGGGCAACCACAATTTTCATATTCTTCCATGTCCCAAAATGCCCCTCTGTATGTTCCCCCACCTCAACAAAGACCAACTTTAGAGGATACTCTCCAACAGTTCATGCAACAGACCAGTCAATCAATTTCTAAGTTAGAAATGCAAATAGGTCAATTAGCCACTGTTGTAAGCGAGAGGGAGAAGAGAAAGTTTCCTAGTCAACCTGTGCCTAACCCAAAGGGTCAGTTTCATATTAGTGACCCATCCACTTCTGGTTCACATGAGCAGGTTCACTCTATCACAACTCTAAGATCAGGAAAACAAGTTGATAATGGAGTCCAAATGCTTATACATAATGAAAAAATTGAAAAAGACCATGTTAGCGGTTTAGAAAGAGAGGACAAAACTACATCTGAAGTTGAGTCAGAAATTCAAGTCCCTAGTCTTGACCCACCATCTCAAATAAGTCCACCAGTTAGAAACTTTGTTCCTACTGCACCATATCCTCAAAGACTTCAAAAGCCTAAGAAGGGGAATCACTATAATGAGATTATGGAAGTGTTTAAATAAGTCAAAATTAATATTCCATTTCTTGATGCAATTCAATAGATCCCCTCTTATGCAAAATTTTTAAAGGACTTGTGTACGGTCAAACGTGGCTTGAATGTGCACAAGAAAGCCTTCCTTACTGAACAAGTCAGCTTAATCATCCAACATCGCACTCCACGTAAATTTAAGGATCCTGAATGTCCTACAATTTCATGTACCATAGGTGATCAAAAAATTGAGCAAGCTTTGCTTGACTTGGGTACGAGTGTCAACTTGTTGCCTTACTCTGTTTACGAGCAACTAGGTCTTGGTGAGTTGAAACCCACTAAGGTGGTACTCCAATTAGCAGATCATTCAGTTAAGGTCCCTCGTGGTGTTATTGAGGATGTGCTCCTTCAGGTTAATAAATTCTTCTTCCCTGTAGACTTTATTGTCTTAGACACTCAACCTGTAGCTAATCCTACTAGCCAAATTCCTGTCATCTTAGGTCGTCCATTCCTAACCACTTCAAATGCTTTAATCAATTATAGGAATGGTGTTGTGAAACTCTCTTTTGGAAATATGTCGGTTGAGCTTAATATTTTTAACGTAAACCGACAACCACCAGACTCTGAGGTATTTGTGAGGTAAATTTAATAGAGAGTCTAGATCAGGATACTTTTATTCATGCTAGTTATAAGGACCCTTTAGAGGCAAGCCCAACTAATTTTGGCTGTAATTTTGATATTGATAGTGCTTGTAAAGATGTGAATGCTTTATTGGATGTGAATGTTTCATTGAATTCAGTCCATTTTATCAACATTAAAAAGTGGAAAGCCAAAATGGAAAACCAAGGTATCAGTTGAGTTATAGTCCCTTTTTATCATTATTGTACATTATTCATTTTAGGATTTCTAGGACTTGTGTCTTTTTATTTTTTAGTTTGTGTCAATTGTTTTTTTTCTTTCATTTTGTGTATTTAATTTTTAAAAAAAAAAAGAAAAAAAATCATAATGGTCCGGTATAGCCTCCCATTCTCTGACTATGTATGTAGTACCAATTCTACAAGTTGTGATATGATTGATAAAGTTGATGGTTTCTGTTTATTAAAGTCTGGTTTCGATACCCAATACTGTTGAGATTGCTTCAACCTAGTATGACTTTAATAAAGAAAGGTAACCCCTTTACACTCTATACGTTAGGGTGTCTGGATAATTAATATCTTATCACATATACACCTTATAAAATTGGGACCCACCAGTTCAGAGAATGAGGAGAAGAGTAGTACCCGTAGTTTTCACCTAAAGATTAGGTTTAAAAAAAAAAAATTTTTTTTTTACTTTCTGTTTCATATTTATTTTCACCCATGTTATTTCACTTGGTCGTTGGAGTATAGTCGTTGTTTTGACAGGATGTAGCATCCAAGTTTGGGGGAGTGGCCTCATTACCTTCATGCTACTGGTTTGCTCTATTTTCTTGCCACTACTCCCGTTTTCTAGTAATATTGTTCTAACCCCTCTCTATGCTTCGATTGGGTGTCCATTGAGGACAATGTACAGTTTAAGTTTGGGGTGAAGCGATGCCTTTTTATGTGCTTTATTGCAATGGGGGGAGATTTTTATAAAAATTTTCTTGTTTTTAGGACTTTTTGGTTACATTATTTTTATAGTTTGATTTTTATTTTATTTTATTTTGTTTTTAAATAGGATGTTTTTACATTATTCAAGGGATTAGTACTTTATGTAGGTGCTTAACTTGCAATTTTTGAATATGTTTTAAATTTTTAGAAACTATGGTTTGAATTAGTGGTTTAAATCATTATTTGCATTGACATGCCTTGGGGTGATTGGTTTTAGTTTCCTCACATGCACAGGCACACTAGCATAATCTTATGGGGTATAAACTTTGGCTTTGAGTTGTTGGATTACATATACTTGATATTAATTGGTATCCCTTGAGAATGAGTACCGATGATGTGTTTTACATGAATTCAATGGGAAAAAAAAGAAAAAAGAATATATGATGAATAAAAAGTCAATTTGATCCTTTTCATGAGTAACCGGGCTTCTATGCCTCAGGAAGCACGGAGTGTTCGCGTCAAAAGTGAAGGGGTGAGAAAAGATGAACATTGGTTGTCTTGATTTGTAGCCTGATTGATTCGAGTAATTAGGTTCTTCGGGGTGTCTTAACGCCTAGTACCCTAAAGCCATCTAGTTTGGGAGTCACTGACTGAAAGCTTGCTACATGGGTCTTTCAGAAAGCTTAATAGATCAAGACATTGCACAACCAATAAAGCAATGAAAAAAAATGAAAAAATATATATATATATGAAAAAGTCATGTATTCATGTCTGAAAGTATGATTTCAATAAAGGGAGCTAGTGAGTTGAAGGGGTATGTGACTTAATATATTCAGAGCTGGGTTATGCTATATGAGATGATTGCTAGTTCACTTTTCACGAGGGAGCTAGAATTGGTTACTTTGAGATATGTTGATGTGAATTATGCATGGGGACCATTAATTTGAATTATGAAATTTGAAAATTTAAAGTTATTCCTGAATGTAAGTTTGTAGCTATATATTGTAATCTTCTTTTTGATTAATGTTTAAACAGAAATTTTTAATGTTTGTGGGTAACATTTTTGGAAACCCTCACGAGACTATAACTCGTCCACTAGTGGGAACCTAGGGGTTTAAAGGCTTGTTGCATACGCTAAATGCAATCGTTTCTCCCACGAAAGAGAAGTTGGGTAGTTTAGTTTATGTTTAGTTAGTTTCCTTTGTATTAGTTTTATTTTGTTCTATTGTTAAGGGACTAGCAATATGTAAGTTTGGGGGTGTGATCAGCGTTAAATGTTACGCATTCTAACCTCTTAATTGCATATTTTATTCTCTTAGTGATAGGTTATATGTGATTTTACTCTTTTTTGTATTTTCTGTCTTTTTCAAGGCCTTAATGATTATTTTAGATAAAATCATGATTGTGGGCTTTTAAAGATGATATCCAAGAAGGTTATATGAAGCCTACATCTAATGGGTCCATTCAACTTCATATTTCAACTCAAATCAGCCAAAGGAAGAGGTTCAAGAGAATTACAACTGCTTAAGAAAATTATAGGCCTGAAGCCCAATTCTACACTTAATCCAGTTTTAATCCCGTTTTGGAAAGTGGACTGAAAAGCTTATTTTCGAGTGTCAATTCGACTTAATTCCCGCTAGGGTTGAACGAAATTCGATTCTGGACACTTTTTTATTTCAGGTAAATTTCATGAATCGGACTTCTACTGGGTCAAAACTTGGGCTGAATGTCAGCAAAAAAATATACCTATTTAGGGCTGCGGGAAAACCCTAATTATCTCCTAATTGGATTAGGACTTTATGTATTCTCTTGGGGTATAAAGAGGTGAATTGGAGGCTATTTTGTGGGGGAGAAAAGAAGTGGAGGCCAAGACAGAGAAGACAGAGACAATCCGAGTTTTATTTATTCATTATGTCTTTTATTTATTTGTTATCTTCTTCTTCTATCATGTGTAACTAAACTCCTCAACTAGGGTTGAGGAGGAAACCTCCATTAATGAAGTAAAATTATTTTGTTCATTAATTGATTCCCATGTGTATGATCTAATTGCTTATGATTTTCGCTTCTTGTGATTAATTATTTTATAATTCTTTCATCATCTATATCATGTATATGTGGTAGTTAGAAAGTATTATAATTAATCTAAGCTTGGGTTTGTATTTCTTAAAAGTGATAATCTTTGATCTTTTGTTTTTCATTAAATTGGATACATAGGATGCTTAGAATTTTACACTAGTGAAGCGAAAGAAAATCTACTTTTTAATAATTTTTCATAGTGTTTTATTGTTAAATCTTGAGTAAGCAATAGATTGATTTCTTGATTGCTACTCTAACTTTGGGAATTAATAAATGAATATTAGAAACTTCATGAATTTAATGGTGGTGGAATCCAAAACCTTAGTTATTTTCTTTGTTTGATTTCAATAGTGTTATTTTATTTTCATGTTAGTTTAATTTCTCTCAAATCAACCAACTTTTGTTTAAACTAGATTAGTTTTAAATTAATTTGAATTTGTATTAATTTTTTTTCTCAAAGCATTCCCTTGGGTTCGACCTCGTTCTTGCCGATCTATACTTCAATAGATTCGTACACTTGCGAGTTATTTAACAATTTTAAAACAACATCAGTGAGAAAGTTCTTCCTGGGTGTGTTTCTCTTTTTCTTTTTGTATATCTCTTTAACACTTTTCGGTGCTTGTGCAGAACATGTTTGGTGTAATGACCATGTGCAAGTTGGTCGAGCAAGCATCCGCCAAGGTGAAGAAATCTGATGCCCAGACAAGAAGGGCTGAAGGTGATTTTCATGCAGCCATGCGTGAAGTGAATAGCGAGAAGGTGAAATGAAAAGCTCTGTTGCTGGAGAAAGAGCGGCTTAGCTCCCAGCTGGGGGACCTAGCCAAGGAAAAAGAGGAGTCTGAATTCCAGAGGGCTTTAGCTGAATCTAAAGCCTCTGAATCTGAGCTGATCATCCAATACCTGCAAGATAGATTAGTAAAGTTGGAGAAAGGGGCCAAAGCTCAATTCCACAGGCTATCACACACGGTTCAGATTCGAAATGCTGAGGCTTATCGTCAAGGGTTTGAGGATGCATCAGCGCCTGAGGTCGATCAATCTTATCCGTGCAGTCCTTATGACTACGATCGGGAGATGGGTCTCTCCGGTCCACCATATGAGGATCCTGACGAAGCAGACGAAGAGAAAGAGATCTCAGTCATCTTCGATGATGCCCCAGAGCATGCTGGGGCTGGGGTTCCAGAATGTGCCGAGGTTGATCCTATTCTTCCGTCGAATGTTTCATGACTCCTCGTACTTTTTTGTACTTATTTTTATCTGAGGAAGAAATTTTATAATTTTTTAATATAATTTAATGAAAAAATTATCTTTTCCTTGCAATTTGTGTATTCCTGTTATCTACTTGATGTGTCTTTGTGAATTTTGCGCCCTGGTGTTAGGATAATTATTCTCTGTCTCACTTGTCTTGTAGTTATGCTGAATTATTTTCCATTTCGACCGTGTTTGGTTATCTATACCGGGGTGTCTTACGCAGGCGTTCGGCTGGTCATGCCTTAGCCATTTCCTTTCTTTCCAGATTTTTTGGCTAAGCATGCCGAGGTGTTATTTATTGAAGATGGCATTCTGCTAGTCATGTCTTAGCCATTTTCCTTCTTTTAAGACTCTCGGCTAGTCATGCCGAGGAGTTTCTATTGAAGATGGCGTTCGGCTGGTCATGCCTTAGCCATTTTCCTTCTTTTAAGACTCTCGGCTAGTCATGCCGTGGAGTTTTTATTGAGGATGGTGGAGTTTTTATTAAAGGTGGCGTTTGGCTGGTCATGACTTAGCCACTTTCCTTCTTTTAAGACTCTTGGCTAGTCATGTCGTGGAGTTTTTATTGAAGATGACATTCGGCTAGTCATGCCTTAGCCATTTTCCTTCTTTAAGACTCTCGGCTAGTCATGCCGTGGAGTTTTTATTAAAGATGGTGTTTAACTAGTCATGCCTTAGCCATTTTTCTTCTTTTAAGTGTAATACCCCGCTCCAACACATGGTATGATATTGTCCGCTTTAGGCCTGAGCTCGCACGATTTTGCTCTTGAGTTTTACCCCAAAATGCCTCATACCATTTGAAGAGAACATACTACATATAAGCACATCCCCTTTTCCACACCCAAGCGATGTGGGATTGAGCACCCTATACCCTGTCAGTGTGATAGCTCAGCCCAGTGTCTGTCTTCGCACCCGCCCACTCACACCCGTCCACAAGGGTTACTACATTAAGACTCTCGGCTAGTCATGCCGAGGAGTTTTTATTGAGGATAATGGAGTTTTTATTGAAGGTGGCGTTCGGCTGGTCATGCCTTAGCCAATTTCCTTCTTTTAAGACTCTCGGCTAATTATGCCAAGGAGTTTTATTGAAGATGGCATTCGGCTAGTCATGCCTTAGCCATTTTCCTTCTTTTAAGACTCTCGGCTAGTCATGCTATGGAGTTTTTATTGAAGATGGTGGAGTTTCTATTGAAGGTGGCGTTCGATTGGTCATGCCATAGCCATTTTCCTTCTTTTAAGACTCTCGGCTAGTCATGCCGAGGAGTTTTTATTGAAGATGGCGTTCGGCTGGTCATGTCTTAGCCATTTTCCTTCTTTCAAGACTTTCGGCTAGTCATGGAAAATAGTTAAGACAGTGGCACTATGCAGCGGATCTTTCCTTCACTGCACAACCCCACTGTCTTTGTACTTAGCGGGTGCGGCTTGTTATATCAATCCAGGGGAAGGCTCTTATAAATTCGGTGTGGGACACACAATTTAGAATGGGATTTTATTGAATCAACGTGGCTCATACATAGTACCTTTTTAGGTGCATGGCGTTCCAAGGCTTTACAACTATGGCTCCGTTGCCATGAACCCTTTGTAGTCTGTAAGCCCCTTTCCCAATAACTTCGATCACCTCAAATGGGCCTTCCCACCTTGCCACTAGCTTTCCTGCATTTAGCTCTTTGGTATTGCTGGTCACCTTGCTTAAAACCCATTCCCCTTGTTCGAATGATCGTGGCTTGACCTTTTTGTTGTAAGCCCTTTAAAGGTTCTGCTGGTAGGCCGCCATTCTGATCTGCGCGGCTTCTCTCTTCTCTTCAAGTAAGTCCAAGTTGTGCTCAATCTGAATATTATTTGCTTGTTCCTCGAACGATTCGGCCCTTAACGTGGGAATTCCAAGCTCGACTGGAACAATAGCCTCCATCCCATACGTCATGCTGAATGGGCTGTTTTCGGTTGGTCGGCGATGAGTGGTTCGGTAGGTCCACAGCACATTCGGTAATTCCTCTAACCAGCAGCTTTTCCTTTCCTCTAACTTATTTATGATGTTCTCAAAGATGGTCCTGCTTGTGATCTCTGTCTGCCCATTCCCTTGCGGATATAATCTTGAGGAAAGCTTTTGGTTGATCCCGTACTTCGCAAAGAATTCCTGTATGAATTGATTATCGAGATTTTTTCCGTTATCCATGATGATTGACGTAGGGATGCCAAATCGGCATATGATGTTATTCCAAATGAACTTTTCAACTTGCGAATGAGTCACTGTAGCGTACGACTCTACTTCCACCCATTTGGTGAAGTAGTCTGTGGCCAACAGGACGTGCTTCTTCTTTTGTGAAGCCACTAGCAAAGGTCTCACCATGTCCATCCCCCATTGGGCGAAAGGCCATGGACTGGTTATTGGATTCAGATTTCCTGGTGGTGGTGTAGCAGTTAAGCGTGCCTTTGGCATTTATCGTAACTTCTGGAATACTCCGCTGCGTCGTGTGCCATGTATGGCCAAAAATATCCCAACGTCAGAGCTTTGTGAGCTAATAATCTTCCTCTAGAATGGTTTCCGCAAACCCCTTCGTGGATTTCCTTTAGAACCCTTGTTGCCTCTGAAGAGGTCAGGCATCGTAGCAAATATCCTGAGTACGATCTTCTGTAAAGGCGATCGTTGATAATAGAGTATTTAGCTGCTTTCATCTTCAATTTCTTCGCTTCTCTTTTCTGTTCGGGGAGGATCTCGTTCTTTAAGTGCGCCTCGATCGGGTTTATCTAGCTTGGCTCTCTTGGGATGACGAGCATTTCCAAGGATTTGGTAATGTTTGGTTCGCTCAATTCTTCTATGGTAGATACCCTGGTCAAGGACTCGTCTGCATAAGAGGCCGAGCAGGCCAGCCAATCTACTACCTCATTTTTCTTGCACAGGATGTGGTTAAGGCTTACTTCATCGAATTCCTTCAAACTTTCGGATACCATCTCTCGATAGGCATTCATCTTATCTTCCTTGGCCTGATACTCACCATTGACTTGTTTCACAACTAGTTGAGAATCGCTAAATATGGACAGTCTATTTATATACAACGATTTTGCAGGCCGGAGTCCTGCGACGAGAGCCTCTTACTCCACCACATTATTGGAGGCATCGAAATCAAATCTTATCTCATGATGTAGGGTTATTCCGTCCGGGGTCCTAATTTCAATTCCGGCCCTGAACCCCGTTTGACTTGATGATCCATCAACATACATCTTCCACTGGGATGGACCTCTTATTTGTCTTCTGGTTCGTCATACTCCAGTAGGAATTCCGCCAGCACTTGGCCCTTTCGAGCCGTTCGGGGTTCGAAATGAATGTCGTAAGAGCTGAGATCCATGGCCCATTTCATCAATCTTCCGGTTATGTCTGGTTTACTGAGGATTGTCTTGAGCGGCAAGTTTGTTGGGAAGACTATCGGGTGTGATTCGAAGTAGTGCCTCAGTTTCTTCTTTGCGTGTACGAAGGCCAAGATCAGCTTTTCAGCCTTCAAGTACCTATTCTCTGCGTCTGTCATTGTCTTGCTGGAGTAATATACTGGTTGCTACCTCCGATCCTCCTCCCGGACCAATGTTGCGCTCGTAGATACCTTTGATACCGCTAGGTATAGATACAATGTTTCGCCGGGCTTTGGAATGGAAATGATAGGCGCTGAGGTCATATATTCTTTCAAGCTCTTCAGTGCTTCTGTCTGGTCGGCCCCCCATACACCGCCCTTTCTTTTCCTGATGACATCAAAGAAAGGTTTGCATTTATCCGAGAGGCGGGATATGAATCGACTGAGAGCGACAATTCGGCCAGTCAGGACTTGTACTTCCCGATGAGTCTTTGGTTCTGGAATTTGGATTAAAGCAGACGCTTGTGATGGACTCATCCTATTCCAGTTTTGCTGACCATGTGGCTGAGAAATTGTCCTAATGAAACTTCGAACGAGCATTTCATCGGATTTAGTTTGACTTAATGTCTTCTCAGGATCTCGAATATTTCTTGCAGATGTTGCAGGTGATCCTGCCTTTTCTTACTTTTGACCACCACGTCATCAATATACGCCTCGATAGTTTCCCCGATCTGATTCTTGAACACCCGATTGATCATCCGCTGGTAAGTTGCCCCTGCATTTTTCAACCCGAAGGGCATTACCTTGTAACAGTAAATTCCTCCCTCAGTGATGAACGATGTTTTCTCCTCGTCTCTTGGGTTCATTGGAATTTGATTGTATCCTGAATAAGCATCTAGGAAGGTTAGTAGTTCATAACCGGCAGTGGAGTCCACCATTTGATCTATTTTTGGAAGGGGTAACTATCTTTCGGGCATGCTTTGTTTAGATTGGTGAAGTCAATGCAAACTCTTTATTTCCCATTCTTCTTCTTCACCACTACTATATTCGAGAGCCATTCTGGGTATCTTACTTCTCTGATGAAACCCGCCTGAAGCAAATGGCCGACCTCCTCGGTAATTATCTTATTTCTTTTCGGGGCAAACCTTCACTATTTTTGCTTAACCGGAATGCTGACGGGGTTTACATTCAAAGAATGTTCCGCTAGGTCAGGATCTATGCCAGGCATGTCAAGATGATTCCATGCAAATAAGTCCCTATTCCTTCTCAGTACATCGATCAATTCATCTCGCTCCTTACCCTGCAGAAGTGTCCCGATTTGAGTATTTTTGTTCTCCCCCGAATTTTTGAGTTGGATCTCTTGGAGTGGCTCAATGGGTCGGGCTATACTCCCGGTGTCGTCTTCTTCGGGTGTGCCTGACCTCTGATTACTATTGGGTGTCCGTTCCCTTACCTCTTTCTCCCTTCTTTGGTGTGTGTTTGATCACGAGTGAGTAGCATTTTTTCGCTGCCACCTGATTGCCGAGAAGATCTACCGTCCTCTTGCCGTTAGAGGTCAAGCACCTTATCACCTAGTGCAGGGTTGATGGAACTCCGTGCATCCTGTGGATCTATCCCCTTCCCATAATGAGATTGTACGTCGAGCGAACGTCAGTTATGATGAACTATTCTCTGAGCGTTCTTTTCACCGCAGTTACAGATAATGATATCATTCCGATCGGGGCCACTCTGTTTCCATCTAACCCGACCAGCGGGCCTTCAGCCGGTCTGATTTGGTCGTTTCCAACTCCTATTTGCTTGTACACTTCGAGTGTCATTACATTAGCGTTTGACCTTGCGTTGATGAGTACTCTCTTTATTTGGCAGTTTGCCACCAGGAGGCTAACCACCAGTGGGTCCTCATAAGGGAGTTATACCTTCATTAGGTCAAGATCACCGAACGTGATTCTAGCGGCGATGCTCTGGACCCAGTTGACCTCATCCATCTTCTGTAGTTTCTTTGCCTGACGGAGGTAGGATCTACTTGTACTTCGACCCTCGCGAGTTGAACACCCATGTATAGTGTTAATCGTTCTTACTAGGTTCAGGTTCTGATTTTCTCTATGCTTTTGGGTCTGATGTTCAATCCGTCCAGGAGAATCTTTTAGTATGTATTTGGTCAATCCACCTTTGGCAATGATTGCCTCCATTTGACCTCTTAGATTCCTGCACTCGTTGGTGGTGTGCCCGTAGTCACGGTGGAAGGTGCAATGCTTGCTTATCTACTTATGTTCGGCCGGGGTTCGAATGGGTGGGGGCGTTCGGAATATGCCTCGGCTCTTATTTTATTGGTATAACTTGGCCAGGGTACACTTTAGAGGGGTGTTCTTTTCTTCGAGCCTGGGCCACTTTTATTGCTTCGGTGGTACAAGGGGGAGTTCTACTCTGCCCCCTTGACTTGTTTGCGCCTTCTTTGGATTGGGTGATGACACTTATCAAGGCTGATCTCTGTTGACGTAGCGTCTCGTCTTCCTCGAGGTTGAGGTGTCCCTGTGCCTAGGGCTACACACGGTTCGGTTCCTGGAGGAACCGGAACCGGAACCGTCCCAACGGTTCCCTGTTTTTTGGAACCGGAACCGGAACCGTTGGGGGGTGGAACCGAACCGTAGCCAACGGTTCGGTTCGATTCCGAACCGCGGTCCTTCGGGTTTTTTTTTTTTTTTCAATTTTACAATCTAATATATTGAATCATTATATAATATAATACAATATTATTGATAATAAATGTAGTTTAACCATATATGTTTGGTGTTTGTATAATATTATCATAATATTATAATAGTAAATTAGTAATAAGACTAATAACTAATATAATTATATAACTAATTTAACGGTTTCGGATCGGTTCCGGTTCCTTGGAATCGTCACCTACGGTTCGGTTCGGTTCTGCTAGGCCTGGAACCGGAACCAGAACCGTGTTTAACGGTTCCTTAAAAAATGGAACCGGAACTGGAACCGTACCGATGGTTCGGTTCGGTTCAGGTACGGTTCCGTACGGTTCCGATTCCGGTTCCGGTTCTTACGGTTCTTTGTGCAGCCCTACCTGTGCCTTCGCGTTCAGGTCTCCCATGGTTTTGGAAGTTTTCCTAACCAGGGACGAGTGGAACTTGGAGTCAGGGATCATAGTTACTTTGACGGCTTCTACTGCCGTGGCTTGGTCGCATCCATCGACCAAGGACATCTCCAGATTGAATCTAGTCATGAAGGATTTCAAAGTCTCCCCTTGGTCTGTCTCATTGTAAAAAGGGAAAAGATAGTTTTCTTCTGTCGTCAATTGCCGATGTATTGGGCGATAAAAAGTTCGCATAGTTTTGTAAAGCTGGGGATCGAGCCTGTAGGTTGCTGTTTGAACCAAGCCAAAACAGCTCCGGCTAGGCTTGTTAGAAAAATTTTGCACATGAGACTCTCATCTTCCGCGTACAACGTCATCCTTTGTTGTACATAGAAAAGATGGTCGACAGGATCGGTCGTTCCATTGAAAGTGATAAATGTTGGGAGTACGAACTTCCTCGGATTTGGGGACTTCCTTATTTCTTCTGTGAAGGGGGACTGTATTACTTTGCTAGTTACCTGAGTTGCCAAGTCTACCGGGGTTTGGTTCTTCAAGTCCCATATGTCAGCCTTGACCTTCTCCAGTCTTTCGGTAATTACGTCAAACTGGACGTTCGATCTTGTGGTTTGTGACTCCGGTCGATCGGGGTTTCATCCCCCCTCCCGAGCAGAATCGTGCTCTTCTGAGTTTTCTCTTTCAGGTGAGAAATTCCTGGGTTGCTTTCCTGTGAGCTGGGCTATCCTCTCTTGGAGCAAGTTGTTGCGCCGATTGGATTCCTCCAATCATTCTTGCATCTCCTGCAAGATCTGTTCTTGCGTAGGATTCTGTTCCACCATCGAGTTGAGGATAGGTGATTGTTGTCCTACTAGGGCTCCGGAACGTAGCTGGTATAAATTCCTAAGGAATTTTAGAGTACCTCGTTCCCACAAACGGCGCCAAAGTGTAGGTGTCAAAAAAAAAGTCACCACACTTAAAAGATCTTTTTCTTCTCTCCCAAAAATTATCTCCCTTTCAATACACTTCCATCCTATATATAATTTTTGAATACATTGATTGTGCCTGTAATCACTTAATTCTTTGATGAAATTTCGCCCTCGTCTATTACAAGAAACTTGCGCTTGATTTCGGAATCAAAGGCAAAATCTTGATTGTGCCTTTTATTGCCTGATTGCGGATGACTCATTTGTGTGACGTGGCGGCTGCATGTGTTCTGAGTTCTCATGTCCATGTCACCTTTTAGTGAGTTGACAATACTTACCTACTCACCAGTGTATAGGTGAGCCCTCCTGACCGCTGATGTGTCCCAATAAAAATTGAACACGTCAGTTTTAAAGTGTAATAAATAAGTATAATAAATGAGGTCAATCTCATTTATTATACTTATTTATTGCATTTTAAACCTAATTTATTATACTTATTTATTACATTTTAAATTTAATTTTGTAATTAAAGTTGATGTGGAGATTTTTTATTGGGACACATCAGCGGTCAGAAGGGCTCACCTACACACCGGTGATTAGGTAAGTATTGTCCTTAGTGAGTATTTTTCCTTTGCTACACTGTCCAACAGCAACCTCCAACAATTAACCAGCCACGACCGCTGGCTGACCACCATGGGCAATCCAAAAACCACCATGAATAGGCCCATATCAGCTTTCGGCCACCACCCAAAACACCCTGCCCAAGACTAAACGCCCCCCATGGCCAGCCGCAACACCCAGCTGCCGAACAGCCGGAACACCGCCATCGAAACCACCAGCCACCATACATCAACCACCCGAAACCATGCAAGCCAAACACCTACCACAGCCGAGAACCCCACTGCTACCAACCAAACAGGCCGCAAGCCACGCAAAGACCACCTTCGGCCACCGCCAGCCACCTCTCTCTCCAAAGCCGAGCTCACGACTTCTCTCTCTCTAGAGTTTATCTCTCTAAAAACTCTCTTTCTCTCTCTAAAACTCTTGGCCCTCTCTTTCTCTCTCTTTATATCACACGGTTCTCTCTCTCCTTTTCTCTGATGTATCTCTTTCTTTTTCTATATTGGATACAACAATAATATATCTTACATAATTATTTTTACTTAATATGCACAGGTGTCTTAGGTGCATGGCTAAGGAGTGACACTTACATGCTGATTTACTTTCCTCTTTCTTTTTCTTATAGTTACAAGCTTACACGTACATCCTACTCTATTTGTTTGTACTGCACCGTGCATGAATGTATTTACAAATCCTTATATAGGTGGGACTTTGAAGACCAGCCTCAACAATGTGGGTTTAAAAGACAAGTCTAATTAAAAATCTCAGGTATTACAAAAGGCAGTGTAATTTGCCTATATATACATGCATATGGTGCAACTCATGGGCCTTTTCTCAGTGTGACCTCACAAGCTACTGTTTCGAGTTGACCAATCTAGTGTACCTTGGCTAAATATGATAATGCTACTCAGATAAAATTTTTAGGTAGAATTCATAGGCAGCAAGTCTTACATTCATTGGATGCATGTGGTAAGTATATATGATGGGGTCAAACATCCAACGAATGTAAAACTCTCTGCCTATAAATTCTGCTTAAAAATTCTGCATGAATAGCATTACCCGGCTAAATAACATAGGGATGCTGGTCACAGTCGTGCTCAGTTGCTAACGCTACTGTGGCGCCATAGTCGTTGTATTGCGATGACTCTTCCCAACAATAATTTAGGCATCGTTTAGTAACCGTTTATGTTTAGTGTTTATTGTATAAACAGTATTTATGTTACAATTTTGTTTATCATAAACATGAGTGTTGTTTGATAACAAAAAAATGTTTGACTTATTTTAAAAATCATAAACAGAAAAATATGTTTGTTAACCTTAAACTGTTTTTTTTTTTATAAAAAAAATCAACACAATAAACTGTATAAAAAGTCAAATTGATGCTACAACAAATCCAAACAGCAATAAGAGAGCAATAAATATACATAAAAAAGAAATAAATAATATTGGGTTACATATATATCTACACACTACAAATTACTCTGTAAAATTAAAACGACCCACAACCTAGAAGGCCCTAACAAGTAAGGGGATGTACACGATTCGATTCCTTACAGTTATTGGGAGAACCGAAACCAGAACCGTTCCCAACAATTCCTTAACTTTGAAACTGGAATAAATGAGTTCTGTTCAATTCGATTATTATAGGAATTGTATTTAACCTTATAATAGTTATAATAACTTCATTGTTTAAAATTTTTTACATAACAAAAGGTTATTATAACTATTACAATTATTTTATAACAGTTATATATATATTTATATATATATATATATTAGAAAATCATTATAGGAGTTTTATAACTATATATATATAACAGTTCCAGTTCTGGTTCCAAGGTTTGGAACCGGAATCGTAGTAAACCGTTCCTAAAATTTAGAGCCCGAACGGTAGTGAATGGTTCAGTTTGGTTCAGCAAAGTTCTTTCTGATTTCACCGGTTCTTTATGCACCCCTACCAACAAAACAAAATATATATAACTATGAAAAAGTTGAAAGTTTTCCAACTTGTATGGAGTGAGAAGAATGATTTGGAGGGCATACTCTTTCTCTTGAACTTCTTATGCTACTACTATTATTTTTATTTTTATTTTCCTTTCAACACTGAAAATGAATGAATGATATGAGTACAAAATATCATTCTTGTTTCTTTAACAAGGAGATGATTGAGACTTTTTTATTTTTTTTCCTCAAATGAGGTTTTTTTTTTTTTAGCATGGGTGCCCCTAAGTAACTATTTTTTATTATCAAGTATATTAGTAATTATTCATATTGTACCCAATATTTCTTTCTCAAGACAATTAATGCTCCTTAATTCTGTCCACGCTTAATTCTAATATTTTTATCTTTTTATTAAACAATAGTCTTTTATAAAAAAAATTTCTTTTCATTTTTAATTAAAATAATATAATCACTATTTTAGATAAAAAAAAAATTGTTAATAAACATCATTTTGGTGTTTAGGATTTGAAGACTTAGCTACAGTGTTGATTTAAAAGCGTTTTGACAATTTATAAAGAAAACAAAAATTATCAAACATGTTTATTCTAAAATTTTGTTTTTATAAACAATAAACATGACATAAACAGTTACCAAACGGGCCCTTATTCTTGTAGTCATCTATTTTGGTCTCTTATTCATGATAATTACTATTAGGAAGAATTACATTTTGACTTTACGAGGTTTGTAAATTCTCATTTTTACTTTCTGTCAGTAATTTTTGGCTGATTTTGATCAATAAAATGTTGAAATAACTAAATTACTTTATTGGAGAAAAAATGAACACAAATAGCTCATAGACGCAGAAGTGTAGAAGGACATTCTAGATATTTTTTTTTACTGGTTACATGATGTAAGTAATATGATCGTTGATAATGACATGAGAGAGTAAAGTGATGTATAATTTCAAACATTGACGTATGGATAAACCTGTTGAAATATAATTTGTCCTTAGTATATTATATCCTATTGCCATTCTGAACAACTTCACTCTCTTTCTGATGAAGCAAAAATTCACCCCGAACTGATCAAACGCCAACCTGTAAAAAAGGACAAGAGAAGGGTAATCGAGAGGGCACCGGCGTGGTGCCGGCCAACTACGCTCCGACGATCAAGTCAGAAATCGAAAGAGCTTTTTTAGCTATAAAGGAACTTAGGGGGTATTAATTGCGTACCTGGTATACGGACCGTCTCTGTATTTATAGCGGTCAAGTGAGGTTACATCCTACTAGGAGACTGGCTCTTGGAGACAAAGAAGTCCTCTTAACGTAGACTTCTTATCCACGTCAGCTTGAACCCAATCCCCACGTAGTACATTTCATAATTGGACTCAAATACTCTATCAGATGCCCCCTGTTCGTGAGAGTCAATTACTAGGCCTTATGAACATTTTGGACTGCTTACCGAGCTTCATCTGTTATACAAATAAACACCTTCTTTTTTTCTTTTCTTTTCTTTCCTTTCCTTTCCTTTCCTTTCTTTTCTTTCCTTCCCTTTCTTTCCTTTCTTTTCCTTCCCTTTCTTTCCGCGCGTGGGCCGGGTGGGCCCGGCCAGGCAGCGCCCGGCCGCGCCCGGCCCGGCGCTCGGCCAGGCCCGTCGCCCGACCAGGCAGGCCCGGCCCGGTGGGCCCGGTCGCGTCTGGTCAGGTGGGCCCGTCCTTAGTCGGGCCGGTTTCTTCCTGGGCTTGGTTTTTGGTCGGGCGGTTTATTCTTGGGTCCGGCCTTTGGCCGGTATATAAGAACCCGGTTTATATATATATATATAAAATGATTGTCAGTTTGAAGAATCGAACCTTAGCTAATAAGCTCTGATGGTCTCACCCTAACCATTATGCCAATAACTCATTTGGTTAATAAAATCTAATTAATAAGCTTAATAGCGCGGCTCTTGATAAAGTCATGTGACCACCTTGGTGGGACTTACCTGCCTTTTGCTAGAATCTCTTTTAACAGGTTGTGCCCCCGTAGGGTAGGTTAACAATGTTTTTGGACTAAAAGGCCCTTGAAAAAGTGTGGTCGTGTCTCCTTAGTAAGGCTAGGCCCCTGTAGGGCTGAGTTTGTGCCCCCGTAGGGCTGTCTGGATTCATCCATCCCGCCTTTTTAGTTAAAGGCCCTCCTCTGAGGTGTATCCCCGTAGGCTAGCCCTCGTAGGGCTGCGCCTCTGTAGGGCTGTGACACCGTAGGGCTGGGCCCCGTAAGGTTGGGACCCCGTAGGGCTGTACCGCCGTAGGGCTGGGACCTCGTAGGGCTGTGACCCCGTAGGGCTGTGCCCCCGTAGGGCTGTGACCCCGTAGGGCTGTTTAAACAATGTTCTTGGGATTCATCCATCCTGCATTTTTCATTAAAGGCCCTCCTTGGAGGTGTATCCCCGTAGGGTGGCCCCCGTAGGGCTGTGCCCCCGCAGGGCTGTGCCCCCGCAGGGCTGGGACCCCGTAGGGCTGTTCCCCCGTAGGGCTATGACCCCGTAGGGCTGTGACCCCGTAGGGCTGTGATCCCGTAGGGCTGTTTAAACAATGTTCTCGGGATTCATCCATCCCACCTTTTTCATTAAAGGCCCTCCTTGGAGGTGTATCCCCGTAGGGTGGCCCTCGTAGGGCTGTGACCCCGTAAGGCTGTGCCCCCATAGGGCTGTGACCCTGTAGGGCTGTTTAAACAATGTTCTCGGGATTCATCCATCCCGCCTTTTTCATTAAAGGCCCTCCTTGGAGGTGTATCCCCGTAGGGTGGCCCTCGTAGGGCTGTGACCCCGTAGGGCTGTGCCCCCGTAGGGCTGTGCCCCCGTAGGGCTGTGCCCCCGTAGGGCTAAGACCCTGCAGGGCTGTGACCCCGTAGGGCTGGTCCCCTGTAGGGCTATGACCCCATAGGGTTGTGCCCCCGTAGGGCTGGGACCCCGTAGGGCTGTTTAAACAATGTTCTCGAGATTCATCCATCTCGCCTTTTTCATTAAAGGCCCTCCTTGGAGTTGTATCCTCGTAGGGTGGCCCTCGTAGGGCTGTGACCCCGTAGGGCTGTTTAAACAATATTCTCGGGATTCATCCATCCCGCCTTTTTCATTAAAGGCCCTCCTTGGAGGTGTATCCCCGTAGGGTGGCCCTCGTAGGGCTGTGACCCCGTAGGGCTGTGACCCCGCAGGGCTGTGCCCCCGCAGGGCTGGGACCCCGCAGGGCTGTGCCCCCGTAGGGCTGTGACCCCGTAGGGCTGTGCCCCCGTAGGGCTGTTTAAACAATGTTCTCGGGATTCATCCATCCCGCATTTTTCATTAAAGGCCCTCCTTGGAGGTGTACTTTTTGTTTTAGTTATAACAACAAATTTTGAAATAAAAGGATTGCTATTGATATTTGAGTAACAAACAGAGAATTATTCGTGCAAAAACTTCGGAGCTATCGCCCTGAGGCTCGATATTAAATTGAGCTTCAACTAGAATAATTAAAGTAGATGCAACTTTTAAAAGAAAGTCTTACTGGTGGCGCTTCCACAAACGCTCAGCAATCCAAGGATGGGCCAACTGCCTCCACTTTTAATGTCTCTAGTCAATATGCCACATGCCTCCCTGCTCATGACGTGATGCTTTACCGGTCTGCCCCCGTGACATTTTGCCATGCTTGGGGTCTCTATCTTCCTCACTGGAATGTCCCCCCCTTTTCCTGTCTGCCTTTCTCGCATCAAGGACATCCTCTGCGTTCATGTACTTTTGGGCTTTCATAAGTAGCTTGGACATACTTTCTGGAGGGTGCTTGGAAATTGAGTACAAGAATTTTGAAGGCAGTTGCCCCCCCATGAATGCGGTAACTGCCACCTTATCGTCCAGAAAATCGACCTGCAACATCTCCCTGTTAAACCGGTAAATGTAGTCTCGCAATGACTCCCCTTTATTCTGTCTTACGTTCAGGAGATAGGTGGCTGGCTTTCTGTGCCTTTGGGCGGTAATAAAATTGCCTACGAACAATTGATTCAGTTCTTTGAAGGAACGTATAGATGTCGGTTTCAGGTTGTTGAACCATGACCGGGCAGAACCCTTCAATGTAGTAGGAAAAGCTCTACATAGGATTTCATCTGGTATTCCTTGGAGGTGCATCAGAGCTTTGTAGGTCTCCAGATGAGAAAGGGAGGTTGGTTTGCTGGACCAGCTCCTTTACTGTAGCAGGGCCCTTCCCCCTTATGGCGTGGGCCATGCTTTCTACCCTAGCTCTGAGGTCCTGCATCTCCATGTCATAATAGATAGTTTTCCCTGGGTGCCCTAAGTCTCCATGGGGTTGGTTTTTTCCGAGTGGGACTAGGTAACTGGGATTCGTCCCACCTCTTACTCGGTTCTGAGCTGCGTCGTCCGTTGGGACTTCACTGTCTCGCCCAACACCATCCCCTTCTGGATCAACAGGGTGACCCGGCGATGGTACTGGCTCCACAGGAGGGAGGCACTGCAGAATTGCCGCATCCTGTTGGAGTATCTGGGCCAGACTTTGATTCAAGTTTCGGACTTGGCATTCCAACGCTGCGATCCGTCCTTGGTCGTTTGGGATTTCGGGGCGTGCCCCAGGGAAGTCCATCTGTCCAGGGGGTTGCATGCCTCCTTGTCCAATTGGAGGGCCCTGTCCGCCAGGAAGGTCATGGCCTACAGGAGGATCCTGGGCGGCTGGAGGATTGTGACCGGCAGGAAGGTCCTGCGCTGGGGGATTATGGCCGGCAGGAGGGCCCTGCGCTGGAGGGTCCTGTACAGTGGTAGTCTCTAACCCAGATCGTAGGTGCATCATGCTTCGTATATGATTCGTGTAGAACAATCAAGTTTGTGATTGTTTCCCACAGACGGCGCCAACTGATGAAGCAAAAATTCACCCCGAACTGATCAAACGCCAACCTGTAAAAAAGGACAAGAGAAGGGTAATCGAGAGGGCACCGGCGTGGTGCCGGCCGACTACGCTCCGACGATCAAGTCAGAAATCGAAAGAGCTTTTTTAGCTATAAAGGAACTCAGGGGGTATTAATTGCGTACCTGGTATACGGACCGTCTCTGTATTTATAGCGGTCAAGTGAGGTTACATCCTACTAGGAGACTGGCTCTTGGAGACAAAGAAGTCCTCTTAACGTAGACTTCTTATCCACGTCAGCTTGAACCCAATCCCCACGTAGTACGTTTCATAATTGGACTCAAATACTCTATCACTTTCTATTATGGCTCTAAAATTCACAAGCAAATCTACTCTCACCTTCAAATATATTTGTTTGTGTTCTTTGATCAATTCATCCAAAACATCAACCCAATTTTTTTTTGGTAAGTAAATCAACCCTAATTTATTTCCATATGAAGACTCATGAGATGCAAAAGTTGAAGATATCAAAAGGCAGAGGCAGAGGATAGTTGAAGATATTTTCCTTATTTTTTTAATGGGAATATTGCTACAACAAAATTTCATTTTTTGTTGTTTGATTGTATAGGGTTTCGACTGTTTAAATTTGGTTTTGTCCATGTTCTTTCTTTCCTGAACTCTGGAATTTTCAATTATTACCATGGAAGATGTCGGAGAAAATTTGAATCACAAGAGTTAGGGTGAAAATAAATTAGGGTTTCGCTTTTAGGCAATCTTCTGGTTGCAGAACTGCAAGTTCTACAATGGAAGAGAGAGAATCGAAGGTGGAAGGCTAGTTATTTAGAGAGAGAAAAGGAGGAAGATAACAACCATATTAGTACATCAAATCACAAAGAGAGATACAATTCTGAGAAAACAGAATAGGGAGGTGATCGAGAATTTGTTACTTCAAAAAATTGTTAACAACTTCGAAAAAAAAAAATTTGACACAGAGAAGAGGCGAGGGTTCTAGAGAGAAGATTTTTTTTTTCTTTACATTGATATCAAGATATAATGGTAATTATATATTCATCAGAGACCAAAGAAAAATTAACTTTACAAACAACTAGGTTACTGGAAATGGTAATAACACGTGTCGACTCGTGGACAGCCATTGCGCTGCTAGCGACTGTGGCTATTATAACTCCAGTACTTAACCTACTTGTAATTATGATTAGAAAATCAAAATACCAAATGTGATACTTCAAGTGATATGAAAATTTGATTTGATTTGATATAAAATATTTTCTAACACTGAAAGTAATTAAGCCATCCATTATGCTCTCTGCAAAAATGCACAGAGCCATTTGTTGACGTGACTATTATAATTATAGAGATTTAAGTCTACCGATATGAAAGTTTTCTACATTATTATTTTAATTTTTTATATAAAAAAATAATTTATAAAAAAATTTAAAACTTATTTATTTCAATTATTTGTTATGAATAAAATATTATTTTTTAATTGTTTACTTCTCATATATTTATTGACAAATAAAAAGGCATTACATATTTTTCGTGCAAATAAATTCATAAACACAAGGGCCAGGTGGGCTATAACACAAGGACCAATGCATTACACAATATGATCATAGAAGACGAGCGTGACACCGACATTTTGCAATGGGCACCTCCTGACAATGAAGACGTCTCCATTCCACACTACGATCGAAACCCATCAATTTTGGCGGCACACTTATCCTCTCGCCTTAATAGGATTCGCAATAGGAACGAGAATGTGGATCTTAGGAGGGATCTCATGGAACATTTGTAGAATAAATTTGGTGATGAAAATGTTTAAAGCTAATATGAAATTAAATGTAATTTTTATATTGGTGATGAATAAAAAAAATCAATTGTTTACTTGTTATTTTTTTAAAAAAATAAAATAGGCCAAAGAGCCGAACTTAAAAAAAAATCAAATGAAAAAAAATTAAACTTTAAAGAGTTCTAAAAAATTAAATTGAAAAAAAAATAAACAAAGAACAAACAATATTTTTCTAATATCTTATATATATATATATATATATATAGAAAAAAAATAAGGCAGAGAGCCATTTGGCTCAAGAGCCAAAAAAAAAAAATTTTGAAAAAGCAAGCAACAGGCTCGCTAGCAGGCTCCTACCTGCAGTGAGCCTGCAAAATTTTTTTTTGCTGGGGCCCACATGCTAGCGAGCCCCATACCAACATTGTCTGCTCTCTACACAAGCGATAGAGAGCAAGGTAATGGATGCCCTTGTACACAATAATAATATTCATCCTACCCTTTTGGTGATTGAGTTTAGTTTTGAGAATAATTTATCTCTCTTGTAATAACAAGTAATGGGAAGAGAGGAGAAAGATGAGAGAGAGAAGGAGAAAGTACACTTATAACCAAAGGGCTACTTAAGTAATTTACTATTTCATGAAAAGAGTCAAAGAATATTAGCGTCTTTTTACATACATGGTGTCAGATGGATCAAACCTGCCTATACATGGGTTGGGGTCTCTCTCATAGACGGTACAAAACGTTTGAATTTATACGATTACTATAAACAAACTCTCTCTCCGTATGAAATAAGTCCAAACCATGTGTAAATGATATTTACCCTAGCAATATTCATAATAATTGACATATGCTAATGGAAGTAGCTTTCTCATTCTAAAATTCCTTTCATTTAAGAGCCGATGAAGAATGCCTTCAATAAAAGAAATTTAAAAGTCATTGAAGAATGCCTTAAATTCCTTCCACAATTAACACAGTGTGAACTAATAATTTTATCCTTAATAATTACTCTCAATAAAAGGAACAAGTTTCATAATATAAAAGAGGACAAAATTGCATATAAAATTTGTTACTTAAAATAATTCTGATTTTCTTTTAAAAATAAGTTTTAAACTTCTTTTGAATGACTCCTGTGACTTCGGGTTGTTAGAAAGTCTTTTTTTTCTTATTTTATTAAATACTAATATATTTTTAAATTTGAAAGCTGATTCAATGCTCCAAAAAAAACTCACCCAAACAGGCATTCAATTTGCTAGTTTTTCAACTTCCATTCAATCAATGATTGAGAAAAGGCAATGGAAGAGAAAGAAGTCTTCCCTTCCTTCATAAGGTAGCAAAAACTGAAAGAAAACTGGAAACTGGTGTTGGGTTCCTCTCCAATTTTGTAAACCAAGGTTTTGATTTAATAACGCACCATCTTTGCTGGCTGTATCACATTGCAGGCTTGCCTACCTTGATCAGGTTGATTATCATCCGTTCATAGCCCAGAGAAAGCTATCAAGCAATGACATCCGTTGATCTACGTATGAGAATGTGGGTCCCTTCTGGATCGTCATAGATCACTTTCACACGTGGTTAACAACCAGCTGCAGATGAAAGAGATAGAGAGAGATTCCAGAGTTGGTGCGGTGGAACATCTGGGTGGGTTGAGAAGGAAGTGCACAGGTTACCTCTACTTTCTATAAAGCGCGTGCGATACAATTTCAAATAAAAAAATTATTTTATCATAGCTAGATTATTCACTTGTTTGATAGTTTGGGAATAATTGGGATGTAATTTGGTTACATTGGTTGCAACCTAAACCCAAATTTTCAAATATTTGTAACCATTTTTATACTCCAGACTAAGAATGCATTGAAAATTTTCAATTTAAACTATATTTGCTTTGAGACCAATCCACGTGGTGAATCATATGAATCAACGTATTGTTTTTAATATGAGTAAGACTCAATTAATTTATACAATAAGTTATTACGTTTTTTTTCTCTTGAGTTTCTTTTTTATTATCAAAAATAATGATAGTTTATGACACTTTTTTGTCTGTTTTATTGGTAGAATTATTATTTTGAAAAGTTTTTAGCTGATTTTAAATACTCAATTCACAAGTCCTAAAACGATCTCAAACATTTTAGAATGGATTGAATTTGGATTATATATAATTCAAATGAAAATTGAGTTGGTTCCCTATTTTGTTAGTAAAAAAAACCTAATATATGTATGTGAGTGTGTGTATATATATATATATATATATGTGGTCTCAATTGTTTCAAGTGTTTAAATCACAAAACTTCTCATTTATTATTAAAATTTGTCATTTTATACGTGAACTATCAAGCACCCCCTTAATAAACAAAAACAAGCAAAATCGTAACCCAACTATTAATTTCAAATTAAAATGGCAAAAGTTTCATTTATTTATGTTTAATTCACAAAATTCTCAGAATTATCAAACAACCCTTCATATGATCCTTAATTAATTGGAAAGTAACAAAAAAATGGGATAGTGAAATGAAAGGCTTGTACTTGTCTCAGAAACAAGTGCCACATTATAAATATTTTCGTAGTATTATATAATTTGTATAATTTTTCGTAACATGATAAAATATTATAGTTATAGGTTTTATTAATTTGACATTTGTTTTAATTAATTTTTTATTTAAATACGCGCTAATAAGGAGCGTGAACATTATATTGGTATATATGTATAGCAATATTTATAATGTCACTCTCTTCCTCCTCTTGCCATTTCACCTTCCATAGTTCATCCCCTCTCTCTCTCTCTCTCTCTCACCAACTTCCATAAATAAAAATCAGCTAAGAAACCCTACACGTACTCAATTTCCAAGAATTAACTTCCAAGAATCAATCCAAAAGAACGATGACAGACAGAGTCTACCCTTCTACCAAACCCGCCACCAACGGCACCACCATCGCCGCCACACCCGGCGGCAACCCGTCATTCCCCGCTACCAAAGCTCAACTATACAACGCGAACCGCCCTCCCTACCGTCCACAGCCCCGCCACCGCCGCGGCCGTAGCTGCTGCTGCTCCTTCTGCCTCTGCACCATTTTCGTCGTCATTATCCTCCTCGTCCTAGCTGCCGTCGCCAGCGCCGTCCTTTGGGTCCTCTACCGCCCCCAACGCCCCTCCTTCTCCGTCTCCTCCTTCCGAGTCTCCCAATTCAACCTCACTTCATCCTCGCAGCTCAACTCCAAGTTCAACCTCACCGTCACCGCCCGAAACCCTAACAAAAAGCTCGTCTTCTTCTACGACCCCATCAAAATATCAGTCAAAGCCGACGGAGTCGACGTCGGCGACGGATCGATTCCGGCGTTCGTTCATGGCACGAGGAACACAACCACTCTGAGATCAACGATCACAAACAGTGTTCAGAGTATGGACAGTACTTCAGTTAGTGTGTTGAAGTCAGATCTGAAGAACAATAATGGATTAGATTTGAAAATTCAGCTGGACACGAAGGTGAAAGTGAAGATCGGTGGGTTGAAGACGAAGAAGGTCGCGATTAGGGTTACGTGCAAAGGTATTAAAGCTGCTGTGCCGACCGGGAAGTCGCCGACGACGGCGACGACGACGGACGCGAAGTGTAAGGTTGATCTCCGGATCAAGATCTGGAAATGGACCATCTGAAGATAGTTCAAGGAAGGTTTATTTTCCATTTTTATTTTGTTTTGAATTTACTTTTTATTCATTTTGTTGTGAGAAATATGTTTTTTTTTTCTTTCTTTCTGTTTTTTGGTTCATTTATGTGCTTGTAAATGAAGGTTCTGGGTGATGATTGTACTATTAGGATATAGAAAGTGATTGCATATATATATATTTTTCAGATATATAGTAATAATTGTGATTTGGTAGGGAGGGATTGGATGAAATTTTATTTGTCTTCTTTTTTTCTTCTTTTTTCGCCATTGATTTGATTCATCAACCAAATTATTTTTCCAATTATTTGGAATTCAATTGATGCTGTCACACTAACTTAATTAATTTTATCTTATTTTATTTTCAATTGATGACAATATGAGATTTAATTTTTATAATATGTTTTTTGTTGCTCGGTTTCTAGGAAAAGCAAGGAAAATAATGTGTGAAAATGTTCCCTTTAATTTCCCATAATTATTTTCTGACATTATTGTTCAGTGTCGGTTGGGAGGAGAAACCTTTTTAAACATTTTTTTTTGGGTATAAAATGACAATCTTGGCCCTAACTTTTATCATTGAATTACTGTATTAAAAATTGTTGAATTGCTGATAATAGGATTGTACATTGATAGGTTCAGTCCACGGTTAGCTTGAAGTTGAGTAATGATTGTGAGTTTTGATTGAAGTATCGAATTATAGTAGGGGTAATTGCATTGATTAAAATTCCGAAGAAATGATACAATAATAATGGCATGCAGTGAGAGATATGTATCTAGTCTACTTCAAAAGTGTAATTGAGTCATAATTGTGAGTTAGGTTGAAGTGTTATAATTGTGAGTTTTGATTGAAGTATTCACTTTTAGTGGGGTAATTATATTGATGTTTCTTTTGGGAGCAGACCTTGGATTTTGAATGGTTGGGAATTCAGTTTACATTTTGAATTAATTCTTTTTCAATTTTAAATTCAAGGTATTAATTTGATGTTTCTAAATATTGCATAATTAAAATTATTTAAAAATGACATAATAGTCAATTGCATACAATGAAAGATATTTTCTAAGTGAAAGTCAGAGAATTCAAGTCTCTTCAAGATTATTGTATAAATTCTTTGTCGGGAAAAGCAAAAAATGACATATGGTGGCTTATTTGGTTTTTGTTTCTTTAAAATGAAGTGCATTGTTGTCACCACTCGTCTCCACCGTGTAGATATTATCCGTTTTATACACTTCCTTTTCGGTATTTATGATTTTTTTCAAAACGCGTCTACTCAGTTAGTATATAAAACATCTTTCTCCGACGATGTGAGACGTCACAATCATCTTTCTTGGGACCAGCGTCCTCGCTAGCCGGTCCCAATGGGGGGAGGGAGAGCATGGACAAGCTCATGAGAGACCGTTAGCACTGAAAAAAGAGTGTGCAAAGTAGGCAATATTTAGACAGTGTGGATAGGCCCAACAGGAAATGAGAAACATGCACACGCCCATGAGGGATTGACCACCGAGGAAGCTGGGTCCTAGGAGAGGGTGATTGTGACATCCCATATCGTCTGAGGACAGAGGTTATTGAAACTTATATGTGTGCACACCTACTAATTATGTAGACATGCTTTAAAAACCGTAAACAAAAAACAAAAAACAAAAACAAAGCATGCAAGCCAACAGTATTTTGGTTACATTTTTATAACAAGTAAATTTTTATTTTGCCCTTACCGCTCACAAAATAAAACAGTTCATTTATTTCTTTTCTCGTCGCTATCTTTTCCAAACACTCTCAAGGGTTATTGTGTATATTTTTATTTCTTTTCTCTCTTAAGTAATTCAAATACTAGAAGAGTAACACTATCATCTCATTCTTTTCTTTTTTCTTATAATTAATGTTATCGTTTCCTTTCTTTTCCCTCTAAATTATCCAAACAAATATGTTATATTATTATGTGCTAGTCTTGCTTACCCAAAAATGTTTGTACCAAAAACCAAAATAAACCTAGTATTTGGCATTTGTCTTAGATCCAACTTATAGACTCATTTTTATCAGCCCAAACTTTTATTACTACCAAATTGTTTTTCCTTTCACAAAAATTCTATCCATATATTAATCTTTTTCTGCATTTTACATAATGTTGAAAACAATTTGAGAGAAAAAAATACAAATCTTATGAACAAAGTTATTAAATAGAATTATTTTTGGTTGGCATATTGAAGAAGACTAATGAAGGGAAATAGTATATTCCAAATTGACTTTTTATTATATTCCTCTTAGAAAGTAGCATGTGAACAGACTAAATGCACCTTTGGAAGTTATTGCAAGTCTTGACCCCCACATGGTGAGTGGTGGTCACTTGCCATTATGTTCTTCTTAATTTAACCTACATTATTTGGTTCGTGTCGGTGGGAGTTTTCATATCTATATATTAATGCATGTAATAGCGTTGCAACTAACTTAGAATAATAAATAAACAAATGAAATTGCGTTTTGACTAGCCCTCATAATTTCTCATGGACCATTCTTAACTATTTATTATGTTGCAAAATTTATTGTCACTCCATTTAAGATTTAACTTATTATACCATATAAATTATGTATATTCAACTGTGACTCCATTAATTATATTCTCATTAAGTTTAATTATATATCCATTGGATTCTACTTTGCTTGGACTTGTCCGACTTTCAATTACCAAATAATTATTCGTTGAAATATATTAGAATCATGTGAAAAATTGAGAGATTCTAATTTAGGTCCCGTTTGGAGGAGCTTCTTGATTCTAAAATCACTTTCATTTAAAAGACATTTGAAGAATGTCTTCAATAAAAGAAATTTAAAAGAAAAAAAAATATTTGATAGATGCATTTTTAGAAATTTATTTCATAATTAGCACAGTTTAACTTGACAATTTGATCCTAATTACTCTTAATAAAAGGGGAAAGTTTCATGAAATAAAAGGGAGCAAAAGTGTCTATAAAATTTGCTATTGAAAATAATTCTGACTTCCTTCCAAAAACAAGTTTTTTCAACTTCTTTTAAACATATTTTTTAGGACTTTGACTTTTATTAGAAGTTTTTTTTTTTTTCTTCTTATTTCACCAAACACCAACATTTTTTAGAAGGACTTCTTGAACTTGGAAGCCTGTTTCAATCCCCCGAGCACTTAATATATCTTCTTTTAAGTACATGTGATCTAGAAAAATATTCAAGATCCCAGGTATATCCTGAGATACCGTACTCCAACTAATAAAAACTTCCATTTTTTTACATTATAGAAAATAATAATTTATCATTGATCGGGTACGGTACCCCAGTATCCAATACTTTCTCGTGATCTATGATAAAATGATATTAGACAATTATAAATGGTATTACTGTCATTGATCCTAATATTTCGGGTACTTGGGGAGAAATTTTGAAAATAAACATAACATTTGTCATATTATCTTTGTAAGCACAAGTTTGCTTTCGTTATACTTCTCACAAAGAGTTTATGCAGGCTTCATTTTAGTTTCCAAAAAATTATTTTCTTTTCTTGAAAAATAGTATGATAGAAAACGATTTGAAAATTTCATTAGGTTGACTGTGTTTTAGAAACCTTTTTTTTGACAACTTGGTGCTTGATTGATTCGGTTTTTTAAGAGTGGTTTCATTTTATCAGACAACAAAACAACATAAGCTGAATCAATTTCAGTTTTTAAAATAACATAATCTGGAAACAAAGTTTGAAAAAATGAATCGATTTTAGAAAATAGTTTTTCTTAGTTTTTTTTCATTTATTTTTTGTAAACTGTTTTTTTATTTCAACACGAAGCCAAAGTTAACAAATGAACAATAAACAACTTTAAACATGTAGAAACAATTTTTCTTAGCACACAAGGGCATTTTTGAAATTTTCTTAGCATATAAGGCATCCGTAATATTTTATTAATTAATTTAATTAAATATTATCGTGTTTAAAGATTAACTAAAGACAGAGAAAATTGTAGTAAGGTCAACCAGACCTCAGGCGAGGTTGACCAATTTTTTTTCATAAGTTTAAGTTGTAAGTAATAAAGGAAAACTATAGAAGTGTCAGAGTAATTTACTCATAAATATAATAAATTGTTGAAAATAATTCATTGCACACCGATAAGTAAGAAATTTATTTATACCCATTATCACAACTGTTGGATATAATAAAGATAGTTATCAAAAAAATATAACAATCATATCCAACAATAAGGATGATCAGTGTGGATAAATTATTTGCTCACCAAATATGCAAGAGAACATTTTCAAATAAACTGCAAAAAACTTCTCCCAATTTTCAAGGATTTGCAAATTATCCTCCTCAACTTTTGTTTCTTTTTACATAGCCCCTGTAAATATATAATATGGAGAGAGAGATTGTTTGGTTTGGCCCACAGTTGTGTTCTTCAATAGGAATAGATGGAGCTGTGGTGATTCCAAAATGATTAATATTTGCCAAATGATAACATGACTTTGGACTGTTTATACTCCGTCACTTTTCTGTCTAAATTCATTCAAACAAATTGATTTGTTTCAAAAAAGTAATCACATAATTATCTGCATATGCTTATGACCCAAATCATTGGTTCACTAGTTAATAAATATCAATCATTGAAGTTGATGATATTTTTGTGACCCAGTTTGTCCTCAAGAAACATATATTTTAATTTCTTAAAAAATTAATATTATCTTACATTAAAGGACAGATTTAACAACACTCCGAGTCTCCGAGTGTAAGTGAGAGTCGGCTGCCATTAATAGTAGGATTACTCTTTTTCAAAAATATTCATTCCTTGTAATTTAATTTACTTATCATAGAAGAAGGGGAAAAAAAGAGTGTCGAGCAGGACAATATGTGAGAGCTAATAAATTTTTTTTTTTTTATAAGTAGGTAACATTTTATTACAAAAATAAGAGAGTTATACAATAAAGCTCCAAACACGCTCTCCAAGACTCAAATTCCAGTAGAGGTGACTACGGATCGAATTATGCATAATTCTAATCCGATTCGCGGATTACAGATTGACGAAAATTCAATTCGATTCGATCCATGACAATTTACAAATTCGATCCGATCCGATCCGTGATTGAACGGATCGGATCGGATTGCGAATTGTGTTAGTTTAAGCTAATAAACTGGTTGTTGTATATATTATAATTGGTTTAATCTTCTGCATAAACTGATAAACAACCCCAACATAAGCAACAAGTCTCAAGCAAAAGAAAATAAACTCCAATACAGATCAACACAGACCAACATAGCATGTATATTATTATTTTTAAAGTAAAAAAAAACTACTTAAAAATTATAAAATAGTCATAATAGTCCCAAACAAGTTCCACAACACCCAAACAACCAGTAGCCATTAGTAATTCATACCTTTTGGGGTAAAAGGAAAAATGAAACCATTGTGTGTTTTATAATCTTTTCTTTTTTCCTGTAAGAATTTTATAAATTTCATTGAGCAAGAGTTTTAATAATTTTTATAGGCCTGTTTGTTTGTGTTCCCCTATAACTTCAGAGCTTCAACGAAAAAATTATAAAAAAAAATCGTACTTAATAGGTAACACCCAAAACAAAAAATCAACTCTTTACATCAAAATTATGTGAACCATATAAGATCATTACAATTTCATTTAACACCCAAAACAAAATTCTCCAATTTTTCCTCAATTAACGAGGATTGAGATGCAATTAGAAAAAGAGGACAGATTATCAACTTCCCAATTCGACACCCTAGTTCATAGCATTACTTAGAAGATCTGATTTGGTCCAATTTTAATACAATCAATATGGACAGAAACACAAAGACTCAAAAAAATGAAATGAAAAAAAAAGAAAATTCAAATAAAAAATTGACGAAGAAATTGGAACGAAGTAACACAAGGGCTTGAAAGTTACATGATAATGAAATAAAGGAACATCAATAACAGATCTGTGTTGTAATCTCACCGGAAATGATGAAGATGTTGTCGAAGATAACGCCGTCGTTTTGGTGGTTGACTCACAGATCGGTGGTGTCGACAAAGTCGTTGAGGAAGCAAATGGTGGTGAGTGAAGACGCCGGAGAAGGAAGTTGCTTCAGTCGTCGTTGAAGAGAGATGGTGGTCGAAGATGCAGCGTGATGGGCGTGAAGGGCCAAAGGTTGTGCTACTGGTGGAGTACTGAAAGAGTGGAAACGACGCAAATTGTTAGAGACTTTTAGGTTTAGTAAGATATTTTATTATTATACATTTATACATATAATAATATAATTACTAATATTATATATATATAGATATAGCCACAAATTGGATTACGGATCAGATTGAATTTCAGATCCTCCAATCCGTAATCAAATCCATGGCTAATAGATTCTAATTTTTTAATTTGCCACCGATCTATTAGCTATCAGATTGGATCGGATTCATCTGGATCAGATCGGATTCACGAATTATTTGTGCACCCCTAAATCCCAGAGTAACCAAAAACAACTTCTCTCAACATGACTTTTTATTCCAGAAGGCTAGGCTAAGAAAAAGCACCTAAGAAGTAACCCTTTTTCGAATTGCATGAGGTCACTTGGTCTCCTCATAGATTATAGTTCTTAGTGTTGCAAAAATAAATAGAAAATATAATCAAATACGCAAGCAAAGACACATATTTATAAGATTCACTCGTGTTGTCTTTTCACTATAATGAGAAAAATAAGAATATAATTACAGAGAGCACGGACACTTCACTGAGGGTGTCGTACCCGTGTCGGATACTTGAACACTCATCGAACACGTGTCGGACACTTCGTATAAGTGTCTTGATATTTTTCTTTTTAGAACACTTCTCAGACACGTGTCGGACATTTTGTAGCAGTGATGTATATTCAAGTATTTCGAATAGAAATTATATGCTATTAAGTTATGATTAAAAATCTAAGTTAAATATATGTAGAAGACTAAATAAGTCTGGTTCTTTAATTTATTTTAAACTATTTGTCTATTTTTATTTATAAATTTGTTTAGTTCTTAATTGATTGATGATGAATTAAAGTATTTCTGTAATGTAGTATTTTTTTATTGAATAATAATATATTATATTATTATTTTATAGTCGTATCCTCGCCGTGTCCGTGTCATTTTTTTTAAAAAAATTCGTATCACTGTATCCGTGTCATGTCGTACCCGTGTCCCATGTTCGTGTCCGTGCTTCTAGACTGCATATATAGGCATTTCCTAAGACTACATAAAAAGTGTGAAAATTCTAAAACACTCCTCTAAAAAATTGGGCTAAGGTGCAGAGTATAATCGGGTTTCACACTTCCTATCACTTAGAATAAGTATCATAAGCAAGATTGTGCCCAAGGCTCAACATCCCCTCTCTAGGCCTCATTATCAACAATATACTTAATACCATTCTAATGAATAAGGATGATAAAATGCTTCGCCCTGCTCCATTTTAGATGATTTTGGAGGAGTTTAAATGATTTTGAGGTGGTTATGGAGGTGAGAGGAAAAAAATTGCGTAGTTGTGGTGCAGGACTAAGACATGAATAAACACCCCACCTTGTTTATATTTATTCTTCTCAACTCATTATTGCCCCGTCCCATATATAAAGGAGTACAATTACAATTACAAATGTATTCTTCTCAACTCATTCTTGCCCTGTCCCATTCTACCTCACCTTGCCCCACCCTGTTAAAAATCGATTTTGGACAGGGATAGAGGAGCTTTGTTAATCGGAGATAGGGATGAGGTTTGGGTTGGGGTCTCCACCCCCATTGCCTTCCCTACTAATGAATATGAAGTTTGTTTGTGTCTTTTGAAATTATGATAATAAAAACTTCAAAGGACAACAAAGAATTAAAATATGTGATGAGGTGAGTAAATGGTTAACATTACTTGGGGCATCTCCTTAAGAGATTTATTCTTATTTGTCCTTTACTTTGCTGCTTTTCGTACTGATGGTAATTATAATAGTTGAGATTCTTCGACAACGGGTGAATCATCTTCGTTGATATATGAAAATCCTTGAACCGAACTTGGGGTCGTCGTTACATTAAAAGTAGATTACTTTGAGTAAGCAAAAGGTTAATTAACATCAATCTGGATTCCACTCCTCTTCTTTGACTCTTGCTTCTTTTTGTTTTTCTTATTTATCTCGGCACAATGTGAAATCCGTTTATTGTTGTGCCTCAAAATTTGCCAACAGCTATCTAACGTAAGTTCTTCGTTGTCATTTTGACTAGCTTACAGATGTTTTGATGTTGTTATCTATATGTTTAAATTTAAGAATAATTAGAAGCCTAATGTATAAAATATTTAAGAAGTAAATTTTACACAGTAAAAAACTTACCGTATCATCATTGTTGTAGCTACTAGTCCAATTCATTTCGATCGTAGTCAAGCATCTAGAAATTTTGTTAAATTTTGTTTGGATGGTTTGACCAATGATTCATCAAAGTGGTGGGAGTTCGAGAAGATGGAGCACGAAGATGTATTAAAATTTTTTCGAGAATTCGGTTACATAACATCGATCTCCTTTAGTTTGAACTAGTTATTGCATCAGATTGCGGCACTTCAGTAGCACTAGATTTGGATGATTGATGAGATGAAAATTGTGATTCTCCATAAGTAAATTCATAATTCATGTTGAATAGTGGTTGTGAGTAAAATGTAAAATCGGTATTATTTCCATCAAATACTGAAAACTCATCTCTTAATTCATTGAGTTGGGGGTAGTATGGTGATCGGTGATTTATGGAATGGATTGAATATGAAAAAAAAAAAAAACTCAAATTGAGATAATGAGGATTTGTAGTTTGAAAAAGTAGAAAAGATAGATAATTTGGATGTGAGGTGACTGATAGTGGGGTTGATGTATTTATAGAGTTGAAAAGAAAGAAAAAAGCAAAAAAAAATTTTTAAATATTAATTTTGGGCCATTTATTGGCCAATATAGCTGTTAGGGCACTGTTTGGTTGTCAAAGAGTGCCATAATGACTATATTGGCACAACCAAACAACTGTTATATTAAATTTATTATTTTTGGAAAAAATATTTTTTTTGGCTAATATAGGGACTGTTCGTAACAACTATATTGGCCGAGACATTTTCCTGTAATTTTTTCTTTTTTATAAAAAAAGGAAGTGCAAAAAATTGCTTAAAGCAATTTTGCATAAAATCCTGGCCAAATAGGTCCTTGCGCCAACAATCAAATTGAAATTTGACTGTTGGCACGTGTTTTGCATGCGCCTTAACAAAAAAAAAAAACAGAAATAAGGACGTTTCTGTGTAAGGAAAATAAAAAAATAAATCATATAAATAAAATAAAATAAAAACCCATTAATAAAAAAAGAAAAGAAAAAAAGAAACTTGTTTACTTTTCTTCATCTTTGAGGTTTCATAGAACTTCAATCTAATTTCAAATGGATCACACGCATAAAACTTCAAAGATTTTGGAATATCTTTGCAAGCATCAACTTCAACACACACTAGCATAATTAAGATGACTTTAAGAGTCGCTCATCTAGAAATAATTAATGGATTTCTTAGTATGTTAGGTACAAAACTAAGGCCCTTCAGTATTAGAGAAGTCTAACAAAAAAAATACTATGAAAGTTCATAAAATAATAATAATAATAATAAAGAGAGAACCTGAATTATATGAGCTTCACTATTTAAATAAACTGCATGATAATTCTCTCAAATTAGCCTCTTTCTGTTTAGGGTAATGACAAATTTATTTACGCCAATAAAATTAAAATTTAAAATATGAGATTTGCTTTTATCTTTTCCGCATAACTCCACTTTTTAACTAAAATAAGATAAAATCACACTCATTCTCAAAATATTTAACATGAGAGGTTAATGTAAATTTTGAATTAATACCGTAATTATGCTATATTGAGGTAAAATTGGTGTCAATTTTTTTCTCTTTTTGAAAATGTTTCTCAAAAGTGATTCTTTAAAGTATGAGTTTGGAAAATGCATTTCGAATTAATGTAATTTAAATATAAGATTAGAAAAAGGAAAAAGAAAAGAAAAGAAAAGTAAATCAATCAAAATTGTGAGAATTAATTCAAGGAGAGAGAAAAGATTGGAATTATCTCTATTAAGTCGTGAATTTACGAAGTGGGACCCTAAAACAACAAAACACTTCATAACCGGAGAGTTGGAAGGTTTTAGCCTTAAACCCTAAGCCAACTTCGACTCTGCTTCAAAGCAGTAAAGCCTCTCTCTCTCTCTCATTTTCTGTGCGTGTGTTACGGCCATGTACCGAGTCGCTGCTTCCTTAGCTTCATCGTTCAGGTCCTCTACTTCCAGGAAACTGGTAAAGCATTGGATCTCCGTTTAACTACATTTCAGCATTTCACTTCATTTCTCATCTTCTTCATTTTTCTGTTTGGTTTGCTGGAAAAACTTGAAGAATTAGAATTATTGTTCTCTCTTTTCATCCCTTCATTTTCTCCTCAACCGGACAGATTGTATAGCTATATTGCAAAGAATCTAACTGCAACATTAAGTTTTCAATTTCGATTTATTTGAGTCTTGCTTTCGCTTTTGATACTACCAGGAGTTAATTTTGATGGGTGTGAATTGATTTTGATCTGTTTTCTTTGTTGACTCTTTGGATTGGAAAGTTATGCAGTAGGGTTATATGTAGCAGAGATTATATTGCGAAGGATATCAGTTTTGGGAGAGGGGCTCGGGCGGCCATGCTACGGGGTGTTAACGAGCTTGCGGAAGCTGTGAAGGTCACAATGGGTCCCAAGGTAATTAAACTATATCTTCTTGGTTTCCTTTCTGTCTGCTTCTTTTAAAATATGGTGAGAAATATAAATTTAAGGACATCATTGGAAGGAACTCACTAGCTAATCATTAGTGGACAATGCATTAAAAATTTGTTGATCTTCTTTGATCTTTGTAGCCAGAGTCTTGTAGATTGAATTGTACACAGTAGTAACTGGTGCCTTTTTTTTTTTTAACTTGTACCTCCAGCTTACTTTCCAAGACGTTGTCGGAGAAGAAATGAAAATTTGGACTCTTAGAAAGGGAATGAATAGGATTTCAAACTTTCTTATTTTTCATTTCTTGTCTTCGGAAGTAAGCAGAGAATCTGAAAGATGTAGAATAGTAGAATTCTCTATTGATCTTTGAAAATTGGCCCTTTTTTTTTATTTTTAAGCAAGTCACATAATTCCTCATTCCAGGTTTATAAATCATAATCTCTAAATATCACAATGATCGGGTAAAGCAGAATGAATTTATAGCTCCCAGCTAATTGACACTTCTGCGGTAAAGCAGAATGAATATATAGCTCCCATCTAATTGACGCTTCTTCTTTCTTTGATTAATTCAGGGCCGTAACGTGATTATTGAGAAAAGCCATGAGGATCCTAAGGTCACAAAGGATGGTGTCACTGTAGCCAAAAGCATCAATTTCAAGGAAAAAGCTAAAAATGTTGGTGCTGATCTTGTAAAACAAGTTGCGAGTGCTACTAATACCGCTGCAGGAGATGGTAATTTCTTATTTATTTCTATCCTTTTTGTCCAAACATACCTGAACCTCCTTTGATTTATGAAAATAACCCTTTGCACAACGTATCAGATATATTTGTTTGCTTTAGAAGTTAAAGAAACATGCTTTCTCCTCACACCACTGCCATTGGCATTACGGGCACTTTATTCCTACCTCAACCATCATTGGCACCACCAGCGGCACTTAGTTTACCATCACTAGTGCTGTCTCCAAACTACCACTTTGTCATCTACTACCACCTTCACCATCATCCCTTCTCACCTCTTCTTGCCACACATTGCTCCTTTTCATTGCAACTTCATGACCACCAATGGCATTGCCATCGACGACAACCACAAATGCTATAACCCATCTATTTTAAAATAACATCTTCTGATATAACAGTTATAAAACATGTATTATATGTTAGATTTTCTTTTTCTATGTTGGCTATGCATAAAGAAAAAAAAGAAGAGAAAAGAAAAGAAAGAGAAGTATTTAAGAAAAAGTTACTTTTTAGTCTTGCTCTTTCGAAATATTTCCAAAAGCATAACTACTTGCTATCCAAACACATGAAATTTTATTCACCAAAGTTATGAATAAAAGTTGCAAATGATTAATTTGATGTAATGCATAAAATTGAAGGTTAGAAGAAACTCAATTTCTATTTTTTTTAACAAGTAATGATTCATTAAAGTGCGCTCAAAAGGGAAGTGCATCCCATATACAAAAGAACAAAAAGACCCAAAAGGGCAACTATACTCTCAACCTATCCACAAAATCCACAATATTTTCTTGTGTAGCATTTTTGTGATTAAAATTCGAATTCATTTTATTTTAATATGTTTCTGTTTCATTGTTTGTGATGGTTTTGTTAGTTCATGTGAGGATAAATTATTGTATCCTCAAACATATCTTCCATTGAGGAATTGAATTTTGACAATTACATTTCACTCAAGAATTTTCATATAAGTTACTACCTGGAATATACATGCAAAAGGGGACCTTTTGTTGCGGTATCATCAAGTTTTGGTGCTCCTATACTCTCATATATGCATGACCAGAAGATATTGGTGGTATAAATGTTTGACATTGCTTTTTTTCTCATAGGATCTTCTGGTGATTCTTCCATCAACTCAGTTGAATTATTAAATTTTTGCTGGGATTTGATATATTTATCATGAATGGCCTGCGAAATAAAAAATCCATTTCATTGGTGCAATTTCCATTACATCATTTAGGAATATTTTATGACAGGAGATGTATTATCTGGTTGCAGGTACCACTTGTGCCACAGTCCTGACTCAGGCAATATTCACTGAAGGTTGCATGTCGATAGCTGCTGGTGTAAACGTGATGGATTTGCGGAGTGGTATTAATATGGCGGTTGATGCTGTTATAGCTGACTTGAAGAGCAGAGCAGTGATGATAAGCACACCGGAAGAAATTACACAGGTAATGGGATTACAATCAAACAAGAGATTGCCTTTTTATTGTTGCATTTGGTAAGGAACAGTGCATTTAGGAAATAAATTTAGAATGCTCCCATTGCTCTCACATTTGGAGCATAACAAAGTTGATACTTTTTAACATCAAATAATTTAGTCATTCAAAATGTTGGGGAATATATCGTTTACTTTTTTTGGTTTCTCCTCGAGGTTGCTTTGTGGAATGTAGGCTGATCAAAAGGTGTGCTTGGAACATAGAATGTTTTTTGTTCATGTTACGTATAATTACAAGAGATTTAAGTTACAGAGAGGAAAGAAAAGAAAGAAAGTTGGAATTAGAGAGAGAAACGTGATAGAATAAGATATATTTATCAGAGATGTTGAGGAGGATAGGAGTGCATTGGCTGGCATCTCTTGCCCTTGCCAGCAAAATCCAGTCTTCCACTTAAAAGTGGAAGCAAGTAGAATCTGATTTGTTCTAAAAAAAAGTAAAATTAACTTTTATTGCATATTATGTGACAACAACTGGCAAGAAGTCACTCCGCAAAAGCCATTCCAAGAGTGCCCTGTGTGCCCATATTCGACTTTGCGATAACAACTGGCAAGAAGTCACTCCGCAAAGCCATTCCAAGAGCGCCCTGTGTGCCCTTAATCATCTATTTTTGTCCATTTTTTTCTCAAGAATGTTAGTGAACAACGGTGAGAGCATTGATTGTTTCAAGAACCATTTTATAGATATGAATAACAAGCTTAAATGAATGAATGTGATCACTTTTATGTTTCTCGATTCTAGTGCACATTTGCTGATGAAACTTGCTGGATTAAACACTGCTACTTTATTTACACCCGTGCTCTTTAATATACTTTGCTTCTGGCCAATTTTTATATTTTCCCTCTGAGTTAGGTGGGCACTATTTCCGCTAATGGTGAGCATGAGATTGGGGAACTTCTAGCATGGGCAATGGAGAAAGTTGGAAAGGAAGGAGTCATTACGGTTGCTGTGAGCATACTTCTGTGTTAACCTCTGCTACATATTGGTCAACCAATGTTTAAAGCTTAAGCAAATTCTAACTTGAGGATTATGTAGGACGGAAACACTTTGTATAATGAACTGGATGTGTTGGAGGGGATGAAGCTAGGCAGGGGTTATATATCTCCATATTTCATTACTGATGGGAAGACCCAGAAATGTGTAAGTATGGCTCTAGAATGTTTTAATTGCTGATGATTTTTATATTTTAATCTCCACACAGTGGATTTCCAACCTTTCTATGCTAAAATGAGGTTATGACTTTGAAAGTCTTTGCAGTTTAATTCTTGTGAACACTTTGTTATTTTTTTTCACAAGTGTGAACACTTTGTTATTTAAAAACACAAAGAGCAGTTAATGTGCAGATGTTCTAACCTATTTGCTGATGTTGATAAGAATATATGTGCCGAATTCCAATATGTCATTTGGTCATGCCATATATTTCCCCTTTCATTTATTATGGGGCTCTTCTTATTTATTTGGTATTGTAACTTTCAATCTCACATATTTTGAAAATTGTTGATTTGCATGGAGGCAGGAACTAGAAAATCCCCTGATCCTTATCCATGACAAGAAAGTTTCAGACATGAACTCACTTATGAGGATATTAGAGCTAGCTATAATGGTAAGCAATTCTGGATGGGTTATTTTCCGGCAGCGAAAAAGTTATCAAGTTCTTGAACTCATCAAGGAGCTTATCAGTAATAACCTCTTTTCTTGTTTTGCATTTATGAACAGAAAAATCGCCCACTCTTAATTGTTGCTGAGGATGTGGAGGGTGATGCACTGGCTATGCTTATTATCAACAAGCATCGTGCTGGGGTTAAGGTAATGGACTGGCTCTGTTTTGGAGATCCTGGGTAACTGCTTCAATGAATGTTGTCAAGTCATTGGTCCTTTTGTAATTCAAGCTTTTTTGCATTGGCTTATAGGTTTGTGCCATTAAAGCTCCTGGTTTTGGAGATAACAGAAGAGCCAATTTAGATGACCTTGCCACTTTTACTGGAGGAGAGGTGAGACAAGTGTCTGCACCTGGGTTTTCATCTGTTGTATTTTTACTCACTAATTCACATGTAGGTCATCAATGAAGAACGTGGCTTAAGTCTTGACAAAGTTCAAATTGATATGCTCGGTACAGCAAAAAAGGTTCGTATGCAACTATGTGAATTTGTATAATTTGTGAATTTATTCTTTATATGAGCCACTTTAGAACGTATCTGAGTTTCTTTGGAGCAGGTTACTGTTTCTCTTGATGACACTATAATTCTAAATGGGGGTGGGGACAAGAAGATGATTGAAGAAAGATGTGAGCAGGTGCTGGTGGCTTTAATTGAGAAAATATGCTGATTTTATTATGTTTCTTTTGGTCTTTCCCCCCCCTTTCTCCCTTTTGATTATTATTTACACTCGAGCAATTGTCACTACGGACAACTGCACGTGTAAGATCTGCAATCATCTGAACTTATTATATGAAGTAAAATCAACATGTAGATTTACATTGAAACTGTATACATGAAAATGAAAATATTTTATATTTTCTCTGTGTAATATAGGTTATGCTGGTATTTATTTGCTTACATTGTTACTGCATAATTGTTCAAGATGACGAAATAATATTTCTATTGTTTTTTACATTTGTCTATATTTCCAAGTAGGAATCAGTAAAGACGTTTTCTCTGCTTGTTTGGGCATCCGTTTGCATGTACAAACATGCTAATGGACAAATTTGTTTCAGATCCAAGTATTGCAGCCGAGACAATTGTTTCGCGTTGATGCTAGTAAAGTACATAAAAGAATTCATGGTTTACCAACTCAAAGAAAATTAAAATAGGAGAGTAAAAATAATGAGTTAATGACAATATTATGCTTAATATATATTTTTAAATATCTCACATTTAATGTAATCGAATACTTGTATAAATAATTTTTGGGTCTCGTTTTGAAGCTTGCAACTTGCAACTTGCAAGGAAGCACTTCTACATTTTGCAGGATGTGTGCATCTGATCAAAGATGTTGTCAAAATGCTTACCATTTTTTTTTCATTGTCATATGCTTATAGTTTTTGGCCTTTTTCTTGAGATATTTTCTAGATTGACTTGTTTATTTGAATGTGCACCATGTCCAAAACTGGTTTAGGTAGTTACTTTCATAATCTTATGTAATTCATTTATTTGGAGTGTTCTGTCACACCTATTTGTAATAGAAAACAAGAAATCTGCACCATAATTAGTCTTTGCAAAAACTCATATTTTTTTCAAGACGTGATTAAATCCTTGTTTTAGCTGTATTTATTTAAAAAAATTAACTTTCTTTTAATGAGAAAATTCTATTCTCATCCATTAACTTAAGTGCTGATATATTGATGATTTAGGCCCAATGGATAAGATCTTAATTAACTGTATGTGGGTTTTCTAATTTTCAAATATTTCATTAACAAAGAGAGAATTTCTAATTTTCAAGTATTTCATTAACAAAGAGACGGAATTTATTTTCATTTCATTGAGATAAAAGCCATTGACTTGCAAATATATATTGTATTGATCATCAATTCTGAACTGAATATAGATGACATCACATGTTGTGAACTGAAAGGTTAAACCATGATTAGGTTTGCATTAACTCAAATCAGATATGTTAGATATATTTTGTGACTTGTGGGATAATGTAAATGAAGAAAAATTGTAACTTAGATGGGGTATATTGAGACTATACATATGTTTGAACAGCTAAGGGCAACCATTGAGAAAAGTACTGCCATGTTTGACAAGGAGAAAGCAAAGGAGCGGTTGTCAAAGCTAACTGGCGGTGTTGCAGTTTTCAAGGTATGTTCTTTACCTTACTGAATCCCTTGAGAGGGATGTCTTTGATGCCTTTGATTGCAATTCTTTTTCTTTCAGGTTGGAGGAGCTAGTGAGGCAGAAGTCGGAGAAAGGAAAGATAGGGTTACAGATGCATTAAATGCTACAAGAGCAGCTGTGGAGGAGGGCATTGTTCCAGGTAAGTTTTTTTGTGCTCTTTAAACGTTAATTATGTATTATTGTTCAGATTATCTAAGACTACAATCACAAAGAATTGTTTTTTGGTAGGCGGTGGTGTTGCTCTCTTGTATGCCACAAAAGTTCTGAAGAGCCTTCAGACTGCAAATGGTGACCAGAAAAGAGGAGTCCAAATAATTGAGAATGCTCTTAAGGTTCCATCAATTGCAAATTTCTAATGTCAGCTTTCTCCCAAGTAGTTAATTATAGTTCCCTATTTCATGACATTGCATTTTTCTTAATTAATAGGCTCCTACATTCACAATTGTTTCAAATGCTGGTGCTGATGGTGCTCTGGTTGTTGGCAAGCTATTGGAACAAGATGATCTTAATTTGGGTTATGATGCTGCCAAAGGTTTGTTAGTCTAGATGCCGCAAAATATTCCCTTGTCCTCGCAATCCCATTATGTGTTAACACAAATTTGGGTAACTGGAAGTTTCTAAAGCAGCCAAATATTACCTTTTCCTTTTTGCCTGAACAGGCTGAACTTGAGAGAGGTGTTGCGATTTTTTTCAATCCAAAATTGACCCTAGCTAATTTTGGTTTCCTGTTTGGAATTTAACTTGGAGCAGATTTTACAGAAACGGATTTTGAACAGGGATTTTGTTCATATTATGGACGATCTAGTTGTTGCTTATGAGAGGAAATAGCTAAAAAATTGTTACGTCATTCATTAATTTCAAAGCCCGTTAAGATGTTTATTTGGAAAATTTTAACTCAATGCTTTGTTTTTGTTATTGTAATTTTACTAACGCAATTTATGAGAAATTTGCTTTCTTGAATCTTAACTGAGGTTTCCATGAGGGTCTCGATCTTAATTTTGATTAGACATTGCCTAGTTTGCTGCTGCCTTCATTTTTGTTGATTCCAATTTTGGCTCCTTTTCCTCTTTGAAAATTTGATGCTTGTTGGATGTCAATGGCTTTATCTATATGTCATATTATTTGTGTTATTAATGCACTCATTGTAGCTTCTGCTTTACCAGGCAAGTATGTTAACATGGTGGAGGCAGGGATAATAGATCCTCTCAAGGTTGTCAGAACAGCCTTAGTAGATGCTGCCAGGTGAAGATCATAGTATATTATGTTACTTTGTGAATATGTACAATCCTTGAATATAACAAACAAAATTTTGGTCTTTGTTTGCAGTGTCTCGTTGCTATTGACAACCACCGAGGCAATTGTTGTGGACCATCCGGGAGAGAGAAACCCACTTGCAAATCGAATGCCAAATATGGATGGTATGGGCTACTGATTTGGGTTACAGAAATTTTAGGATATGGTATTTTTGAGACGCTGAGCTAGTAATTCATACCATTTATTAAGATGAGAGTTGCAAAAAATTTCATTTAGAAACCAAACCAATTATTAAATTGAGAGAGAGAGAGCTGATAGAAGTTGTGAAAGCATGATTGAATTTTTATATTAAAGTATGGTTCAAGGGTTAAATAGTTGAAGTCAGTTTGAGATGTAACAAGTGCAAGCATGGTAGCACCATACCATCATCGTGGAAAAGAGACAGCTGAGAGAGTATGTTACAGTAATGTTAACACCATTTTAGTGACAAGCATACACATGGTTTGATGTACATTTTCCCTGTAAATGACTAAATGGTATACAAGCTTCATTTGAAGATGGCAATTACATTCACTTGTGCATGAACTGGAAATATTGAACTAGTGTTTAGTGGATGTTGTGTTTTTTTTTTTTTTGGTTCATCTTCAATATTGGTTTGACTAGGGTTGAGAGTTTAAGTGCTTGAAAGGGCAAAATATGTGGTCTGTAGTGTGCAACTATATTCTACTTTTCATTTTTTAGGAACCTTCCAATAACGATTTGTTTTTGAAGTTAAAAACCAGACTTGTACACTTCTGTTTGGCGACTTGATTCGGATAAATTTCTAATTGTTAACTTGAATCAATTACTGGGCTTTTTATATTTTGTTGACTGTTGATGGGCCTCTCCAGTTGGCTATTTATCATAGGGCCTTGCCTTGGGACTTAATTCCAGGCTTTAGCTATGATATAGATTATACTCGGAGCCCAGATGATACAGTAATCTATAAAAACAAAATTTTGATAGAAGCACAAGCTCTTTTAAAAAGATAAAGGGAAAATTACACCAAACTCCCTGAGGTTCAGTCAAATTATACGGATACATTGACCTTTCTTGGGCTATTTATTTTGAGAAAACGGACCACAATTTTTCCAATGAAATGAAAATGGGGTCTTTGTTCAATCAAGTTCTTAATTTCTTATCTCTAACAAGTAAACTGAAATTAAACGTAGTGCCTTTGTCGATCTATATACATGTATATGTATATACGAGACGTATATTTATATGCATTGGTATGTTTTTGGTTTCATTTAGTGTCATAGTAATGATTCTAATACAAACAATATTGCATTACAATCTCATATATATATATATATATATATATATGAACTATGATGATACAATTGATAATGTCAATGGTTCAAACCTCGCTTCAATTGTTTCTTCAGACTCAAACTTGAGTTCCTGTGTTTCTCCAGCTTCATGTAGAGGCAACTTGATATGATCACATTCATTAACAAAACTTTGCTTGTCTTGCAAGCTAGACGACGTTGAATCCTGCATGGCCCATGCAGCAATGTCATGCAACGGTACGTGATTATACTGTGTCGTAATGTATTGTTCTTGGCTCGGTTGAAGTTGATGGTAGCTCATCGGATTATACGAATTCAAAAGGTCCATATCTACACTCTCACAATTCAAAGCTGAATCAATATCATGATTTTGTTGTTGATAAGCTTGAGCTCGGTGTATGGCAAGTTGATGAAGAACAATGTCGAGCTCGGCTTTACTGTATTCGATCTGACGCTGCAATTCGCATATAATTCTATAACATCCACCAACAGGATCGCTTGCTCGCACGTCAGACTGGTAAATGATGGTCCTCATGGCTAAATCCTTCTTGGGTTTGTCGAGTTTTCGGATGATTTTGGTGATGTTGCTTACTCCGAACAATTTATGGGCATTGAGGAACTGTTTTTGACGATCATGAGGGAAATAAGGGGCGAGAATGCAGTCCGGCGCGCACTTTCTGCGCTGGTATTTACATGCAGCGCAAGCTTGGGTGCCATTGCCCCTTGGAACGCTCATGTTGATGGGTTTTTTTGGGGTGTGGGTCAGATATCAGCTGCGTTTCCGGCGGGGGTGGTGGTGGTTTCTTGATGACGCTTTGTTTGGGGTGCTTTTTCCTTTCTTTTCTCAATGCTAAGAAAATGAGGTATGATGGGGAGAAATGGGAGGAAAGACAGACAATTCAGATTGATTAAGAGAGAGAGAAAGAGATGTTAGCTGAATTTAGTTTTACTATAAACGATATTTTGGGCTGTGAAATATGAGTCTGTTAATAGTAATGTAGGTTTGCATTGTCTTCTAATTTTCTAAAAATAATCACTGACCATGTAAATGATTGCCATTGTTAGTAAAATAATACCGAAAAAATAGATGATATGTTATTTATATTAAGATTTTTTAATTCAAAGGTACTAAATTTAAAATTTTAATGAAAAGAAACATGAATATATATATATATATATATATATAAAATAAGAATTTGTGTGTGCCTGCTCGCGCGCGTGTGAATGAATATTGCATTAATATCAAGCACTAAAAGATCAAGATAAATAAAATTTATTATAATGATTATTATTTTTATTTATTTTTTAAAAATATCTCAATAATCAACCTAAAAAGCTCATGGTGTGTGTATATATATATATATATATATATATATATATATATGGCAGTCTAATATATCCCAGACAATTTTTCAGTCTTATTTGGATTCTCTTTTTCAATCCATCGGCCCATTTTACATTTGTTTACTATGATGTCTATTCAAGGTTCCTATCAGGCCTGTTTGTGTATTAGACTCTACGAGGGTTTTTAATAAATTATAAAATGACAATATATATATATGTGTGTGTGTGTGTGTGTGTGTGTGTGTGTATGCATGTATGTATACCACTCTCCATATACTTTACATTAGATTATATATACACATTACTATACTTAATTATTTTTTGTGGCAAATGCCATTATCAACTACATTTTTATTCAGGGAAAAAATAGAATAGTTATATCAAATGACAAACATGCCACTAATCAGCTCAAAACCTGCCATCTCTCTCTCTCTCTCACACACACATACAACACACATACAGATACAGACAAAACAAACAAAAATATATGAACAATATTGGTGTGGGGTTCAGAGGAATCTCTCCTGTTATTCTATTTTTTTCATTATTTGTTTTCTCATGCCAATGCCAAGGAAAAGACAAGGGCCAAAACAACACCTCCCAAGACAGCCAAAAATGTCATTGACCTAACGTAACAATATCTCAAGAGATTTTGCTTCTCTCACTTACCTTTTTATATAAAGTTTACCTAGAGCTATACTTGATCTTATATGATGATAGGCTAATCATACCTTAGGTCATAACCATTACACATGATTTACTCACAATCAGGAGGACACGGTTAAATTTTTTATGATTTTTTTTTTATAAAATCAAAATCGAAATCAAAATCAAAATCGTTCTTAACCATTTCTTAATTTTGAAATCAAAATCGTTAAATTTGATTTGGTTCGATTCCGATTTTTTAACAATTCTGTCAATTTTTTTTTTTTTTAAAATATTGACAAGATACACATTCATACTTATGCACTCCTAATTATAACAATAGATTAAAAACTATTAATATTTATTTATATTTTATATATTATATATTTTATATAGAAATAGAACATTAAAATTTAGAAGGTATTAATATTTATTTATACTTTATATATATATTTATATAGAACATTAGAACTTAGAAGCTATTATTATTCATTTATATATTATATATTATATATATATATATATATATATATTTTAACGGTTTCGGTTCTTTGACTTGGAACCGGAACTGTAGTGAACGATTCGGTTCAGTTACGATTCCTTATAGTTTTTGTTCTGATTTCGTCAGTTATTTGTGCATCCCTACTCAGAAAAACTCTATCTCTCTCTCACACATTAAAGGAAGAGTGTGAAATGAACTTCAATTTAGAAAATGATTTATTTATACCTAAGCATATATATAATCATTTTTCATGTAAAAATTTTCATCCTATTACAATCTCTTCAAGAAATTTTATAGAGTACTTTCAACTCTCTTTTTTTTTTCAATTTAACAAATACATGTATCTACCACCTCGAGAAGTTAAATGGTGACATTTGGGGGATTATCCATTGAGAGCACATGGAGGACTATTTCCTCTACTAAAATTTTCTATTAAAAGTGCAAATAATTTCTTAGGAGTCACACTTGCGATGAAAGCTAAGTTTTACTCGACTCGTGTGGAAGAGGTGTTTTACACGATGTCTCGGAATTAGTCGGGACCAAGGAAGCACAGACACAAACACATGATACGGGCACAGACACGAACACGGGATACGGGTATGACACAATACACGGGATACGGGTATGACACAATACAGATACGGCGATACGAAAAATTTTAATAGGATACGGACACGACAATGATACGTCAAATAAATAAATAAATAAAAATATAATATTGTACATAAAATATTAAGTTTTATTCTTCAACCATACCATAAATATACTTAAAGTAATTATTCAAAATATAAGAAGTTAAAATCTAGAAATTCCCTCTCTTTTCTAATATTATTTACAATGACTCACTTGTTGGAGTTTTAAAAATATTTTTATTTTATTATAAAATGACCCTTATTTTGTAACCTATAAAGTTTGTAATATTACAATTTCAACCTCATTTTATAGAACAAAAAATTACAATTTTTTTCTGAAAAGTATCCTAAACGTATCATAAAACGTATCATCGCCTATCCCAAACATATCCCACATTAAAAAAAAAACTTAAAAAAATGGGATACTTTTTTCGGAGTATCGGACATGTATTCGGTCGTATCCGTATCAGATACATATCCGATATGGCCAAGAGAGGTTTTTGGGCCGTATCATAAAACGTATCATCATGTATCCCAGCCATATCCTACATTCGAAAAATAACTTAAAAAATGGGATACTTATCCGATATGGCCAGGAGAGGTTTTTGAGAGTGTCCGTGCTTCCTAGGTCGGGATAAAACTCTAGGCACCCTGATTATCAAAGAAAAAAAAGTAAAAATTCTTGAATCCACCCTTGCCAATATTTGTTTCAATAAAACTGCAATGAGGGCACGAGCTCAACAAGATCACCCTCATCGCAGTATGTTTCTGTTTATTTCATGTATGTTTACGTATATACTCATACGCGCACGCACCATAAATAGATACCCTTGTTACTAGAAAATACATAAAAATATCATACATGACTATTGGTTATATCATCAAATATTAAAAGAAAAAAAATATATTTTTAATTTAGACACATTCATTTTGTCTTTATGAGTATTTGAAATATCGACATTCTAATTTAAAAGACCAAAAATTGCCATATATTGACAAACAATTTGTAAAAGGAAACATAGAAGACATTCCTTTCATGTTGACATTGTAATATGGAGCAAACTCTGATCCTTCCTCGGGATTGAATCCCACTTTGTACCCACATCTGGGGTCAAACAGCATCTATGTTTTGCAAAAAAATTAAAATAAATAAATAAACAATATATGTATATATATCTCGAACCATGCTATATATCTCTAACTTGCACATCTATACATGCACCATCCCAAGAATCTTTTCACAAGAGAATCCTATGCTCTTGTACCCATCAATGACCAATCGCGATATATATAGATATATATATATTTCTCTCTCTCACACAGATATATATATATATATATATATATATATATATATATATATATATATATATATAGCCTAAGAACCTGCAGGAGAGAAGGCTGTAGATATACATCCTTAATTAGAGATGTAGTAACTAGTAACAAGAAGGATAGAAAGTATTATAGTGAAGTATTATATACGATGTCTTTGACTTCTCCGTATAAATTCAAATATTAAATCAAATATATTTATAGATACATACACACATGTTATAAATAGAAGATTAAAAATGAACCCATATAAGACTAGTTTGTGTGCAAGATTAAGGATGTGCCCCAAACTTGTATCACCATGACCATTGAGCATTATGTGTGGAATAAAAAAAAAACCTACGAATTCAATTAAGAAAATAAAATTTTCATGTTGTTTAGTGAATTGGCGAACAAAATTGTGTGTATACCAGTCGAGACCAAACCTTTCATAAGATAGACCCATCATCAGACTGACCACTACTTTCATTGCATGAATAATTCAGATGAATTGCAACATCAATGACCTTGGAATAGATTGATCATGCTCTTAACAACATACTATGTAACTTTTAAAGATAATTAATGAAATTAATCAATATTGGATGGAGAATAATTAGAGAGGATCCGGTAATTGTCTCACAGACAGCGTGAACTCCACCTTAGTGCCCAGCATGGTGCCGTGCACAAGAGAGAATTCGGGTTCCGATACTAATATGGGTGTTAAGAGACAAAGATTTGAGATAAATCTAAATCTTTGTCATTATTTTATACAAAGTGACTATCAGTCATGAAATTACGTTTTCGGACATATCACTCTGAGTTTTTATATGGTTGCACCCAAATAATGGAATGCTAAAAGCACTAATAAATTAAAACTACTTTAAATCACATATTTATTCTTATCAATTACATATAAATTTAAGGTACCACAGCTTTGCATAAATGGAGAAAAAATTGAAAATAATATCGGAATTCATATCTCAAGAGGTCAATAATATTCCTCAACATTACTTCCAAATAAACCAGCATATATATATATATATAATAATGTTTCTCTATTTACTGGAAAGAACAAAATCAACAGGGTTTTCCCAGCTTCCAGGTTTATTTTGTAGAACCACAGATGAAAAATTACCAGACTTCACTGTCAAAAAGAAAAAAAGGCTTTAAAAGGACATACATGCAATATATTATCTAATTACTAGAGGCAGTTTGTTTGGGTTTCTCAAAGGTCCTTCACTTTTGAAAGAGCAAAACTTGTTACAAAAGAAAGATTAATTAAGAGAGAGCTAGCTAACCTTGCCATGATTTTTGGGTTTGATTTTGATTCTCATGAGGAGTGCTCATGCAGTTACTAAAACCAGCAATATTGAAAATGTCACTGTGAGAGAGTGGTCTTAAACCCAAGAAGTCTCTTGTCATACCATCATTTCCACCACCACCACCTTCATTAGGCCTACTAAGATAATTGGTTGTTTTCCTTGAATTCAACAGTCCAGTACCAAATGTATCTTCAAACCCATTTGGAGAAGAGAGAGAATTCATCATATCTTGGAGGAGAGAAGGAGGAGGAGGACTTGTACCTGATAAGTGGTCCTTAATAAGACCAGAAGGAATTGCAGCTTTATTCCCAAAAGCACCCAATCCATGGACAAACCCGCTCCCCATCTCTTCACGTGACCCCAAATGGAGTCCAAAACCAGTTGTATTGTCACCAGCCTGGTGGGGCCTGATCATGGCTGGTATTGATGAACAAGTTTTGGTACTGCTCATGCTTGCACCCATCTGAGCTGCTTTTTGCAGCAATGCAGTAGCTGACATGTGTGGAGAGGCTGTTGGGTAGTAGGGTGGAAGGTTGGGTCCAAGCCTAGGGCTAGGGTTAGGGTTAGGGTTTGGGTTTTCATGGATTGTTAAATCTTGGGTTGGTGTGAATTCTTGATCCAAGGACCTTGTGGTGAAGATTGATGAAGTAAGGTCAATAGGTGGTGGCCCAGGACCAGGTCCAGCTCCTGCTATTGGTGGTGGGCAAGCTAGCCATGGTGGGATTTCTGATGACCTTAGGCTAAAACTTTGTTGCTCTTTTTTCATTGAAAATGCATGGAGGTCAATATTGCTAATATTATTAAGCTCATGAGGTTGAAGATGAGATGTTGAAGTGCCAGCTTCAGAGGAGATCAGAAGTGGGTTATTCTCTGTAATTGCTCTTGCACTTTCCTCTGCTAAAGCATCACAGAATGCTCTGTGGGTGATGAAACTGTCCCTTCTGATCAAAACCCAAAGAAATCACACAAGAAAACAAAACCAAACCATCATAAAGTGCCAAACACAATGCAGAAATATTCTCTTTTCTCTCTCTCTTTCTCTCTCTGCTGGCTTTCTCTATCTTTCTTTCTAGGGCTAAAGTCAATATTAGCTGGTGTCACTATATATATATATATATATCAAAGGGGGGTTTGATAGTGGAATCTAATTAATTAACAGACCCAATGAGCATTTGATAAAATTTACAGTTTATAATGTCTATAATTAAGGATGGTTTTGCTTTGTAATCCTCACTAGTCATTTACCTATATATCTATCTCTATATATGAAGATTTCTTGAGTATTGTGCTTTAATGGGACTTATATACTATATGTTTATGAACTTTTTGATAAAATGATGGGGTTTGGGTTAGTTACTACCTTGAGAAAAGGGTTCCACAGTCACATCTGTACTCTCTTGTGCCACAGGTCTTGGAGTGAGCTTTCCAATCTGATTGAACTGCATAACGCTTTGAGCACTTGTCACATTTCCACTTCTTCTCACCATGCTTTCTGCAAAAGTGCTTCTTGATTCCTGTCAGGTCACCCAAAGCCCTTGATGGGTCATGATGAACACAGCTTGCTTCTGGGCACACATACACCTTCTTCCTCACCTCTTTGGTTGTTCTCTGCTTCAGCTTCCATGGAAGGTTGTGCCCTCTTCTGTGGAGCTGAAGATTCTGATCTCTCTGAAACCCTTTGTTGCAGATCTCACATATGAATCTATTGGTTGCCATCAGTGTCTTGGGTGACAGAGCTATCACCTCTGCATCTGGGTCTGATTCAAAATCAAGAAAAAAATCAAGAAAAATTGGAACCCAGATGAGAAAATTGAAAAAAATGAAACCCAATATATATATATAGTTCAGATAAGGATATATGAGACCTGGGTTGCCGGGGAGGTTTCTCTTTCTCTTCACTGGTTGAGTTTGATTTGTTGATGGAGCAAAGTAGGGTTCTCTGTTGCCTGAAGAAACACTTGCTTGATCACCAGATGCAGAAGTCAAATTTGACATGTTCTCTTCCACAAGTGATTGATGTTGGATTATCAGACCTTTCATAATCTTATTCCTATATAAATAATTATCGTTGCATCATATATATATATATATATGTGTGTGTGTGTGTGTGTGTCATATATAGATCTTAAAACTTGTGCGTGTGATAGGGATGTGAGATTTAAATACAAATTTGAACATATAAAAGCTAAAAAAAAACAAGAATGAGAACACTGAAGAGAGAGATACTGTATTTGAGTTCTTAAGGTTCTTCTTTGAACCCCAAAAACTTCAGCTGCTTCTTGATGGTTTCTTCTTGCTTTGGCATCACCCCAACAGACAATTTTTGTTTTTTTGGACAAAAAAATAAAAGAAAAAGAAGAGAGAGAGAGAGAGAGAGAGAGAGAGCTAACTGAAACTGAACCAAACACTGCAGCCACTATCCACCTTCGTGTTTCACTGATGCTGCTTGCTAAAACCAAGAAAATCCAATAATAACCATACAAATATGAACAAATAAACAAGAACAAGTTTTTTTAGAGAGAGAGAGTAAGAGAGAGAGATGTGGATGAGAAGGGATTCCTGTGCACTCTGTAATCCTCAAAAACCAGACCCCCAAGACGACAACTCTACGGCTATCTCTGACGTGCCCTTTGTGTCTTATCTTTTGTTCTATTCCATAAAAAAATCTCTTCTTTATTGTATTTGCTTTTTACAAAGTTCATTTTTCTGCTAAAAGCTTTTGCTTAATGCCACAACCTTTCCCTTCAAGTAAGTGAAAAAAGTAAACTTGTGAAAAGATCATTTCATTTGTTTATTCAAATACATATAAATATATATATATATATATATATATATATATATATATAGACTAGAGAGAGAGATGTTGGGATTTGTATATTTTTTGTAACTAAATGGTTCATAGACCTGGTAGACTGTTCTCAGCTTTCTACATTTACAGTGACATGATTGATTCATTGATTAACTCCTAACAGAGCTGATCAAAGTCTAAAAGTTGATTTATCATCTTTCTAGTATAAAGTTCTAACAGTAAAGGTCAATTAATTAAGTGTCAACAACAAAAGAGCTCCAATTTCTGAAAATTTTACACTATGTTTTAAATCAATAAAATAAAAATCTCATATTGGATCCACAAGGCTGACAAACTCTCCTATATTCTTTAATATAATTTTGTACACAACTGTTTTTGCAATCTTTATAATTGTTAGATCAAACTTTCACTATCGAACTTGTCATCATGTTAATAAATCAAAATAAAAAATAAAGCCAGAAAATTAGATTGTAATTTGACTTCTCCATTTGAGTTGCAGTATATATATATATATATGGTAAAACAGATATATTATTTTTTTACTTTTATTTTTTGGTTCTGAAAGAGGAAAGTTGTTATAACCATTAGCTTTCAGAGATAATTAATGGGAAATCAACATAAAAGAAAAACATTAGTTTATGTGAAGGTGTAAACTGAAGGCAACTTTCAAAAAACAAACCTTGTTTGTGCTCTGTCTGTGTGTATATATATATATATGTATAATGAATAAAATATGGTACTTCTTATGGAGGTACATTGTCTTTCTGCTTGTCCATGTTTTTTTATGAATTTGTGTCCCTTATTAAAGTATAGGAAGTATAAAATTGTGAAATAAATAAATAATATTATTTTGTCATTTTCTTGTTCTATTCTTCAATGATTTGGATTTTGAAATAGGAACTTGCTCCACCCAAGACTCAACATGCCCTCCCAGCTCATCTGTCCCTTAAAATAATAAAATCATATTTAAAAATTAAAAAAAGTAAAGAATGAGGAAGATTTGAATGTATATGGTGGGTTTCTTATGAAGCCTTTTGAAGCAATGTGGCATGATTTAGACACATTGTTCTAATAATAATGCAAATAATAAAGAGAATAGTGACTATTTTCATTACTTTCAAAGAATATGATCACAAAATTTCTTGTTCTCAACAACCTTACTTTCAAATAATATGATCACAAAATTTGAAAGGTAGTTCAAAGTGCCTATTTTCATTATGTAGGATCAATAATATAAAAGGATGGCGATATAATTAGTAAAATTAGAATACGTCGGATAAAATGGAGACATGCTCTAGTGCGAAACCCTAAACCCTAAACAAATAAATTAAGAGAAATTTTATTGAACAATTTTTCAGTAATGCCAACTATTTTAATTATATGGTTTAAAGTGTTGGGGGTTAAAAAATAAACAGAAACAACAAATTTGTATAGTAGAAATGTGAATATTAATATGGATAATATGGGTGACTAGGAGAGATATGGTTACTAATCAAAACGGGAGTGATGCCAATTAGTAGCAAAGTAAGAGAAAATAGACTTAGGTAGTATAAACGTATTCAAAGAATATCTACATATGCTCCGGTATGATGAAATCATTAGAAATTTCTTTTAAAAGTTAAATATTATAGAAGAGATGACTTGTAATAGAAAAGAATGAAAAAAGAGAATTTATGTGACGGACCTCATTCATATTGAATTAAGGCAAGAATGATTGACGATGATTAAACACTACATATTCATGTCATGCTGGTATTAAAATTTGTGAATAATTGGTATAAAGTTCTGATATCACTGATCGAATTCACGACTCTCCAACAGTCCACCCCTTTCACAGTAGGATAAAAAAATTTAAACATTTTTCTTATAAAAATTGGTACTCTCTCAACCAAGAAAATCACTTAACTTTAGCAGTTACTTGGGGACTCACTCACTAATTCTAGGTCTCATAATTAGTCTCTCCCCAAATTGCAAAATTAATTATTCAACTTTCCAACTTGTTATTTTTCTGGTTAAACATTACATATTTATATAGTGGGACACCAAACTAATTGTTACCATAAATTAAACGTTAGGAAGAGAAATTTAATTTAAAATGTGGCAAAAGCGATTTCATGTTTCTCTTCCCAATATGACCCTAAATCATTGTAATTAATTACTAATTAAATCAGGCCAGGTCCTGATAGAGTAGATATGCAGCATATAGGAGCCATACATGGTTATTGAATAATGTTAGCCTATTAATCAAATGGCAATGACTACATCATGTACTGCCTAATTTACTAATGTTCATGCATCTAAATGTCTGTGTATATGCATCTATATATATACATGTACATGTATCTACACACACTCACAGTTTATAGCTTAAATTTAAAGTACAAATTATAGAAGTAATATAAACCTATCACATTCATAAAAGAAATCTTAAGCAAAAAAAAAACCCTCCAAGAGAGGAATATCACATGATCAATGACCATCTAATAATTTCTGCAAAGACAGATTAGTTAGTGTTATTGCGTGCGAATATTACATGACATGTAATGATATAGAGTCTGAATTCGGATATTTTCGAAAGTGATTTATGTGGTGTGAAATAAATTATTTTAAAAAACCTTCGAGGATAAATTATTATTATTTATATAATTAGTTTTTATTATGTTTTTTATACACAAATACATGAAGCAAATAAGAGAGACCACCTTTTTACTTTCCTCTCTCCTCCCCCTTCCTTTCCCTCCAATCTTGTCCTTACCAAACTACTATCATTAGATCTGTGAGGAGGAAGCCAATTTGAGTGAAACAAACAAAGTAATAGAATAATTGAGTATTAATTTTTATGTGAAACTGAGAGTTCACGAGGAGACAGTATAGAAGGCAGTGGGTCCTACACTAAATGATTGAAATATCAGGGAAACACTCCCACCCAAGAGTAAGTGTACTGTGGGGGTGGTCCCATGGTTAGCTCACATGTTCTATAGTGAAACGAGGAAGCTTCAACCTTTAATCATTGATTAAAAGGACGATGTAAGTTGAAAAATCAAGAAACATTACCCTAGACGAGGACAAGATTGTATTTACATCGGGTGAATTTATATTTTACGTGTTGTACACACGCGATAAAATTGATTTTGCGTGTTATATATATATGATCCAAATTCATTCGATATATTTATACCAAATATATTATAGACGTACTCTCAACAAGAGAGTACATTAGGAGAATATATAATCTTACACAAAACACACCCCCTCACTCCTTACTCTTTGATAGCTTTTTTTCATACTAAATGATTGAAAGGTAGAACTCTCAACCTACAAGAGTAAAGTAGCAAAGTGTTATTTGATAAATTTGAAAAATAAAGGCTGAAATTTTTAAGTGCTCAAGTTTTAAGTAGTAATAATAATTGGTTTTATTATTATTATATATTTTTTGAATTTTAAGTTTTGAGCATTATGTAATAAGTGAAATCAATATCGCTTAAAATTTTACTTCATCTTAATTAACGCTTACTTTTTTAAGTAATACTCAAATTGCATTATCAAATACACTTAATTGGATAAACACCTAATCGATTCAGTATTAAGTGTTGAATTGAGTTATTAAACAATACTTAAGTTTAGCATGAAAGTACTCTAAGAGTGAATTTGCACCATGAGCCGGAGATTCATCTCGTTTTGATATAACTACAAGCTCAAAACTCACCTTACAATAATGAGTTTACTTTAAAAGGCGCTCACAATAACTTTGTAACTTGCACAATATAAGGACTAGTTCAAGAGTCTCTTATTATTGCGGGATTTGGAGAGATTCAAATGCACATAAATTTATCTTCTTATTTGTGATGTCAATTTCGTGACCTCTAAATTACAATAGAACGATTTTAACATTCCTCTAAAAGTCTAAAACGCTCCTATGAAAGTCCTAGACAAGAGACGTACATATAAAGCTCCACCATCATGAGTTATGATGAATTAGTTTCCACAAAGACGAGTCCAAAAAGAATGAAAAGATGTCAAAGTGTGTACGGTTGCTGAGACGAGAGTCCATGAGGAATGATGGATCAGACAAGCACGTTCTTGCATTTCTTACCTTGCATTTTCAAATGATGATGAATTCTAAAATCAGAGTGTTGGTGACAGAGACACGTGACTTCCACCAGCCCCCGTGACTCCGTGAGGAGGACTTATCGAGGTCCTCGACTTGTCGTTGACCCAAAATCACACGTGGCGAGTTATAATTGGCAATCATCGAGGAATCACGCCATTTGCGTGACACTGCCTTCTCTCCAAGCCTCCCACACCGACACATCCAGTTCGCTGTGCTTCTCTTCAGCTATCATGTCGTCATTTTGGTTACAAAGCTCAAATTTAAACGGTTACAAAACACATTACATTTTGTTTCCATAAAAATGTTTTTATGTGCATGAAATTGTAACATATTAAACAATTTAACAAGTGATAACTATGACATGTTAAGATATGGAAACAATTTATTTCTAAAATCATCTCTCTATTAATTTCATGACCATCTATTATGTTTTGTTATGATAAAATTGTACATATAATTCTAATATATTAAACAATAAACATTTTTTTTAACGAAGTGTCAAATCTCTTAGAACATCACATAATTAATCTCCCATCTCACATACACCTTGTAGACTCCCAATCCCACGTGCACTAGACAATTACCAAAAAAATTTCTTAAGTGGCCCCAAAGGGAAGTTAGAACTCATGACCTCCAAGACATGAGATGAGAGTTTCTCAATCTTAATGAGTGTATAAGAAATATAGAAGCATGTGAAAGTTGGGAGTTCCAGGCATAAAATAGTTGATCAATGTCTTCACTATTATGACTCAATATCCTAAGCAACATTACCCAAAATAAATAAATAAATAAATAAATTTTTTAAAAAAAAAACTAGAGACACAGAAGCCTGTAAACCAGGATATATTTTGCTGATGTAATAATAAATAATTTTGCAGTTGATAAATCATAGCCTCTCATACTCAATAGCACATGCTTGGCAAAGCTGAGCCAACTAGTTGGATAAGCCTGTTCAATGCTTAGGAATGCAAGATATTGGCTTCAATATTAAATTTATTCCTCATTTTCAAGACAGATCCTGAACACACACAAGTATGTAGAGAAGCAACTTTACATAGGCAGAAGAACATTTCCAAACTATCAACTTCATAAAAGGCAAATGATAAGGACAAGATTGATGTTTAGGCACCAAGACACTACTAACATTGATACAATGCTTAGTTGCTTCACAAACAATGATATACAATGCTATGCATTTCATTATTTCAACCACCATAATGGCCCATTACTTTCAACCAGGATGATGAAACATGCGAACTTTAGTAGTATTACTTCCACAAGAATTGCTATAATAAAACCAAACATTGGAAATATATATATATATATATATATATATATATATATATATATATATATATATATTAAGGGTTAACATTCATCACAAAAGTTTAACTACAAGTTAAACTCCTCAGTTTCAAGAAGGCAGACGAAAAAGGAAATATGACTGAAGTTAATATCTAAACCTAAGAAAGTCTTGATTACAATAGTGAAAAATAGTCTCCCTAATACAAGACCAGATAAACAACTCATAAATTAATCTTATCAACCACCTGTTTCAGGTTTAACAAATACTTTCTTTTCAAGACCTTTTAGCAGAGATTATGGCTTATAAATTTTGCCCAATGTATAATATACTTGTTTTTATTGAGAAAGAATGGTTGAATGGAAATACAGATGTAAAAGGCTATAGAGTTACTGGCACACGAAGCCCATCATAGCTCAGTTGTACATCAAGACCTTCCGTCTCCATCAACTTCATGAGATCCGCGGTTACTTTTTCATGGTCCATCAGATGCATCATACCTTTAAAAATGTGGAAGATGTAACTTGCAAGTATATTTTCATAAAAAAAATTAGGTTCTTACATTCTTTAATAATTCTTGTCCGACATCAAAAAACTTAAAAATAGAAGATGGGTTCAAAAAAACCTTTTTCCCAATTTGCCATTGAGTTAAGAAAGAACTTATGGCTAGTCACATGCCGGACAAGAGGAAAGAGGAGGGCATGTCATAATTCAATTGCAATTTCCCTCGAAGAAAATAAAGCCATTCTACAGAAAAGAGTAATAACGTACCAGTGAAAAGTGTTCTCTTTGGTTGGATTTTTCGGACTTCCTCCAAAGCCTGGGAAGAAAGTAAACTTATTATTAATAAAAAAAAGAAGATTAAAATGACCCGAAGATGGAAAAGTTCACCTTTGGTAGTCCAAAATGTGTTGAAGAAGAACGATCTGGCCTGAGGGCATCCTGAATAAATTCAATATATAGGGCCAAAAAATATTACTACACTATAGTTGAGTTGTCATGCAAAGGTAGCAACTGGAGAGAGAGAGAGAGAAAGAGAGACCATGATAAGGATTTCGCAATCCTTCAGAAGTGGATAAGTTTCTTCAGGTATTTCACTTACATCACTGCAAATGTAAAAAAGGGTTACCACTTGAGGTCCAGGTAAGAACTGTACAAAGTACAACAGAACATTTAGAACCATTACCTAATGTAACAAACATTACCAAAACGAAACCCTAAGGAGCGGTAATTCTGACCATGCCATACCGGTAAAGGAGTAAACTGAAAGCAGAACAGCAACACGGGGTTGGATATCACTATCAAATAATATATGATATCCACATTATATCAAATGCCCATGACAGGATGAAGAAACACCTTGTTTTATAATTCTGTGGTGTGATTTATGTTTAAGAGTCATAAAGATGTATGTGAATTTTTTTTATAAAAAAGTCCCATTCTGAAAGGTGAGGTCACATGCTCTAGCATAAATTCATACATTGTCAAAAAGTGACAAGTTCTGAATCTTCTAACCTGTACATCTTGTACAACAAATGGTTCTTCATGTATGATGTTAAATTGCAACTCCGAGACAGCAGCTCCGGGTATAATAACACTTGTATCTACTAAATAATAATGAGTCTTCTTCATCACCTGAAGTTATCTTGATAATTATTGCAAGTTAGATTTACAGAGCTGGTAAAGATACGATAAGTAGAAAATATTTGTGAAGAAACTATAATATCATATAAAGAATTTGACTTAACAGTCATGTTATTGACATGAAGAACCATAGGAACAAGATTCTTGTGGTCAACCACACACAGCAAATTGCATTGAAAAAGAGATATATAGCCAACACGAGGAAAAAGGAAGGAGAAAGGCCAAAAAACGTATACCAAATATAACAGTTTTAATTAGGCTAACTTTGACGATGTGTGTATTTAACCTACTCCTCATATCAGTGTCTGAATAGAAGCTCTGTTCACTAAGACAATGTTACCGGTGGTAGTTGCATACCCATAAATAATAATATAATTTACAGCCTGGTCAATTCTTACATTCAAGTCTATTACAAGTACAGTCGACCAAACCAAACATAGGGACATGAAAAATAAGCATTCATCATATAACTGGACAACTCAATGTGGTACTGTTGTCAATGCAAAGGTCTAATGAAAAGCAATACAGAGCAAGTGTAATTAATGCTTGCTAAAGAACTTGATGTTATATATTTAATTTGCGTTAGAATCTAGAATATGAAATTCCTATACTGGTGTAGAAAAATAGGAATTTCAATACTGCTAAAGTGAGAGCAATGCAATCCCAAATTTATTAATTGTTGACTAGATTCTAAGTTATGGTTGTGTGCATGCAATAATTATAGCTTATTTTTCCATGCTAATACACCACTGCATATTTAAACAGTATTAATATGTATTGATCTCAGATGACTGCTTATTGCGGCATTTTGGTTATTACTTTAAAGTTTAAGCATACATATGTTCAAGGCATGATTGCCTAAGAGAGGTTATGCAATATAAATCCATGAGCTACATGTGTTCAAAACCTAATTTTCTTTCATTATAATGTAAGCATGCATATGAAGAAGAGAATAATATAAGACCAGAAAATCCTTAATCAAGGTGGAAAGTCAACCCGCTGAAAGTGAATTCCTTTACTGCCCAAGTTTGTCTTCCTTCCTATCTCAGCTCCCTCACAAACCCAATTAGAAAGAAGTTCCAAATATATTACCTTAAAAGAGAATTTAATGATAAAATGAGCAAATAAAGGCTTCCAGTGCAAGATTTGGTAATCCACAAGTTTCCAATGCAAAATTTGTTGATACTAAAAGGATGGTCACTTGATTAATTATGAACCCATACTTTATAACATAAATATTATAATTTTTTATACTTGCATGGCATTTTTATTTATTGATTCATTTTTTAGTTCCACAGCCAGACATCGATGACACGAGAAGAAAAATAAAAAAAATTTTGATGCAAGAAAGGCCTTACAAAACTTGTACCTCAAAATCGCGCATTGCTACATAAATTGGAATATGGGACTGGACATTGTTTGTCCAGTCACGAAGATCATCTAGACCTGAACAAGAAAAAAAAATCAATGATGATCACATGCAACTCCTTCACCCACACCAAAAGAAGGAAAAAAAAACATTAACATGACATTCTAATCATAAACAGAATAAAATAAAAAGAGTGTTTGCGTCAACCTCCAATTGCATCAGCATGAGAATGAGTAATAATAACCGCATCAATTTTTCTTATCCTGACAGAAATTCAACTAGTTATCACAAGGCAAATACATGACAATAGGCATAAATGACATAGGAAAATCTGTAAGATCACTGAGTTTTACAACATTTTTTTTCTTCATTTTTTATTTGAGGTTTTTATCTTTATAATTTATATAGTGAATTTGGGAAGAAAGTCGTAAGAAAAACTCTAGAATCTATATGTTGATGTTTTACAACACTTTGACTGCATTTGAATAACTAGAGACCCTAGAGCAACAAATAGCAGCTGGAAATAGCTCTAATTGAACATAGAAAAGTTTGTGGCAGAAAAAATTTATAGCAATTCTTTGAACACCTTTCTTACAGCATGGAGGAAGAAAAGTCTCCAAATATTTAAAAATATTTGCAATTTGTAATAGAAGATCAAGATAGAAATATGAGAAAGTGCTAATATAGAACACAGAAAGTGGAATGCCAAAAAGAAAAGAATTATTGGATGCATACATTTTACAAGTAATTTATAGTGTACACAATACGGTGCATATGCATATAAAATTACATCAGGAATGAATTAGCATAGCTGACCCAAAGTCAACTTTCAATGTATGCAAAAAAGTCCATCAAAGAAGAAATGAGACACCCTGTAAGAGAAAGTGGTGGAAAATCCCACTAACCAATCCCATCTCAACTTAGTAGCTCCCTCCTTTACACAGTTCATGAAATAGTAGGAAAACACACAAACACACAAAGAGGGTAATGCCACTCCAGAAGGGTTCCAAAATTTAAGTTTTCAAGCAGCAGCTTTGGTCCAATGCTATCATATTAAATGGCCGAATCTTTTGAATATTCATCAAAAATCAATGTGTGAGATGCTGATTTCATATAAAAGATTGAAAGTAGTTAAATTTTTGGGAAAATATCATCTACCTCCCCTGAGGTTTGTCAAAATAACACATACCTCCCCTCTACGTTTCATAATCCCACCTACCTCCCTTGTCAGTAAGGGCTATCTGTGTAACTAACAGTATTATGTGATTTTGTCGTTATGCCCATTTATTATATATATATATATTTATTTCTTTTCTTTCTCCTTCTCTCTCTCCTCTTCTCTTTCTCTCTCCTCGAACTTCCGTCGCTCCGGCGTTGTCACATGCGATTGGCACTGACCTTCGCTAAAACCCCTCAATCTCACCGATTTCGGGAGGTTCTCAGTCTTATGAACTACATGACTCATTTCCTGCAATTCTCCGTTCTTCGAACCCCTCCGATCTCAGTCGTAGCCTTCGCAATAGCCTTCCTAGGTCTCAGATTCCACGGCTTCGCCTCTAATTCTTTGAATTTAGACTCATCGACTTCGTTGTCCTCTCTTTCTAAAACTGCTTCTTGATGTTTCTGCGAGGAGCATGAAGAGAATGAGAACCAGTACCGCACAGTTCGTGATCCGACCGGAAGGTTCCGGTTCTTGGAACCGCCATCAGAGTCATGCTCTAGAGGTGACGAGCAGTGGCGGTGGGCGTCGCTGGCGGCGACAAGTTGTAATTGGACTCAGAATGTCTACGGCAGTAGTGGTGGTTGTTCATCTGATTCTTGTGACCCCATCTTAGAACCGGTAGTTGTGCAGAGGTTGAGGCTTCACCGGCTCCGGTGTGGCTTGTCGGAGAAGACGGTGAATGGTATATAAGTAATATTTAGTTGGTCAACAGGTTAAAATAGTCATTTGATGCGTTAGAGGGGCAAAATAGACCTTTCACTCATTTATTGTGACTGACATCAGCAGATTCTTTTTTACTACATCAACTGCCGTAATGGGAGGAGGTGTGCGTTACACGGATCAAAACCTCAGGGGAGGTAGGTGGGATTAAGAAACATAGAGGGGAGGTATATGTTATTTCGACAAATCTTAGGGGAGGTAGATGATATTTACCCTAAAAAAATTTAAATCAACAATTCCAAATTAATTGGATTTCAGAAATTTCAAATTTCGCTAATATAGGTGAAACCCTTATCTCAAGCTATATTATGTATTGTGACTTTAGTATCTAGACTTGCATGAATAAGTTTTCAAAGGTGTGTTGGCTCTGAAAGCAACTAGGATATCAATGGACCAGCAGAAGAGGCCCCTAATAAATGAAAGATAGTGCTGGTCTCTGCTAATATGAATAAGGCTTTTACTGGCTTATAATACTTGAGGGCTGTAGGTGATTATTAAAGGAGGAGGGAAAGAGACAATAATCCCAAGATCAAGTGACTTTCAAGCCTTGTAATAATTTGCCCTGGAATTACAAAGTTTTTGAGAAACTTAAAAGTCAACCTCCTTATATTAAGCTGCCACAGAATAAAGACAGTAATACTAGATCTATAGAACACCAAAATGTAAGAGTTCTGGTACCGAATTATTGTGTTTTAGTCTTTTAGATATTCTGGAACATGAAAACTTTTGAAAATTGGAAATTCCCTACCATAAAAAAATTGGAAATTTGCCTAATCCCAACAATCGCAATAATGTTCTTGAAGCAGAAAGTTAACTTTTTAAGCTTTGGCATTTCGAATTCAGACTATTCTTAATGAATTCAAATGGGGATGTTTGTTTCTTTACATGTAACAAATCAAGTAAATGGAGAACAAAAAAAAAAAAAAAAGATAAACAAATACATTTTACCTGGCAAAGTAAAAAATTAATAATACTTAAAAATGCTATGATTACCCAGCTAACGCATAAAAATAAAGAGATCCAATAAGCCATACGCGAATTTATGTTCTTTCAGAACTTTTGGTTACCTACCCTTGTAAGAGTTCTTTTCTGTTATTCCCTTACAAAAACCAGGCCTGAATATTGATAAAATTGATTGTGTACACTACCTACCAGCTATAGAGTAGTGAATGAAGACTTTCTGCTGCATTAGAACCATTTCAAGCTCTGTCTGCAGTCTTTTCTAATAGAATAGAAACTCCATTTTCTTGCCCTATATCCCCAATCAGCAGTCAAAATAATTCTAGAAACCTTTCTTTTCATTATTTTCCTTTATCTTGAGTGCATGTTAGTATCATAATGTGCTTTCATATGCATACTTCTGTTATTAAACACCAAAGTATCATAATTTAATACTTTAGTATCATAATGTGCTTTCATATGCATACTTCTGTTATTAAACACCAAAGTATCATAATTTAATACTTCACCAGTCTTGTGTTTATTCAATCTGCTAGTAAATCTCAAATGATCGCAGATAGAAGAACTATTTTTTTGGATAAGTAATTACGGATGGATAAACTTTGGTTTTGAATTTAGTATCAGCATGCTTGGTTGTTCACATGATCCTTCATGATGGTATATTGGATTGCACATAGTTACTATCCAACATAAAATTCACAAAACCTGATAGAGAATGATTGAGCCGTGCTAGAGGACGACACGGACACTAAAACAGGCCATTGTGCTTCGCATTATATTTGAATCATATATGTAAATAGTGAAGTATAAACATAACAGTAACAACTAACATAAGGTAAGGATGAGGTTATGTGACCAAATTATGTGCCATTTTTTTCATATAGAAGTTATGTTGCACTTTAGGCTGTATTCTGCACAAAGCCGCATAAAGCATATTTACACCAATTACATTACATTCAGTGTTCAAAGCAGATTTATTTATCAAAAAAAAAAAAGTGTTCAAAGCAGAAAAATTTTACGCATTAACGTGATATCTGGATCTTCTACTAGCTACATGCATACAATAACTAATAAAAAGAAGAACACAGCTAATAGCTAAGAGAATGTACATGAGAGGACTCTTACCCATAAGTAGGGAACCATCTTAAAGCACTATGGTAGAAGAACCTGCAGAATAGAAACCAAAAGACATACTTAACAATTGGATAGTGACTAATCAATGGCAACAGCAAAGGAATGTTTATTACAGCATTGTTACATCACAACTCAGGAAGAAAAATATATGATGAAACAGTCAAACAAGTTCAATGATGCAAGTAAAGGAAAAAAGAAGAAGTAAAAACCATTAAATATGTTTCACAAGTAGAAGAACAGAATTGACAGCCTCAACCAACCAGAGTCTGGTGTTCAATACAAGTTCAATAAACAAATATTTTCTTTCTTTCCTGTCTCACAGAAACATAAACAAAGTCGCTGATATAAGTATCATTGACATACTTGCCAGCATCTATAAGAATGTTAAATGTTCCAGAGGGCCTAGGATAACGAATAAGGATGCTTGTGTTAAGTCTCCTATTCTTATTACTGGGTTCCACAGCTTTTGAGCACACCTGTGAAATCCATGAAGAATTTCATTAATTAAACTGTCAGAATTCTCTCGAAAAAGAATTTGAACTGAAAATTCAAAACTATTTCCACTCTTTCAGATATAACATAATTGCTCCTGCATAGAGGTTATGTTGCTGTACCGGACATGTCTTTATCGGATTAGTCAGGCAGCTCACACGTGGGATTCCTTCACTAGTTCCTGTTCCCAAAAATATGATTTCAGATTGTTCTCCAGGTTCTTGTATCCCAGTTTGGGCACTAGTAGAATCTGCAATGCAACTACAGGTTACTACATATCTCATGTAAAAAGGTGAAATCCTAATGAAAATCACAAGTGAAACCAATCAATCTTTTAATTACTACTAACCATAATCTGACCGGTTTCTATTTCGGATGTTTGCTCTTTTATAGGAAATGCACTAAAGTATCAGAGACCATACAATAGACAGCATCATTAAATAAAGCACTCTTCTCAAATGTATAGCTAAAAGTTTGGTGATCAGTAAGAGAGAAAAGCAATCACACGCACCCCACTGCTCTTACATTCTGAGCCAAAAATCTGGTAAATAATCTTTCATCATTTCAGAAGAATAAATTTTATGAGCATAAACCTGTTAAAAAGGATTCGTCTCAGAAACATGAAATTGGATTCTTTTTTATTATATGAAACTTTACAAAATGCTTTAGCAATAAGTTGAAATAAGACTCCATAAAAGGTGAGATGACAAGAGGCACATTAACCAAATAAATAAATAAACGAAAGAGGAAGAGAATATTTTAATATAAGTGATAATAAGGACTCTGTTTTAACATTATTAGCTTATAGAATGCTATAAGTGATTATTGCAGAAGTTGCAAAAATCCAGTATTGTTTAAAATTTGAAAAGCCTAAGAACAAGCACAAATCAAGTCCACAAAGCAAACAACAAAACTAAGAAATAACAACACCCCACTTAATTTACCGGAAAATAACAACCCACTTGGCATAATTGATATTTGGATCATCACAAACATATTCACTGTAAGACTGGTGAAAAATATATATATAACAAACAAATTCAGAATACCCATTAAATTGTGCTATTTTTCATCCACAGAAAGTAAATCAGGATTGAAATTTTTTGAAGCAATAAAATAAAAGAATCAAAACTGAAGGCACGATGGGGAGTGAAAGCTGTACAAACATAGAGAGAATCAGAGAACTAACTGGATCGAAGACAAGCTTGAAGAATACGGCTGAATGGATGAGACCCATATCTGGAAACTGAGATTGAAGAGTTGTAAAGAGACAATTGGAGCCTTGAATGGGCGAAATAGATTAAGGAAGACGGTGCAGGACGAACCGCTCCCAGAAATAGAACCATTGGTAGGTAGAGAGAGAGAGAGACAGGGGGGTTTAAATGTCAAAAGGGTCTCACGGTTTGAAACGTTGGAAAATGGAGATACACAGCGTCGCAAAGAATTGCTATTGTCACTGTGTTAACCTCTGGAGAAAATTGGAGCACTGGTAGGGGGAGAGAGAGAGGTTTAAATGTCAAAAGGGTCTCACGGTTTGTAACGTTGGAAAATGGAGATACACGTCGCAGAGAATTGCTACTGTCACTGTTAACCTATGGAGAAAATTGGAGCGCTGCCAATAACTATGTATTTGGGCTTAAAAACTACAACAAAACCCAAAAGCTGAAATCAAAACTGATAGACCTGGTTGTGAGCCCCACTGCTATAAAATAGTGGGCGTCACGGTCCTTTCCCCTTATTCGGATTTGGATCTTCAAAGTGAATGGAATCTGATCGTCACTCGTTTCTTTGTATTTTGGGTAAATATTAGTTAATGAATGATAATAATTTCTAAGTTATAGTATTTTATATGTATATATATATATAATATAAATAAATATAAATACAGTATAAAATCGAGTTCTATATATATATAAAGTATAAACTATATAATATATAAATAAATACTAATAGCTTCTAATATATGATTATAACGAAGAGTACATGAGTATGAATGTGTATTTTACCAATATTAAAAAAAATAAAAAAAATTGACATAGAATCATTAGGGAACCGGAACTGCTAAGAATCAGAACCGAACTCAACGGTTCTGGTTTCAGTTCCAAAATTAAGGAATTATTGGAAACGGTTTCGGTTCCACCAAGTACCGTAAAGAACCGAACTGTTTGCACTCCTACATGCAACTACAATATTGTGAATTTTTGTCACTAACACCATCTGTGATTTGTGTCGTATGTCACATGTACCTCTTTTTGTCAAAATATACTGTGTCAGAGCACTTTTTGATAGTAAAATAATCATACTGCCCTTTGACTTTTAACATAACTCATTTGAATAGTAAATTTACCCATTTAACTCTATCTAATAGACCAAAATACCCCTTTGAATATACATATATATATATATATATATTTATATTATAATATATGTAACCTATATAAAATTATTTATTTTCATAAATAATAATATTAGCATAAAATAAAAAAGTAATTAAATTTCTTTTTTTTTCTCTATCAAGCTATATATATAATATACTATAATATATATATATATATATATATATATATATATATATATATACATATATAACCTATATATATAATTATTTATTTTCATAAATAATAATGATAACATAAAATAAAAAAGTAATTAAATTTCTCTTTCTTTTTACTTTATTAATCTATATATACACTATAATATATATAACCTAATATATATAATTATTTATTTCATAAATAATAATATTAACATAAAATAAAAATCTAGTTGCCAATGCATATTATTATGAAGGGTATTGTGGTTATTTTTCTATTATGATATTTTTATATTAAAATACATTTAAATAATTAGGAGTGCCATTAAGACATTTCACATATTAAAAAAATGAAAAAAGCTGATAGAAGGTGTTAGTGATGAAAATTCACAAAATTGTAGTTGTGTGTCAATACATCAAACCTCAGATGGTGTCAATGATAAACCCTTGTATTTTCTTTCATAGTTTATTTCTACGACTCATGGTTTTTTTTTTTTTGTTTGGGGTAAATATTATTGACACCCTGTATGGTTTGGACTTATTTCACACCGAAACACTTTGCTTATAACTATTGAATTTTTGCTCCCTCACTTGTTAATTTGGGTATGAAATGTCTACTATACCCTTAATTTTTTTAATAAAATTTAATAAAAAAATATCAATGTTGTCAAAAGACAACTTTGCCCATATTACTGCACGCTGTCATTCTCTTCCTACGTCCTCTCTCTACACGCTGCCATTGTCGATGCATAACCTAGACAAACCCTAGATCACAGTGAACAGGAAAGTGGAGAGTGTTGCAGACGTAGCGACTGCAAAAGATACACAACTTGTTGGTGCAAAGATATCGATTACCTCCAAGGATGACGAAGCAGTGGTATATTTTTCTCTTCCATATGTGGTGCTTTTTTGATTCTGTCGGTTTGATGTTAGTGGGGTTTATGGGGTAATGGGGTTCAATACAGTTGCATCTTTGTGCGATGATGGGTCCAGTAAGAGGGTACAAAAAGAGGAGGAGGATGGATAAGAAGGTTGATTCAAACACTTGAGCTTCTGAGGAGGGTTTTGTGGATTGGTGGGATGTGTTCTCCAAGAGGATTTCTATATATTATCTTTCAGATTCTTGTTGACTATAATCTTTGCTACGCTGGTTTAATATTGTTTGTTATATAATCTTTATATACCAATAAATTGCTCTTGTTGATCACTTGGTGTTTGTCTATTGGTTTTATCTGTGTTTGATGTAACTTCACTTTATCAGTCAAATCATTTTGACTAATTTGATTGGCTTCTTCTTTACCTTTTACTGATGTTCTATGTTGATGTATTACAAATGCAACTGAATGTGTTGAGGACAAGCATAGATGCGAGATTTGTTAATTTATTTGGCTTGTAATCATGAAATCAAAGATGGAAAGGTATCCGGATTATCGATAATGTATAGAGTTTATTCTCTTCCATGAATTGTGTACCATTTTATGTTTATCTACAAGAAATTAATAGTGTGTGTATATATATTTGATTATATGTATTGCTTCGTCTTTTGTTAGTCTCAATTCAGCTGAAATTTTATGAGACTCCTTAAGAAATCACACTTGATACTATTATCCGAAGAAAGAAAGACATGAGAAAGCACGAACAATTGCAGAGCTTATACTTATAAGCAAATGGATACTTGGGGTAATTTCTTAACTCATAGAAAGGGTTAAATGATATTAGTGTTAGATGAGGTCAGACCTCTCTATACACGGTTTGAGGTCTCTCTAATAGATAGTGCAAAACTTTTGAATTTATACTGACGGTTTCTCTAATAGATGGTGCAAAACTTTTAGATTTCTATTGACACCATAAGCAAACTCTCTCTCAGTGTGAAATAAATTCAAACTACAGGAGTGTTAGTAATATTTACACGGGATCATATAGTCCCAGACCATGTAATAATTTCTCTTAAATAACATATTTGCCGATCATTAGTTCTACAAATAATATTTTTTTGAAAGTTCTGTGAAATTCAGCACACTCAATATTATCCTAAAAGAGCTTGAACACTTGGCCTCTTCTTGGAAGAATCAAAATATCATATCATTTAGGCTTGATTTGGCAACTGTAATAGGGCTTGAACAGTTGACCTCTTCTTGGAAGAAGAAAATATCATATTATTTAGGCTTGAATTGGTAATTTTATCCTATTTTCAATAGATTTTCTTTTTTCCACAAAATATTTTCAATCAAAATTGATCATCTTAGAAACCCAAAAAAGAAAAGGTTGAGAAAACATTTTAGAATTGATTGAAAAACATGTTTAAATCTAATGGTTGAGGAGATTGTTGTCGATCATGTGGTCTCATCTAATCAGAACTCTCCAACTAAGAAAAGTGGATCCAAAAAAGTGTAATAAATTATTGCAAAGAAGCTTGAATATGAATTTTGATTAGACTAGACCATCAAGTGACTTATAGTCCAAAACCATCTAAAAATTTCTCATGGGTAAGAGTCGTGAGACATTTTCTTAGGCTCCATTTTGGTTAGATGGAAATAGTAGAAAAGGAAAATAAACAAAAAATTTTAACATCTTAAGAATTTGGATAACAAGAAAAGGAAAATTTTGTGGCAATGTTACTTTTCATAACCACCTAACTTTTTCTATAAATTGTTCTTCCAAAAAATATATTTTGCTTTCTTGAGAAAGTTATACAAATTTACAATACCCATGTTTACTCTCTAATATGAAATGTGTTTATGTGACACCTCCTAATTTTCATGCATAAGTTGGTCAAGCTTACACACGAAAACAGGGAGTAATAAATAAACACATAATACAAAATGCAATAAAGAAAGAATTAAATAATAGAAAGAAAAATTAATAAATAATAAATCACATTTTTTAAAATCTCCATGTAATTTAATCCATACATTATTCGGAGTAAATACCAAAATCCTCCATTTTAATACAACTCGGGAATCCATAACTCAGGGACCTCTAATTTTATAATTGGAAATAAACGATAATCTAATAATCTAAATAGAGTCCCTATAATGAACAACTAAAAAGATTAGATGATCACGAGCTACGAGAAATAAGAATGTCCTACAAAATAAGATTGGTACGGGACATGAAAAGTAGGTGGTTTGTATGACTTCGATTTTAAGCATCGGGTCCTTAGTCACAAACAAGAAAGAGTGAGTTAAACTCACGAGCAAGTCATCTCTACTACATCCTAATCAGAGAATTGATAAACCAATCATCTCCTATCCAAACAATCTAAACTATACGATAAATATTCTAATTTCATACTCATAAACATTTCATTATTCACTATGATTATAATATAATTTGATGAACAATTATACCTAATAAAGAACAATAACAATATATAAATGTAAATAGGTAATCTTGACATGCCGTATTTATATTGGTGAGACTCTTTATTAGCTAGCTCTTAATTCCGTATTGCATCCTATGCTTCTGTAACACATCTTATGCATATCTTCATTATTATGAAGAGTAAGTTAAATGCACATAACCCTGCATTTAAAATAATTTATCATCTTCCATTAAATAAATAAATAAATAAAAATATTGTTCACGAGTACTGTTCACAATATTGTTTACGCACTATTCATAATAAATACATAAATTACAATTTAACTTAATACATAAAAAATTTCATAAACAAAATCCTAGATTTTTATCAATATATATATATATATATATATATATATCAAAAATAAAACTCTAATTTCTATCAATATATATTAGAAACGAAACCCTAGTTTCTATCAATATATATATTAGAAACGAAACACTAGCTTAACACAATACATTCATGCGTTATAAAAAATATATATATACATATAGATATCGTTTTAGAGGTGAAAGATTTATAAATTTAAAGGGGAAGAGAAGAAAAGGTATTTGCCTCTTCGAAAACAAAGGTATAACTCAAATAAACAAAGCCCATTACCCAAAAATCATAATCATCTTCAATTCCTCTTCTCAAATCCTTCCTAGGATTTGTATCTCCATCTCTTCCTCTCTATATATATATCTCTCTCTAAAAATATATGTATACTAAAATTTGAAGAAAACTCTCTCTCTCTCTCTCTCTCTCTCTATATATATATATATATATATATATATATATATATGCTTCCTTAAAACATATGGGCTTGGGCCTAAATAAAATAAACACATTCCTTCCACCCATGAACCCAACAAACACTAACCCCCCAAATAAATAAAATAATTAAATAAATTAAATCTAATTAAAAATTTTAAATAATTATTAAAACCTAATTAATAACATATAATAAATCTAATAATTAGATTCAATAATAAAACATTTAACCCTCCATAAATCCAATTAAACCCAAATGACTTATTTATAAAAATGCGGGGTATTACATTTTATGCATAACTTTTGATAAGAATAGTATAATATACTATATCTCTCTGTAGATATTCTACAATTTTTTTTTTAATTTAAATTCTTATATTACTTTTATTTTTTTAAAAAAAACCAAAAATATTCATTCAATATAATTTTTTTGGACCTATTATCTCCTTTTTAAAAATAAAAATAAGGACAATATAGGTAAACTATAATATTTTCTAAGTAACTTTCATGCTATTCAAGACCTGAAATGATATAATCTCACAAATTTTTTGAAAATTTATTATCCTTTGCTTCATTTTGTGTAGATATTGTATCTAGTCTATCCACAATGCATTTGTCATCATTATGTTTAACTTGTTGTAAACGATATATTAAATGGAACTCATCGTATAAATTAATTGAGTCCATTCTTGGCTCAATGGATTCATCCATGGTCCCGAGTTTAATGTCTCTTTGGCAACTATTTTCGTTTTGCGTTTCTATTTTCATTCGAAACAATATTTTTGTTGTGCAGTGTGTTCAATAGTAATTGAAAGTGTGTTTGATAACATAAAATTAATAGTATTACATCTCATGAGTCATAATTAATGTTAAAATATATATTAATAATTGAGATAAAAAATAAAATACCTATTTCTTTGGTATGTAAAAAAGTAAGATATCTAATTATGTAACTCTATAAATGTTCTAAAATACTTTTACAACCATGAATTCATTTCATGGCTCTTTAGCTTAATTTAGTATTGGAATATAAATTAACAAAAATATAAAAATAATAATTATTGTAATATATATAAACAAATAATATATCAATGTTATGGTAATTTTTTCATATTTTTTTAGCATTCTTTTTATTCCCTTATAATATATATGAGTGTTGAATCAAGGTTTCCAACCAAGGTTATCTCAGTTATTTTGATGATATCAAAACATTGTGAGTGTTAAGATTTAATGTCTACTTGAGTTTGTGCTTAAACATATTACGTTCTAACAAGACTCAAAGTAAGATAAAAGAATCAATGGCACCCTGTAAAGGTATACAAATCTCACATTGATCATCCTCATCTATGTTCAAAAGCTCAGATTAAGGTCATGAGAAAATGATGAAAGCTATAATATCAAAACAAGAAGACTTCACTCAATGCACATCAAGATTAATGAAGATATTGAAGATTGGGTAGTTTAGTTTTGGTGAGTGTATAATTAATCTCTGTAAAGTTACTTTAATGTTCTCACTTGAAAGCTCTATGACAAATACATTTCATGCATATCATTCATAAGTCCTTAGACCATAAACAATAAGCCATGTACTTCATTTATATAATTTAGAATTGTCTCTAAGAATTAGAGAAATAAGGATTTGAACTTATATATTTAAATCATGAAAAGCCTTAGGTAATTAATATTGAGACGATCTCCAATTGAAAATATCTTTAATTCTTAATATTTACATTTAGTGAAGTATGAAGTCAAGGTCCTTGTTGGATCAAATTAATTTATTTTATAAGGCCATAGTTGACTTTAAGGAGGTTCAAGTTTGTCAAAATATTCAAAGAACCTACTCCGTAACTTAGTTGACTCTAGGACCCAATGCAACTCATGCATATCATTTAATGGTCTCTATTCATGTAAAAATATGACTTGATCTTATTTTAATCACATTTTTGAAGTCCTTGATGGTTTAGGCTTTGTTTGGATGTCAAAACTCTATTTTTTTTAAGTTGAGCATGTATCAGTCGACTTATACATTCTTATCAATTGACTAATATAGAGTGTGAATTTTTGGCATTTCTAGAGGGACAAATCAGTCGACTTATCAAAGTGCATCAGCTGACTTATGCCTTAAAATAATTTTTCAGGAAAGTCTTCTTATCAGTCGACTTACTATCGTCTAACCTGGACAGAACATTTTAGTCATTTCTAGAGGGGCAAATTAGTCGACTTATATTGGTTCAAAATTCATTTTTTGTCTTGAAAAATTGAATCAGTTGACTACTCCTAAATGACCAGTCGACTAATAAGTCGACTAACCTTACGGGAACAGATCTGAACGGCTAGTTTTTGCATTTAATGATTCTCAACCACTTTCAAATGACTATAATTCATTCTTAGGCTATAAATACACATTGTATATGTATTATACAAGAAAGAGAGATCATCAAACCTATAGTTGATCATCCATTGTTGGTTGAATCTATCATTAAGCTTAGAATTCATATTCTATAGAGATAGTCACCACACTTAACCATATTATTCCAAAGATCAATTTATTTGTGCTATTTCATTCATCATTTTAGAGTTGAGCTTTCTTATTTATTAATCAACTGTAACTCTAGATTTGTGAGAACTTTGAATTTGTATATCTTGTTTATTTGAGAGACACTCATTGTACATAAATTTCTTATTCTTGAGAAAAGAAAATCAAGAGATTCTCTTGGCATGGGTAACTTAAAGAAGCTTTGTAAGGGTTTTTCTCTAAGCCCGAAAAAGAGAAAGGTTCATTATTTACCTTAAAAGTAGAAGGGTTGGGTAGCACTCTCCGCCTTTTAGAGCGAGCAATTGTTATCTCTTAACCGTCAAAAGAGAATGGAAGCCCAAGTCATGCGCTTGGCAAAGAAGCTTTGGTGAAGTTTTTATTGAACAAGGAAGCCCAAGTAATTCATTTGGCAATTGTACGGTTTGTTTTCCACCCTTAAGGAAAGCTCTATAGTAAAAATCTCAAGAAGTGCTCTTGAGGCATGGACGTAGGCAAGAAGGGCTGAACCATGTAAAAATCATGGTGTCAATGTTTGCATTTCTCTATCTTTGCACTCCTTACATTATTATGTTCATTATTTTTGTTAAATGTCTTTATGTTTTGAATAAATATGAAGAGTATAATTGTGTGAAAATATTGCACACCATGTATTTGATGAAATGTCTTTATGAGCTTTAATTCCATTTTAGCATTGATAAACATATATCCACTTAGCTCATTTCATTCCTTTCTCAATGAACCATTTTGTGAATGAATGAGTCGCACTTCAAATGCTTGATTAATTGCATATGTAAGGTTTACTTCTTATATTATATCCATAGGTAATTGCTCAAGTTTCCTTTTGATATGTTTACTTCTTTATCTTGCTACCATTTATTTTATAATTGTGTAAATGTTTCATATGAGAAAGATGAGATGTATGCTTGGAGTATATTGGTTGAGTTGTGGAATTGATTATTTTGTAAATTGATTAAGTATTTATTTGATTATCTTTTTACTAATCAATTTTTATATTATGTTTTTGATAAAATGCACAATCAACATTTTCACACACTACAAGCATGATATGTTGCACTTTCATGAACACTTCATTTGTTGTATCCACTAGATCATTTAAGTGCATAATAGATAGAGTATTCTCATTCCCACTTGTTGAATATATAAGTTTATCAAGTGTTTGACAAAAATCCAAACATGCTTACTTTTGTCAAAATGAGATGAACTGAAAAAGTTTCATCGTTTGCCTATTGTCCCTATTCACCCCCCTCTAGGGACAATTCTTGGGTAACAATGAGTCTTTTAACAATTTACTTTTGTTATGCCAAAATTTTATTCGTATTTTTCAAGAAAAAATTATACTATACCATACATATCACGTACCATTTTTTCCTTATTCCATATTTTGCTCACTATGCCATTAAATGGCATGACAAGCTCTATTTATACAATTATCTTTCTATCAAGTTGGACTTTTTAATTGGCCGAACACTACTTGGACAAGGATATTTTCCGGTGCACTATCTCTCATACAATGCAATTTAAATCTAAGATGTAACACATTATATCAAAAACATAACATCCACTTAACAACGATGTGAACCTCTCATGCAACACATTTACTTCAAATATGTAATACCATGCAACATATTACATCAAGATATAACATTGTAACATTATAGGATTTATAATGCAACACTTTTAAATCGTTGTTGCAACTTCAATTTAATTTGTTAGAAATAAAGAAAGATAATTGTATAGATTTGAATTGATATATGAAAAATAAATAAAGGCCTATTTATAGTTACATAATCTTAGAGACCAAGTTTACTTAGAAGATAAGAAACCCTAATCATCGATGAATTAGGAATCCTAGATTGATTGGGAACTAATATACAGGTAACTAATATATAATATACACTAACATCCCTACTCAAACTCAAGGTAGTAGAGTGGATACCAACTTGAGTTTGTAAATTAAATCCTGAATTCGTTCTGGTGGATACGTTTTGGTAGGCCAGTAAATTGCGGTGATGAAACTCTAAAGATTTGACACGTTGAGGCGCATGGAAGTGCGGTATGACTACTGAAAGTGTATGGAAGCACGTGACTACTAGTACTGTAGCGCATAGAAGCGCTTACTGGCTGTAAGTGGAAGTGTATGGTGACTTCTGGAGGCGCATAAAAACGCGTTAGTGGTGCACGAAAGAGCACAATGACTTTTGGAGGCACATAGAAATGCGATAGTGGCACACAGAAACACATGATGACTTATAGAGGAGTGTGATTACCACTGGTAGGCGTGCAAAAATGTTGTAGTCAATCAACAGAGACATATGATTACTACATGAGGCACATGCAAGTGTTGTGATCAATCACAGATATATGTGATTACTACAGAAGTCACATTGTGATCAATCACGGATACGTGTGATTACCACAGGAGGCACATACAAGTGTTGTGATCAATCATGGAAGAGGGCATAAGGAAGTGCTCACAAAGGGGTGTGATTACCATTGAAAGCATGCGGAGATGTGGTGACAGAACTATGAAGATCCCGAAGTTGAAGATAATGAACAAGATAGAGGCGGAAACTTGGCAACAACGCAATTACGATGAGATAGCAGACCAAGAGATGACGACTGCTACAGAATATTCTAATGATGGAAACAAGCATGAATTGGGTTTGAAGCGCGATAGTGGCTTTAGGAGGTGGAAGCTCTGTAGTGCATGGATTTAGAACTTAATGGTAACGACGACGATATGGTAACAACCATGGGGAGACCCAATTCCGGCCATGGAAGTTTCAATTTGTGAAAGTTATGGACAGCGGCGGTGACAACGGCCATGGAAACTGAGGATTTACTCTTCTTGTTAGCGATCATGAAAGTGTGATTTGAGAATCACGGTGGCAATGACGCGTGATGGGAAGATGTTTGAAGATGACCCATTCACTAATGGAGAAGTTGACAGTGGAAGTTACTTTAGAGGCTTTGGGCTGTTTGATGGTGGAGATTGCTTTGACAGTGGATTATGTGGTGAAGATTATGGTGCCAGTGGGTGAGGCTTTGGCAGTGAAGCTTCGTGGTGGTAGAGCTTTAGTGGAGATCGGCAACTTCGACAGCGGAGCTTTGTAGTGGGAGAGCTTGACAATGGTTATCTTCTTGGTAATGAAATGGGTCTTCGCTGTGACAGCCATGGCAGTGGCTTGTGGATCAGTGATGATGTGCCACTGATAAAGATGTCTCGGACAGTGATTAGCTGGCCTGGAATGGCGGTACAACTAGTTTACGAAGTCATCATTTGACGAGAAAAATATTTGGCTATTCAAAGAGGGCGATGTTAATAGTAAACCGGACGAGGGTGAGTTTCGTGCTGGAGGAACCCAGGAAGAGAAGAAGCTTATTAGATATGGGCATATGGTCAAATAAATCACGATAGAGACTGCCATTGATGTGAATCAAGCTGCCACCGCTGGAGAAGGGATTATTTCAGCTCCTATGGCAATCGTCATTGATGACGACTGCGGTTTGTGACCGCCATGGCTTCGCGATAGTGGTTTGGTGGTGAGAGGTTGATTTAGCAGTGGAGAGTTTTCAATGGGTTACGATGACGATAACGTTCATCTAAGTCAATCAGTGGCTATGGTCTGGGATTTCGCGATGGTGCCACTGCTGTCCCGATAGCCTGTTAATGACGGTTTATCGAGGATAAGGTGATAGTGAACATGTAGACTACCAGAGTGGGTGGTTTGTCGGTTGGTTCACTCGCTATGGGATCTGTGAAGATCCGATAGCTTCGGTGAGTGTGTTTTTTCCCTTCGTTGCTGTGCAAGTTTTGAGGCGATGACTGAGAAAACGATTACCGATCAAAATGGCAGTAGTAGAGAACGGTCATGGTGCATGGTACTAGGATGTGTAGGGCATAGATGAAATACATGAGGATCGGGCTGCTGGTTGACGCTGACCAGAAGAGTAGGATTAGCTTTGATGACGAAGACGGTAAAGACAGGTGGTGGTTTTGGCAGTGAATGTTAGAGTTCGACAGTAGTGGACTGGGTCTTCTAATTTTAGGTCTTCTTCGGCGGTGTACATTGTACTGTGGATGGGAACAATGAAGAGGATGGTTCAAGGCGTTAGGAATAATGAAACTTGAATGACGGTGCCAACGTGATTGCTTGCCGAAGAAGATGACCGATGATACCAAGACCACGCATGTATGTGTGTGTATATATATATATATATATATATATATATATATATATATATATAAGACATAATCTATTTTTATGATTTATGATTGCCCGCCGGGGATGAATCTAGTGGTGCCATCTCCGGCGGTGACGACAATGGACTGAAATTTTTTTACCAAGGATCGGTTGACTCTGATACCATATTAGAAATAAAGAAAGATAATTGTGTAGATTTGAATTGATATATGACGAATACATAAAAGCCTATTTATAGGTGCTCACATAATTTTAGAGACCAAATTTACTTAGGAGATAAGAAATCCTAGTCCTAGATGAATTAGGAATCCTAGATGAATTGGGAACTAATATATAATATACATTAACATAATTGATGGTGAATGTGTTGCCGAATTTCTCCTGTGTAGTCCAACAACCCTGTTTCGACTTGCAAAAATTCATTCCTAAGTGGAAATCACTCGACGATCAATATTGACTAGCTATGCTTTTTTTGGCCAAATTTCATGGTTTATGGCCCTGAAAGCGCATTTTTCAGTGCTATAGGAAAACTGTCAAATTTTTTAAAATTTTGTTGGATGTTGGAACAGATCAGATTGTTCTAAAATTTAGTAGTTATCTTAATTAAGTCATTAGGAGGAACTTATCTCTATTTTTATTTTTGTAATTTTTAGAGACATTATCAAATTTGGTTATTTTTAAGATTCCTTCCACTTTTAAGATTTATATACTCGATCATATATATAAATGTACTAAAGAATGATGATCGATCGTTTGGGCAGCCATACATGCTCTGAAATAGTGGCTTGGACGGATTAAATGCATGCTGCAAAAGATCCAACCAGTAATTACTCGTCTTGGGATTGTCAAAAGCCATATCATAATCCTATTTAGGTTCATGCTGACGAGATTCCTCGTGGCCAACCAAATGTGGGTAATGTTCTTGGTCCTCCACATGGGTCTCCGGCCCGCTTATGTGTAGAAGTGAAAAAATAAAACATGGGTAATAATGTTCCTCGCAGCCAACCAAACGTAAGGAGTTTGGAGGAGTTGTGATGGATCAATCAGCATGATCGAGGTAGAAGTGAAAAAATAATATAAATTCAGATATCATAAATTTCATATAAAAATTGATCTACCTAGTTTCAATGGACATCACATACTAGGTTTGGATGAAGTCATTCAATCTTGAAACAAATGAATTAAGTTCGTTTGGTTTTGTGGTTCATTTGATCAATTTGACTAGATCATTTTCTAATTGATGGATTGTTTGGATTAGAGAGCGGCGACTAATTTGTAATCCGTGAAATGAATTTGGTATCTAGTTGCAAGGTATGCATTATTTTCGTGCAAATCAAAGTGATCCCAACAGGTTTGGGGGACTACTATATGTGCCATGGTTGTCGATGGCGGTTAGCGATCCCGACGGGTTCGATCACTTGCATGATGATATGTTCAAGATTGACGATGGCGGATGGGAATTGAGGTGAAGTCAGTGGAAGCCTGTGATGACCTCCATAGTAGGAGTTTCTTTTTGGCGACAAAGATTCAAGATTTGGGCATGAAATGTCTTTTAGGACAGTTTACTTTTTTATTGATTTTTTCTTTATTTCTTTTATTTTGTTGTAAGGATATTTTAGACATTTCAATCGGTAAATTAACAATTTGTCTTTATTTAAACATTTTAAAAAATGTAGGAGAATAATAGAACCTTAAGGGGGTATTTGCACTTTTGGTTTATAACATGGTTTTTTTTCCCTGTAAAATGCTGTAAAACCCCCTCAGGTTTTCTTTTATTGCTCACTGAGAATACTTGTGTCAAAAATGACTCTAACACCTTCTGTCAGAGTTAACAACTACTTATTTTTAATGATTCACGTGATTTTACTATTATAACACTCATATATTTATCTCTCATTTGTTGATGTATACCCTTATATACAAAATGTCTTAATTGCCCTCACTATTAAACAAATTCTAACCAAATGCCACACATTGTTTCTCGCCCTCCATTTCTATCTCCATCTCCAGTAAGGTGAACACAAGTTCCCACTGCTTTAAACACATCCACCATATCTCCAAACATACTCTCTCTTTCTCTTACCCTATAAAACAGAAAACCCTAAAACTTCTCATATATTCAATTTTGTACTGAAATTACAGAACTCAGAGATGGGTTTGAAGGAGGGTTTGCTTCGTTATGAGATTATTGCCATTCCCAAATACTACACGACATTGAAGGCTTTCGTTGCAACACCAAACTCATCTCTCTCAACCACCACAAGACGATCGACGATCAAATCCTCTGTCGCTGTCAGAATCAAATGGGCTCAAAGGACCACCACCACATCAGCAACGAGAAGATCCCATGGCTCGACTTGAATATAAAGGCATATCTCTAAAGCAATATATATATATATATATATATATATATACACACACACACACACACACACTCTATATATATATCTCTAAAACCACCATAACCACCACCAAGTCGGGCAACAACAATGACAATGTATATGTATGTATGAATGTATGTAACCACCTAAACCACCATAACCACCACTAAGTCGGGCAACAACAATGACAGTGTATATGTATGTATGTGTGTGTGTGTGTGTGTGTGTGTGTGTGTATAAATAAGAGTCCTTTTGAAATCATGGGTGATTTATGAAATGGAGGATTGGGTTGTATTATACGATGAACTCGGTGTCGAATTACTCTGAGAAACAGTTTGAGTGTGTGGATTTGAATAAGTTTTGGGGATTAATTTAGGGCAAAATACACTCACACCCCCCTGAAATTTACTCTAACTACACATATATTTATAATTTGGCAAAACCTACACTCACACCCCTTGAGATTTGAAGCATGATTATACTTAACCCCAATACTATATGTATTATTTGTTTTACCCCTTCATTGACTGAAAGGACATTCTTTACCACAAAGCTACCCTTACTTCCCTTTTGACCTTAAGTCCACACACACACACACACACACACACACATATATATATATATATATTGTTGCAGCATTAAAAATATATTGCTTTTTAATATATGTTATATTATGTATTTTACTACAAAAATAAATAAATAAATAAATTTACTAAAATTACGTGTATTACTAATTGAAAAGGGAATTTTTTTAATTTAATAAATTTAATATATGTTATATTATGTATATTACAAATTTTACTAAATTAAATAATATTTTAATATATTTTAATTCTTATTTTAGTAAAATCGTAATATATATTAAAAATATATTTAATAAAATTTGTAATGTATTTTTAAAGTTACCTTTGGTTGCTTTAATCTCTTTTCCTTTCAATTAAACTACTTTAATTTTGCAATATATTTTTAGTGTTGCAACAATATATATATGTGTGTGTGTGTGTGTGACTTATGGTTAAAAGGGAAGTAAAAGTAGCTTTGGTCTAATTAAAAAAGAAAAATGAGGTTAAGAATGTTCTTTTAGTAAATGTAGGGGTAAAACAGACAATACATATTGTGTTAGAATTGAGTGTAATCATGCGCCAAACTTTAGGGGGTGTGAGTGTAGGTTTTGTCAAATTATAAATATATGGGTAGTTAGAGCAAACCTTAGGGGGTGTGAGTAGGGGTGCACAAAATTCCGTTCAAACCGGAAAACTAAACTGGACCGGACATTTCGGTCCGGTTGTTTTACAATTCAGTTCGGTCACGGTTCCAAAATACTGGAACCGTGAATTAATGATCCGGTTCCGATTTCATGTCCCTCCGAACCGGACCGAACCGTTTGTACAAAAAATATATTATATAAATTAGTATAAATAATTAAGTTGTAAACTTATAAGTGTAAGTGTATAACTAGTAATGTAATTACTAATAATCTTACTATGAGACCTTTTATACTTTATATAATATATATTATACAATTTATAATAATATAATAACCCACTAAAGCACTAATAATAGAACCGAACCGAACCGAACCGAACCAAACCGGTTCTTCACGGTTCGATTCGGTTTCATTTTAGTGGAACCGGACTGTACGATTTGGTTCTAAAAAATACTAAAATCGGATCGAACTGGATCGTGTGCACCCCTAGGTGTGAGTGTATTTTGCCCATTAATTTATGAAACCCTAGAATTTTAAAATTGGGAACTATTGATATAGGCCATGATTGAGGGATTTTAATTCCAATATGTATACTTAAGTATGGGGAGTTGATTGGTGTCTAATTTGGGATGAATAAGGTCAGATGTGGCCATAATAGAGGTCGAAACAGGGTTATCTCAAACGGACCTTGAACCAAGTTGTTTGAACACGTCTTTTGTCCGTCTTTTTCGTTTCTGGATTTTATGCCGATGTGCTCGTGTATTATTTGAGCTTCATAGATGATGATACTGCTTGACATCTTGATAAAGTTGTGCCACTCATACAAATGATGATAACGCTTGAACATAACACAAAACTGGTATATGTAATATGCATATATGATATATTTAATTTTTAATTTTCTATTTAATACATAAATTGTATTTTTAATTTGTAAAAAAATAATATATTAGTAGAATAAAAATTTTTTTCATAAAAACATATAATGCAAATTTGAGGGTATTAAATTTTGTAAACTAAATTTGTGTACTTCATATGTAAGAGATTATAGTAAGATCCACTAGGGTATAAAGGTCTAAACATTTGAGGTTAAAATTGTAATTTCAAACAGCAAAGGTAGTTTTGGTATTTTTATTTTTCAATTTTGTTGACTTCCGACGTACATGACGATCAACTATCAGAAGGGGATGTTAGAGCAAGGTCAACCAAACTTGGGAGGTTGACCACATTTTTTTACACAAGTATTCTCCGTGAGCAATAAAAGTAAACCTGACATATTCAATTAAGTTGGAAAGTTGAAAAAAATACTAGGGTCAATTATTAAAATATATATAAAAAAATATCTTATAAAATAATTTTTATAAAGGGATTGATATAATTTTTTCAAAATAGAACCATCCATAGAGGAAAGGATGTATACTAATTTAAAACAAGGGTTAAGTGCAATAAATTCCCCGCTATATAGAAAATGTGCAAAAAACACCCCTGCTATTTGGTATGTGCATATAAATCTCTATAATTTCAAATTTTTGAGCAAAATGCCCCTATTGCATATATCCATCAGTTGATGATGTCAGACTTTTTAAGGAACCCAAAAGTATCCTTTTTGAACGACAAAAATGCCCCTTTCAAATTTTTTTATTTTTTTGTTCATTTTTTGATGTGCTTCAACTATTGTCCAACTTTTCAACACTTACTCTCTTTCTCTAAAATTATCTCTCTCTGTGGTTTATCTCTCTCTTCAAGCCTAAGTTTAACTATAAAGCATGGTTAATGAATTTTTATCTCATAAATGAAGGGAATAAGATCAATCTCCTCACTAAATTTGTCGATTAGCTTTTCAAATGAATTTCTTAATTATTATTTTTCAAACTAAGCATAATGTTTTGAAATTCATGAAAATATGTTACGAGTTTGTGAAATTTGTAAACTAGTAAACTGATGACATACGAGACTGTAATATTTGGATTTAATGACAAAATAATGATACATTAATAAGTTAAACATTACATGTTCATAACTGTGAATCGAAAAACAATTATTAATAGTAAACAATGTCGCTTCAAGGTAATCAAACGCCATACCCATCGAAAACGGCCCACAGAGGTGGTTGTGACTCAGAAGTGTCCTATGCACCTCACCGACGACATCATTTTTGGAATCTTACCCTTCAACTTGTTATATGATAAACCGATTATAGTGATCGAAATATGATTTTGCCGGAATCTCGTATTGATAAAAAAATTTTGGAATATATTCAAACTGATATTGCTCAACATCACCAAATGTTGTCGGAGAGTTGGTTATGGCTCAATAAGGCTTAGCTCATCATTTTGAGTTTACCGATATCCTTTGAAATTTCACTAGAGATTTGGTAGTTGCTGAGGTCAAGGTGTTTGAGGTTGGTGAGGTTGATGATCGACCGGGGGGGGGGGGAATTAAACCAGAGATTTGGTTATCAGCGATGTTGAGGACGGTGAGTTGACTCAATTTGTCGATGTCGGCCAAGATTTGTCTGGTGATTCGGTTTCTTATGAGGTTAACCAAGAAAGTTGGAAGGATCAGTGTTTAGGATTGTTGGTGTGTTTGTTTGGGTGTGTTTGGGTACATACATGTCTATAAGGGTATTTTAGTCATTGATATTTTGCCTCTTCGTTTATTTATTTATAAAGTAAGGGTAATTTAGACATGAGTAATTTACACTTAGACCCCATGTGTTTTGCCTTTATTTCACTTTGATCTCCTCAGGTTTGCAAAATTACACTTATACCGCTTACTTTATGAAATAATAAGCACTTTGGCCCCCTCTAATTACTCTTTTAGGTAGGGATGACAATGGGGTGGGGCGGGTTTTGACTTCCCCATCCCTGTAACCGTTTAACTTTCCCCGCCCAGTCCCCGCCCCGCAATCGTGTATAAACGGGGCGGGTGGGTGGGTTTTGACTTCCCCGTCCCCACAACTGTTTAACTTTTCCCACCCCGCCTCGTTTATACTTTTTTTTTTAATGAATTCTTTTTTATAATAATAAATCTGATATTTCGATACATATACACCAAAAACACACATTTAGGTACATGCAACACAATGACTAATATTGAGTCATCCATTACTGATATAATAAACTTGTATAGTTGTATGATATATATAATATTAATATTTCCTTTATATATTATTAATATTTCCTTTATATATTATATATATAAGTATAAAAATATATATACTTACACGGGGCGGGGCGGGGCGGGTACCCGTCGGGGTAGGGTCTTACCCCGTCCCCGCCCCGTTTAAGCGCGGGTTATTTTTCCTAAACCCATCCTCACCCCGTTTCCTTAAACGGTTCCATAAACGGGTTTTAAACGGGGCAAAGCAGGACAAATTGTCATCCCTACTTTCAGGGACCAGAGCATCTTCTTGGTTATATCATCCAAAAAGTGATTTTTAATGCTCAAATTTTCCTTCAAACTTAATTTAACACTTTCCCCCTCATTCCCTCCAATTTTGTCCTTTCCTCCTATGTATGTATTTTCTAGATATCAGATTCACCTACTATTTGAAATGACAAATTGAACAACTAAGATTATTAGGCAAGATTGTAACCTTCTATAGATCCACCCACTATATAAATCATTCGATTTAATTGTATTTTATATTATTTATTTTTTATTGGATAAACCCTTCAATGCCACATCACCATTATTATGAGTATATCTCTATCCTTATTCCTTTCATAATCAAACAAAGCTCACAATCAGTATTACTTCAAATATATTTGTTATTACTTATTGAAATAACGTATTTACAAAAATGTAAAGCAAGACAAAGTCAAAATAATATAAATTATTCATTGATTAAAATGGACATTTTTTCCTAACCAAAAAATAAAAATTTGGGCATTTCTAATAGATATCAACAGGACAATTTCCAACTCTGAGAGGAAGTGTGAGTAATTTTATAAAAAAAAGTTAAATGTCAGTTTAAGTTTTGGGTAAGTAATATGTTAAAAAAAGAAATGGGTTTAATTTTAAAGATAAAAAAAATTGAGTAATTTATAAAAAAGAAAAAAGGTTTAGGTTTACAGAAAAAAATATGACATTGACAATATATCTATGTATACGTGTGTGTTTTATATGTCTGTATATCATATGCACCTTGAGCCATTTGTTAACTCTCGGCTTGGTGATCAGGTGGTACACGAACACGATTGAATGCACTTTGAACACATTGCACTCTGAACATATTGAGTGTCTTGGATTGGATGGTAAAACCAGTTGAATATATATACATTTGGATTTATATATATATATATATAGAGTGGAGGAGGAAAGGTTAAAAAAGAAAAAGAAAAAACAAAGGGTTTAGTAGCAAGGGTATAATGGTCAATTCGCTCTATGTAAATTCCGACAACTGAGATGTGACAGTGTAATTTTACAAAGATGAGGGATCAAAGTGAAATAAAGACAAAACACTGGAGTCTAAGTATAAATTATCCTTTCTACGTTTCATTGTTCTATTTTCTTCAATTTATCTATTTATTCTTATTTGTGCAAATTAAAAAATGTAATTGAGTTTTAGTAACAACAAAGAAAATTTACACATTTTTCATGCAGCCATATGTTTTTTTTTTTTTTTTTTTTGGTACTTTACCCTTAAAATAACAATAAGGTTATAAATTCTAATACATGTAGAGGGAGCAAAACACAAACCTAGCCGTAATAGCTACATTGTGAGGACTATGAGTCTATGGCGATGATGATACGTCAGGTGCGATGACAGTTACGGTGAAGACCGCGGTGGTGGAGAAGACAGTTACGGCGATGACCGCGGTGGTGGTCGGCTCTCAACCGTTGAGAAGACACAAATCGTTCGAATCATCGTCACCCTCTTCCTCCGACAACACAAAATCCCCCTTTGATAACCTATCCCACGAACTGTTCGTAGAAATTCTCCAAAGACTCCCTCTCAAACTCATCCATCTCTGCAAGTGCGTTTCAAAACGCTGGTATGATCTGATCTCCACTCCTCATTTCGCTCGATGTTTTGTCCAGAATTGTTCATCTTTGGTGCCTCCTTTTGCCCTCTTCTACCAGTTTGAAGATCGTGCAGTCCGATTAACATCCGAAGCACCCATTTTTGAATCTCGTGGGTTTTCTCTAAACTTCCTTCCCTCTTCAAATCCATCATCATCATCATCGGATCAACATGAACCAAAGCCAATTCGTTTCTTAGCATCGAGCAATGGCTTAGTATTATGCTCTGCAACCTCGACTTTTCAGAGGGTTTACTATGTCTGCAACCCCCTCACAATGCATTGGGTTGAGCTTCCTCCACCACCCACTTGCCAAGAAAGGGTCATCATTGGATTTGTTTGCAAGCCATGTTATTCTTTTGATAGTACCACCTGCACAACTAGCTTCAGAGTGGTTCGAATCCACGAATTCGAAAAGCGACATTGCCCACCACCACGTTCGGCCAATCTCAAATTGGATATATTCTCTTCAGAGACATGGAAATGGACAGAAAGCATCATATCAACCCGGGGGCGTAACTTTATTATGTCTTGGGACCTTTCTCACGCTGTTGTTTGCAACGGAATACTCCACTGGATGTACCTTTATAATGGCAAGATTTTCGCCTATGATCCATTCAACAACACTGGTCAATTTCGTACTATAAGGCTGCCCAAGGACAGATATCGCACGGCCTATGAACGTGTCATAGGAGAGTGCCAAGGACACCTCAGATTCATTCAATATTATGTTGAATCTCTCAACATTTGGGAACTTAAGGACTACAATGGGCTTGAATGGTCCTTGGTGCACAATGTTGATCTGTACAAGATGGAACCTAATCATTGCCGGAGGATTCCTGGGAATCTAAGTTGCTCTCGTGTGTCAATCCTACCTCTTCATTCCATTGATGGAAACATTATATATCTGCATATTGATCGTGATAATATTATACTCTGCAACATGAGGAACAGAACTTTGGAAGAAGCATGTTTTCTAAACTCTTTTGCCTTTTTTCGGCATTCGATGGCCTTTCCCTTTGTGCTCCCATGGTGGCCTACATCAGTTCCTCAATTTCAACGGAATGCGCTCGAGTAATAATATTCATCTCTTTGTTTATCTGGATTGTTTTTTATTCAGTCAAATTGTTTATGAAGTGGTTGATTTAGTTACATTGTTTGTAAAGTAGATTCTATTGTTCATCTTCACACCAATTCCCTCAATATTATACTTCGATTTATCTTCGATGGATAACTTGCAATGATAGACTCTTTTACAGTTTTACATCAGATAGGATCTTGGAATGATATGTATATGTTTCTGTCAGTTTGTCTTATGTTGGGAAATTAGCATTGAACCCAGTAACTAGGATATGAATATTTAATGTAGTTTAGTTTGTATTGAACAAAGTATTCAGAGTGATATTGCAACCGATTTTTAACTGAAGAATAAGATTCATCTTCTCATTTTTTTTTCTTTGGTTTCTATATTTAGAAGCGATGAACAAAGCATTCAAGTGTCAGAACCTAAAATTAATATCCAGGCCCAAGAGGATCCTGTTAATTCTCAACAGGAGGCTGCTGCTGAGGAACCTACTCGAGACCAACTTGTAGTTGAGCAGGTGGTCCATGAGGGAGATGTTAGAAGTAACGAACTCCACGGTTGAGTTCACCAGCCCGCCTTTGACTGTGGAATTAGGGCAGCCCCCTTAGCAGCCCTTAACCGGAAGATGAAGCCAAGCTCTTTTAATAAATATAACTACGGGGACAGAAGCCAATATTGATTAAGCAATCAAACGTAAGTGCGCTCCTCCACACGTGGTACTGATGGTACTCCCGAAGATTGACACAACAAGCAACTACTGATTGCATTATTTTCTAAGACTATTCCACCCAACGACTGCCTTCTTGTTTCTCTGCCAATTGACGAAGATAACACTAACACATGTACTCGGGTCACAAGAAGTAGTTTCTTAAGAAACATGTCAAGGTCAAGAGGAGGGAACAAGTACACAATCTCAAGACGAGGTGAGTCACACCACCTCGGTACTCATTTCGATCATCCACAGCGACTCAAAAGCAATCAGTTATATGGCGAGGAATATCCATGACTCACGAACTTGCAATCATTCTTGAGGAAGTCACCCTTTTACATCCCAAGACCTTTCAGTGATTGGAGAAGAAGTTTCTATTCTTCAAGCAATTTGTTTTGAGTCTGTGGGTAAAATACTTCTCATTCTAAGTCAGTTCAGTTCCGTCACAGAGCTCTTTCAGCATCTGAAATTTAGTTTATTAAATCTGCCATAGATGACTTGAAGGAAGCAAATATTGAGATCGCATGGCTTGAAGACCTGTTGCATTTGGCAGAGATGAAGATGGCAAAGGAACAACTTGCTGTAAGAATGGAGAGGATCCAGAAGGATATAGCTGAGGTTGAGGTGGTGGCTACGCGTCTGAAGGGGGAATATGCCTCCATGAAGGAGAATTTTGATGCTACAAGGGACGTTGATGCGAAACAACTTGGTTCTGGGTAACTTTAGCTTCTTGTTTAGTTGTTTGAGATGTCAAGATAATGACTTTGTTCGATCAAGTGAAAGAACTTGATTTCTGTATGCTGCTAATATTTTCTTGAAAACAAGCTCTCTTGTTTCTTGCAATGTTTCACACTTAGCCTGTTTGTAGGTGTGTTTTAGTTTTGGCTACTTAGCATTACAGAATTGAAATCAGCTTATATTCTGGTCATGATTTTGTTTAAGTATTTATATTAGATGTAAATCAGCAAGTATGTCGTTCCCTTCGTAGTGCGATATGAACACCTTTTTTCCTCAGCAAGTAAGAGAAAAACCTTCAATCCAGTGCTTTGATCAGCGAATGATTAAGTCTCTGAACAGCTACTCAGTAGAAGAACACCATCCTAAATATCACTCGTGAAATATAGATGTGTGTTCTTAAAAATATATAGCCCTAACTATACTGTTTACACTTTCTCTCTCTAAAAATATATTTTTTTAGGCATTCTTGTAAAGAAAATATAGATACATATATATAGGCAAGGGAGTCCTAATTCTACTTAGAAAAGAAGTCGAATACCAAAATAGAACTCTCTTAGAAGTTTCAAACTCAATAGAAATCAGAATTTTCGTCAAAATTTGTTTCCTATTTGGAACAGGCTAAGTGGGACCGGTGCCAAATAAATAAAATCGGTGGGACTTTGTAAAAACCTGCAGAAACCTAACTACCGAAAAAAGTTGGACCGGTCCTAAATATTGGGGACTGGTCCTACTTTGAAAAATTCTAAAATTTTCATTTAAACTCTAGTTTTTCAAAATAGGCTCGAAAATATAACGTGCAGAGTGTCCTCACCATACTTACCTGTATTATATAGTGTTTTTATTGATTTATTTGCTTTCATGCACTTGAGTATCAGCTTGAAGTTGTCGAAAATCAATTACATAAAATAGTACGAAAATTACAACTCGATCAATTAAGTTTTGATCACCGAAATATGCCAATTACAAATATATATGTCACAATCTCCCCCTTTGGCAATTTCGTGACAAAACCACTTAGACAATTAATAACATAACCCATTGGAAAAATTAGATTACAATGTTGCCCAAAAATACATAGAAATAAAGAACTGATCAACAGAAGCTTCACTTGTGTGTGTTCAAAATGATTTAGAAGAAAAATCTGTACCTGCACATTACTTAAACAACACGCCCTGTGACAAGCTTAATAAAAAGAAAAATAAATATAAATTTGTAATGCTCCCCCTTAATCTCCCCCAGAAATATCTAATAAATACTTCTCCCCCTTTTTGTTACAAATTGACAAAGAAACACCAAAGAAAAACATATAAATAGATAATTAAATAAGCATATAGAGAGAATAAGACAATAATAAAATAAAAATAATCATCATCACTGATCAAATAAATATCCAAAACATATCAGTTGATGGAATAAACAAAACATTACAAAAATAAATAATCTAAACATCAGGGGTAAAGAAGTCAAAATAAGTTTAGAACAAAAGATATCAGGACCTAAAGTCTAAGTCTAATCATCCTCTGCATCATCAGCAGCCTCATCAGATACAGTAGGGTCAAACTTGTCTATCCTAGCATGTAAGCGATCAAACCCTTGGTGAATGAACCTGAGAACTTGGTTTATCTGATTGACCGTCATGGGTGTGTCAGTAGCAAGAAGTTGAAAGACTCCGCGAACTCCAAACACAGCTTGTCCAGCTCCTTGATTGAGCTCATAAACTTTCCTATCTTTTTCTTTCTTGTTGATTGAACGAGTATTTGACATAACATCAATTATCAATTTCGGTCTCTCAACATCTGCTCCATCAGGAATATGAATCTTAGCACCTCTCAGAATAGCCATGATAATCTGTGGGAAGGGTAAAACTGATGATGACCTAGAGTGTTGAGTAGCTAGAATCAAGGTACACATGATAGTTACGGGAAGATTGATGGGATCCTCTCAAACAATATGGTAAAGTAGCTCAGCTCGATTTTTGATCAAATTGCCCCTATGATCATGAGGATCTAGGTTATATGAAACCACCAAATTTAATACTGACACATTATGTGTGATATAAAGAGACGACAACCTATCAATAAGCCTCGGGGCATTGGGTATGCATAGCTCCCTAATCATGTCGTCCATGGTTGGTTAGTTTGGATCCTCAACTTGGTATGGCAAAACAATGACATTCTCAATCTCTGGGACTCCCAATATATTGGCAATTGTGTCCTTAGTAACCTCAACACGAACGCCATAACACTTGGTGACAAAGGTTAGGTTATCCAAACTTGATGTAATGATATTGCCATAGAAGTATCTAACCATGTCCGGCTTGACAATTTGTCGAAGATCACATAAAGACTCCCAACCATTATCTTCAAAGTATTGCACAAAATCCAATTCCCATTCTTGTTTTATTGCCACAAGGTTCACTTTTCGTTCTATCCTCATAACCCGACAACCAATGATGTTTATAAAGGTGTTGTAGTTGAAATCGCCCTCAAACATATTTCTAGTGAACCCAATGCGGTTATCCGCACTCGTAGACGCTTCACTACGTCCCCATTTGCGTGCCATCAACACCACAATGAATGAGATCAAAAATAGAGTCAAAAGTTTCATTGAGACTTTTTATCGAACAACTAATGTGCAAGTTTTCAATCTTCAAACTTCAAAGGTATTTGTTTGCACAAGTATCACCAAATCCACAAATAATCAATAAACTATCAACATAATAATCCAAAAATTCAATCCCGATCCACCAATCAATCACACAATCAAAAGAAATGTAGAAGAAGAGAATGTATGTGAGTTGGTGAGTTTTAGAGTGTAAAGAGAGTTAGAAAACTTGAGAGTTTGAGAGATATGAGTGTGTGTGCATGTGAGAGTGAGTGAGGAACTTAAGCCAAAATCTTGATAAATTAAACTTTGAACCTCTAATTCACCAAATACACTTCTTCTCAACTTGATTTAGCAATTAAACACACAAGGTATGAAAAATAAACACAAAACCAATATAAAACATATTTTTGGAATTTTTGAAAATTTTTCAAGAGAAAAAGAACTAAATAAAAATAAAACATAAATAATCTCATGAAAATAATTAAAACATATTTTTCATAGAATAACATGAGTCCTAAAATTTCTGAAAAATTTCAAAAATATTCATAAATGCAGAATTTTAAAACCCATAATTTGTCCATAAAATTCATCTTCAAATTCATGATCATGACACAACTTCCAACACACAAATATTTATAAAAATTTAAAAATTCATCTAATAAATTCATGTGTGTGTGTGTGCAATCCAACTTCATCAAAAATTAATCAAATTCCTTTTATTCATCTTCTAAAACATATTGCATAATAAACAAATATAATTACACATGATCAATCATTTATTTTTTTCATTTTTATTTTTATTTTTCTAAAACGGTGGCTTTCATGCTTACTGTCAGTTATTTTCCTCAAAACAACTCTTTATTTTCTTTATTTTTTAAAGATATCTCATTGGAGATTTACATTGTAGTGGAAGCTTCGAACACATCCCGAAGATAGTCTTTTCCTTTTTGTCTTAGATATTCAACAAATTTTTATTTTCTTTTTCTTTTCATGCTGAATAAAAACATAATTTTTTCATTTCATCATTTTTTTTAATTGATCATTTAAGCCTTCAATGCTACTCATACCATATACTCTAGTCAACTTCACATTAGTTTTCAATCAATTCACTCTGAGTTGGACTAGTGCACAAATTGTATGGACTCAAAAGATTCACCTCTAAAAAGAAATAAATATAACACATTAGTTATCAATGCCTTGATCATAAAATCAAGTATTTCATCAATTGACAAATTAAGTGTCCCAATTATACATTCACAAATCAAAGTGAAATTAAAAATATATATAAAGAACTCACATTATTTCTCGAAAAACATGATTCTCATAATCTTATATGATTATCAATAAAAATAAACAAAACTTATCCTAACCAAAAAGATATGATCCAATAGAAAACAAATAATGAATATAAGTTTAGTTCATGACCATCAAAAGTCCTAATGACCTAGTCAAAAGGTTTTGCACCCAAAGACCTATTAGGAATAAATCCCATAGTGTCAATAGGCACAAACTTCTCCAAATCTTTCTTTTTCATCCATATTGTTTTGACATGCAATTTATCAGGAAAATATTGTGGATAAACAAAAACATCATTTTTCTTGTGTGAATTCTTTTTATCTTGAGAATTTTTGGGTTTGTTCCCATAATGTGACTTTTTAGTATAAACTTTATTCTTAGCAAAAGAATTATGCACATTAAAATCAGAATTAGAACGTCTTCTCTTTTTATAACAATAATGTTGACTATGTCCATTCTTACCACAAAAAGAATAATAAAGCACATTGGACAACTTTAGCATGCAAAGACTCAACTTGAGGTTTAGGTTTGGGTTCAGGCACATTCAAGTTCTTGGGTTTAACAAAAATAATTTTTTCCTTAGATGATGACCTAACAAAACCTAATCCAGTTTTATCTCCTACAGGCTTACTAACACTAATCATGCTATCAAGCTTAATCTGTCCAGAAGTAAAAATATTTAATTTCTCTTGTGATTTTTTAAATTCAGGCTCAAGAAAATTAATTCTAGCAATAAGAGCTTCTTTGGCAGATATAACTTGACTTATTTCACTTTCGAGAAACTTGACTTTACCTTGAAGATTCAAAATTTCTGTTTTACTTTCCTCAACCTTCTTCTGGATCTTCTCAATTTCTTCTATCAGTGATTCTATTTCACTTTCTACCATCTCCAACTGCTTGGTTTGCTTTTTGTAGGCTCTCTTCACCTTGACAGGTTCTGTAAACAACTCTTCAAAAGCCTTGGACAGTTCTTCCTTGGTTGGTTCTTCTTTTCCTTCATCTTCTGAATCATCAGACCCAACTTGGCTTAGAGTTGTAAACTTCTCTGTTTCACCTTCATCAGAAAAATGATTATCAGCAGTATTATCATTCAATAAAGTTACAAAAGCAAGAGAATCATTCTCAACAGAAGAATCACTATCAGAGTTAGAAAATTCAGACTCAGAAATAATAGCTTTCATGGCTTTCTTTTTAGTGTTTGAACTTTTCTTTACACTAAAACTATTTTTCTTAGGATTTGGACATTGATTAGATGTATGACCTTTACCACTACATATCCAACAAGTGACCTCAATTTCCCTAGAGTTATATTCTTTTTCTTTCCTTTCCTTACTTTTGCATGATAAGCTTTGATTCCGAAATTTATAAGGATTTCCTCTTCTAAGATTTCTATCTTTTTCATATTTAAGAATATTTCTAAATTTCCTAGGAAGGAGTGCAACATCATTATCTGAATCATATTCAAAACTTTCAACTTTAGATTTTGAAGAATTTAAAACATTTGACAAACTTGAAGACTTAAAAGTCTTTGAGGTTTTTAAAGCTAATTTTTTTGATTTCTGAAGCTTTAAATATTTCATCTCAAAAGTTTGAATTGATCCAATTAACTCAGCCACCTCCATTAAATCTACATCTCTGCTCTGATCTAAGACTTCCAACTTAGTTTGGAACCTATCAAGCAATGATCTCATGATTTTTTTGATAATTTAAAAAGATGAAATTTTCTCACCAAGGTTAGCACTACTTTGAACAATATCATTAAGTCTAGAATAAAAATCAGAAAACATCTCATCTTCATATATTCTAATTGTTTCAAATTTAGTGGAAAACATTTGTAACTTAGATTTCCTTACCTTGGCGGTACCCTCATGAGTTACTTGTAAAATATCCCATGCCTCTTTTAAAGTAGATCATGCAAAAATTCTAGCAAATTCAGAAGGAACAACAGAATTAAATATAACATATAAACCCTTGTTGTTATTATTAGCATCTTCATGTTCAGTATTAGACCATGTTGCTTTAATCTTCTCTACAGTCACAGCAACATCACCATCACCAGTGGTAGTGGTAGGAATTTTATAGCCATTCTCTACAGCCATCCAAACTCGCTTTCCTTGAGATTTTAAAAAGGCTTTCATGCGAGACTTCCAGAAATTATAATTTGAACCATCAAACAAAGGAGCTCGCTGAATCGATCCACCTTCTTTCATACTATATTCTATGATAATTTTTGAAAACAAAAATAAATTTTGATTTTAAAAATACTTCGCAAGGAATTACTCACAAATTAGAGAATACTACTCTGATACCAATTGTGAGTTGCGTGGTGCGGAAGCGGTTGTGAAAAGTATTTTAAAACCTAGAGGGGGGTGAACAGGTTCACTTGCTCATTTGCTTAATTTTTCAAATTAATTCAATTTTAAGTTCAATTAAAAACTAATCAAACGATCAAAGCAAGTAAATAACTTGAAATGCGAGTAAAGTAAATAATGCAGCGGATATACGTGGAAAACCCAAGGCGAAAAAAAATCACAGAGGGAGACGGAAAGCCTTAAGAAATCAATCCACTATAATGAAACAAAGTACAGTAAACTCTGTCTTAGACTCACACCCATCTTCACTCTGTCAAGAATATGTTGTGGAACACCTCAGGCTTATGATTGCGATAACACGTCCAACTGTTGCAGACTTCCGGCTAACGTCACGATCCTTACAGAAAGGTTGCTGGAACAACAAAAATACTCAGCAAGTATGTCATTCCCTTCGTAGTGTAATAAGGACACCTTTTTTCCTCAGCAAGTAAGAGAAGAACCTTCAATCCAATGCTCTGATCAGCGAATGATTTGATGAAGTCTCTGAACAGCTAATTAGTAGAAGAACACTATCCTAAATATCACTTGTGAAATATAGATGTGTGTTCTTAAAAATATATAGCCATAACTATACTGTTTATACTTTCTCTCTCTAAAAATATATCTTTTCAGGCATTCTTGTAGTGAAAATATAGATACATATATATAGGCAAGAGAGTCCTAATTCTACTTGAAAAAGAAGTCGAATACCAAAATAGAACTCTTCTAGAAGTTTCAAACCCAATAGGAATCATAATTTTCATAAAAATTTGTTTCCTATTTGGAACAGGCTAAGTGGGACCGGTGCCAAATAAATAGGGTCGGTGAAAATTTGTAAAAACCTGCAGAAACCTAACTCCCAAGAAAAGTTGGACCGATCCTAAATATTGGGGGCCGGTCCTACTTTGAAAAATCCTAAATTTTTCATTTAAACCATAGGTTTTCAAAATAGGCTCGGAAATATAACGTGTAGAGTGTCATCACCATACTTACCTGTACTATATGGTGTTCTTACTGATTTATCTGCTTCCATGCACTTGAGTATCAGCAAAATAATCATTTTAGCATGCATTATGTATTCTTTTCCTAATAAGTTAATTGAACATATGTAGAACTAAAGATGTAACAATATTTTGACTGACAAAATAAATTGATTTTTTCCCAAAAATTCATATAAAACTAATTATCTTTTATTTTTTCAAAAATTTAGATGTATAAAAAATTGATTATTGATGCTACATTACTATTAATAGAAACAATTTTTATAGGTTAATTGGTTTATGGATAGGGCTAATTCCCCATTCTTTATGTTAGACTAAAATGATTTTAAAATTAATTTGTTTCTTGTAACAAAAAAAGTTGGGTCAAATTGCTTTAAACTCACCTGGACTATAACTTTGTGACAAAATACACACTAAACTATTAAAAAATTGCAAACTGCACCCCTTAGGTAGCATTCGTCAATGAGCCATTAAATAAAATATAAAATTACCAAATTATCCCTTAGATGTATATTGAAAAATTATGTTGGTCTCACTAAAGTAGAAATTTTCAATTCCAAGAAACTAAACCAACAATATATATATATATATATATATATATATATATATATATATATATAGAAGCTTGGTATAATAAGGACGAAAAATCCAATCCAACGGTCAAAAATGGTTAAAAAATCAATTATGTGGTCCAAAATATCTTTTGCTATCTACAATATAAAATTACTTTATCTAATAGTTACGAGTGCGACTGCATGATAGTGTCGTAGGAACGGACATACACTAGTGTGTATATATCCAAAGTGGTAGATGTTAGGTTCTCTAAGGCCTGAGGGAAGGTCCAAGAAGCTTAATTTGTGCTCATGTACAGTGTGAGGATACATCGAAGCCCTCCTTCTTGAGGCGAGAGTGGGCAACCATGGTACAATTTTGATTCGATGAACAAACCATGGTGTATCGAGGCTTCATGTTTCTCTTTCCTACACTTCTTGTAGGGATCAAGAAGATATACCTATTTACATACTGTTAAGGGACATTTTAATCATTTAATTTTATATTTAACGGTTCATTGAGGAAAGTTACGGAAACAGTCTCTTCGCATATGGAGGTAAGACTGGTATATCTCACCCTCTTCATACTCTAAAATGACGGGAACCTCCTGGATTTGCCCTTTTGATGAAAGTTAGGGTAAGGGGCACAATTTGCAACTTGTTAATAATATATGGATGTTTTTTGGTTGAGTTGATAGTTCAAAGGTGTTTTTTTGCCACAAAGTGAAAGCTCATTGGGGTTTAATGTAATTTGGCCAAAAAAGTGGTGGTATTCTTAAAAGTTGGTAGATTCTGTCACGAGTCTGGACTCTTGAGGTATAATGCTATAGATCTTATATTATTCAAATCAGAAAATAAGATTTTGGTACAAATTTCTTGAAACTAATTTTTACTAAGAGTGATAGAAAAATGATTTTCATTTCATTTGCACTTTACTTTACTTTGGCTTCTTTTACTTTTCAGTATTCTTCTCCTTCTAACCAAGCAAGCTTTACATTTTAAAAAGTTATACCAATTTTCACTTTCAAAAACTTCTATCCTAATGAAAGTTGTCATTTTATTGTTTTATACTTTAAATACTTTAAATAAAAACTAGAATAAAATTAATTTTTTTAAATTTCCAATTGTTAATGTCAGCAAAAATTATTGATTATTATTTTTTCTTAACATATAATACACACATTTTTTTTCCATGGAGACCTGAATAACTGAATCACAATATGCAACTTGGAAAGTTGAAAATATATTAGTGTCAATTGTTAATATATACGTATATACTAGTGTATGTTCGTGCCTATGACACTATCATGCACCCTTAATCATAAATGTTTGATAGGATTATTTCGAACCGTAAATAGACAAAAGACATTTTAAATCATATGATTAATTTTTAATAATTTTTGACCGTTAAATTAATTTTTTTATCTTATAATATCAAACTTAAATGTTATATATATATATATATATATTAAACCGGGAGGTTATAGGATCAAAATCCTCTCGGATGTGAAAAACTTGCATCTCATGGAATATCGGTCACCAGACTCACCACCCATTTGGCCAATCATTATACTAATTCGCAATCTATACTCTAAATAGACACATACAAAATATAGAACTAAACTGCTAGCATAGCTGATTTTTTTTTTTTTAAATGGCAACATAATTTGGAGAGATGACATATACCAAGGAGGGATTGCTCCGAACTCCACTACTACTCGTTTGAACATCCCAAAGTAGCAAACTAAAACTACATAAACATAACAAAAATAAGATTTTAACAGAGGACTCTGCTTTCAGAATTGAAAATTTTCATAAATGGCAAAACAAAAGTTACAGTTTCTTTTTTTTTTTGGCCCAACAGACTCATAATTAGGCAAATAATATATTGTTGGAAAGCTTGTTAGTATATGTTTTTATGCCTAGAACGGAATTTGCATATGGGTTGTAGTTCAACCAAAATCATAATAAAAAACCTTAAGCCCAACGCAAAGCCTAGAACAAATTGGCATAGAAATGTGATGGTTAAATTACACTCACCGTTTATTTTTTATTTCTTTCATCTTTCTTAAATTTATTTTTCAAGTTATCGAAGTACATTTTAAGTATAAAAAGATAATTTTGTCCTTCCATTATAATATCACATTATATTTCAAATAGAATAAAATACAATGACCTCCCCTCAAAAAAATCTGATTTCTAAAACCCACATTATAGTTTCTCTATTCAGTCTTCTTTTGTATACTTGTTACACCACCATTCATGACCACCATTGATCTTCGATCTTGCTCTTATCATATCTAATCAATTGCTAAAAATTATATCACACAAATTATTTTCAAAGATCTTCGATCATGGTCACATATATACAAACACATACATCAGATTGGATCTGTGGATCGAGTTATTGAGTTTTGTCGTGAATCATGAGTACAGGTTGACGAAAACGACTAGGTTGGTGGTGTCGTGTGTGTGGAAGCGTATATATTATTTTAGAAATAAGATTTATTTTTATTATTAAATTATTTGAAGTTATAATAGTAAAATCATCTTAAAATATTATTTCAAATCATTATATAAGAAGTCAGTATAATTATGACAAATTTCATGAAAGGTCATTATATTTTACCCTATGTAAAATATAATGTGATATTATAATGTAAGAAAAAATTGTCTTTTTACTCTTAAAATTTATTTCAGTTATCGAAAAAATTGATTTAAAAAAAGTAAAAAAAATAAATGTCAAATAGTCCTACAAGTGTAATTTAATCAAATCTAACACGATGTTAGTGACTTTAACCCAAAAAAATATAAACTCAAATGTTCTGAAAGTGTTTTGATTGGGGGCGGGATTTGAAAGATTTCGGGAATTCGGTTTTGCGCCTGTTTGGATGGGACAGGGAAGACGAGGTTAGTTTAAGTTTGGCGCCTGTTTGGAATAAATTGGGGGAAAAAAGGGAATAGATTTTGGGAGAAACAGAGCCCTTTAACGGACGGACTACATAACGTCCGCTTGCTCATTTTGTCCTTTAGCCCAATTGCAGAGCACAAACGTAGCCGTAATAGATACATTGTGAGAGGGACTATGGTCTATGGGGACTAGAGGTGGGCACAAAAAATCCGCGAATCTGTGAATTCAATCCGATCCGATCTGGACAAATCCAATCCGATCTGTTAGCTAATGGATTGGTGGCGGATTAAAAAATTAAAATCCGTTAGCCACGGATCGAATTGCGGATTGGAGGGTCAGAAATTCGATCCGATTCGCAATCCGATCCGTGGCAATATATTTATATATATAATTAGTAATTATATGTATAATAATATAATATGTTACATACTTACATGGGTAAACTTAAAAACTCAATATATATTACATTTGTTTATTTAACAATTGTGTTCATTTAAAAAGTGTTGTGTTTGTTGATTAATTTTTTTTTTTGAAAATTTTGAAGTAGAAAAAAAAAATTCAAATAGGAGTACTAAGCCAATCCGTCAATCCGATCCGATCCGTTCAATCACGGATTTGATTGGTGAATTGCCACAGATCGGATCGGATTGAATTTTTTTCAATTCGTAATCCGCGAATCGGATTAGGATAATGCAAAATCCAATTCGATAATCCTAATCCGCTTCGTGGTCACCCCTAATGGGGACGAGGGATGATGATAATATTGATACTTCAGGTATTATGACAGTTATGGCGGAGTTGGCGGTTATGATCGGCTCGCCACCCTTTAGAAGACACAAATCGTTCGAATCTTCGTCACCCTCTTCGTCCGTCACCCAAAATCCCCCTTTGATGACCTATCCCACGAACTGTTCGTAGAAATTCTCCAAAGACTCCCTCTTAAAAACATCCATCTCTGCAAGTGCGTTTCAAAACGCTGGTATGATTTAATCTCCACTCCTCATTTCGCTCGATGCTTTGTCCAGAATTGTTCATCCTTGGTGCCTCCTTTTGCCCTCTTCTACCAGTTTGAAGAGCGTGCAGTTCAATTACAGTCCGAAGCACCCATTTTTGAATCTCGAGGGTTTTCTCTAAACTTCATTCCCTCTTCAAATCCATCATCATCATCATCGGATCAACATGAACCAGAGCCAATTTGTTTCTTAGGATCGAGCAATGGCTTAGTATTATGCTCTGCAACCTCGACTTTTCAAAAGGTTTACCATGTCTGCAACCCCCTAACAATGCATTGGGTTGAGCTTCCTCCACCACCCACTTGCCAAGAAAGGGTCATCATTGGATTTGTTTGCAAGCCATCTTATTCTTTTGATTGTACTACCTGCACAAGTGCACAACTAGCTTCAGAGTGGTTCGAATCCACCAATTCGAAAAGCCATATTCCCCACCACCGCGTTCGGCCAATCTCAAATTGGATATATTCTCTTCAGACACATTGAAATGGACAGAAAGCATCCTATCAACCCGGGGCGTAACTTTATTATGTCTTGGCACCTTTCTAACGCTGTGGTTTGCAATGGAATACTCCACTGGATGTACATTTATAATGGCAAGATTTTTGCCTATGATCCATTCAACAACACTGATCAATTTCATACTATAAGGCTGCCCAAGGGCAAATATCACACGGCCTATCAACGTCTCTTAGGAGAGTGCCAAGGACACCTCAGGTTCATTCAATATTATGTTGAATTCTCACCATTTGGGAACTTAAGGACTGCAATGGGCTTGAATGGTCCTTGGTACACAATGTTGATCTGGACAGGTTGGAAATGAATCCCCGGATTCCCAGGAGTTTAAGCTCTTGTTGTGACACAATTCTACCTATTCATGCCATTGATGGAGACATTATATATCTCAATCTTAATCGATATGATCATAGTATTATACTCTGCAACATGAGGAGCAGAACTTTGAAAGAAGATTGTTTTCTCGACTCTTTTAGAACTCTTTCGCATTTGATGGTCTTTCCCTTTGTGCTCCCATGGTGGCCTACATCAGTACCTCAATTCCAACGGAATGTGCTAGAGTAATAATACTCCTCTCTTTGTTTATCTGGTTTCTTTTTTATTCAGTCAAATTGTTTATGAAATGTCTGATCTAGTTACATTGTTTGTGAATTAGGTTTTTTTTTTCATCTTCACACTAAACAAATGTTTGATCTAGTTAAATTCCCTCTATATTATACTTCCATTTATCTTGAATGAAGAACTTGCAATGATTGACACTTTTACAGTTCTACATCAGATAGGATCGTGGACTGATGTGTATATGTTTCTGTCAGTTTTTCTTGTGCCGGGAAATTAGCATTGAACCCAGTAATTAGGATATCGATAGCTAATGTAGTTAAATTTTAGTATTGAACAAAGTAGCTAGAGTGATATTGCAACAGATTTTTAACTGCAGAATAAGATTAATCTTCTCATCTTTTTTTCCCTTTGGTTTCTATATTTAGAAATGATGGACAAAACATCCTAGTGTCAGAACCTAGAATTAATATCCATGCCCAGAAGGATCCTGTCAATCCTCAACAGGAGGCTGCTGCTGAGGAACCTACTCGAGACCAAGTTGTAGATGAGCAAGTGGTCCCATGAGGGAGATGTTAGAAGTAACGATCTCCAAATTAACGAAGATAACACTAACACATGTCATCTGGGGTCACAAGAAGTAGTTTCTAAAGAAACATGTCAATGTCAAGAGGAGGGCACAAGTACACAATCTCAATGTGCAAGGTGAGTCACACCACCTCGGTACTCATTTCATCCACAGCGACTAAAAACAATCAGTTATATGGCGAGGAATATCCATGACTCATGACTCATGACCTTTCAGTGTTTGGAGGAGAAGTTTTTGTTCTTTAAGCAATTTGTTTTTGAGTCTGTGGGTAAAATACTTCTCATTCTATGCCAAAGGATCAACTTGCTGTTAGAATGGAGAGGATTCAGAAGGATATAGCTGAGGTTGAGGAGGTGGCTACACGTCTGAAGGGGGAATATGCGTCCATGAAGGAGAATTTTGATGCTATAAGGGACATTGATGTGAATCAACTTGGTTCTGGGTAACTCTAGCTTCTTGTTCAGTTGTTTATGATGTCAAGATAATGACTTTGTTCGATGAGGTGAAAGAACTTGATTTCTGTATGCTGCACTGTAATCAACTTATATTATACTTCAAAGACATTTCCTGACCAATGTCTAAATGATTTGGTTGGACCTTTGAAGTTGATGAACTAAGAAGTATCACTATGAATTTAGAATGATATATTCTAAGAATTTCAATAGGGTCAGTTTGTCTATGACTATGTGAAGATGTTCCTAATGTTTATGTGAGTTGTCCTACATGGAGAAGTATTGTGGCAGTTAGAGCCTAGAGGTGTGTTGAAGGTTTAGAGTGGGCGATGACAGCAATATAAAGTTTATGGTGGATTCCTGGTATGATGGTCATTTTATAACTGACCACTTCAGGCACAGAATTTTGAGATATCTTAGTATTGACAAACAGGCTATGTTGAGTACTTTTATTGTGGGACAGCTCAAAGTCTGATAATAACAGTGTTGCTGTGTTTGATTACCTGAGGAATCTGAGAATTTATGGGGGCAGGATCAGATTATGTGGCCTTTTCATTTAAAGGGGCTTGGGAGGCCTGCAGTGTGGTGAGAACAGAGGTTGATTGGTACAGAATGTGTTGGAATGGAGGTAGAGTTTGGAGTTGTTTGTGATCTGTCTTGGGATGGAACTTGCAGCCTCATACTACAGTTCTTCAACTAGCTAGAACCTTATTTACCCAGTTCAGATTGCTTGGGAATGCACATACATCCCCTACTGATCTTGCCAGATGCATCATGTAGGAAGTGTTTTAATCTTCTGGCTGTCTAGTTTAAGGTCTTTTGCTCTGAGTTTTGCTTTTAATTCGACTCTTTTGTAGTGTGTGCAGCAGATGTTTGTCTTTGCTGCTGGTTTTGCACTTTCAGTGCTTTATTTTGTTTGTTTGTATTTAGCAAAGGGTATGCCTTGCTTAGTTGCTTATGGCCTTTAATTTTTTTCAATTTGTATAATAATTTTTAATCATTCAAGAAAAAAATGTTAAGTTGAGTGGAGACAAGTTCTTATTAATAATTAAAAGTCACTAGCAAATCACTTGGATCACTGAGAAATTTAATTTTAATTTTGATTTCTTGAGAAAGTTTCATAAATTTACAATAATACCTTTTTCTTTTCTTGGAAGTTTAATGCATTACAAATTATATAAATTTTTAATTTTCTATAATTTGGTTAAAAATTTTCAAGCTAAAATGTTAGAAAATTTATTTTTCTTTCGTTCATTTCATCTTTTTTCACATTCTTTTACTTTCACTTTGTATTAATTTTCATTTAATCAAACGGACCAGGATAAATTGTGAAAAAACATCTTGAACTTTATATATATTACAATTAATTTCTTAAAATTATACTTTTGGAAAAAAGAAAATAAAAAAAAATCCTTTATCGATTTCAAATACCCGGACATCATAAATAAATAACAGTTCGCACTTTTATCTCTCGTTTATTTCAGCCTTAATAACTCGACTTTTTTAAATTGCTAAATATACAAATAGAAACTGCTTTATGCTGATATATATGTGTCTGCTATGTGTGTCTTGAGGTTTTACATTGGTATATATAATATATTTACCTACTTATATGCAACGTATCAACCAAGCAAAACCACTTTCAATTCATTTGCTTTCTCAATGATCCAATTGAATTTTTTTGAAGGGGATGGAATGCTAAGTAGATAAATAGAGAGATTTTATTTTATTTTTATAAATAGAGTAGACGAATCCTATACGAAATAGTCTAATAATAATGAAGGTAAATATTATTCATACCCTTGTTTGGTAATTTTTGTTGTTGCTAATACCTTTCGTCAAGTTCTTAATTGTTTAAATATATTTTAATATAATCACTGCCACTGTTATATCTCTCTCAACTCTTCCAACCGCCGCCACCAACCACACCCACCACCCCCAATCATAAAATAATTAGAGAAAAAAGAGATTTCAATATATAATCAACTGTTCTATTTTTGAAGCTATGCCGTGGAACTCCATGACAGCCACCATCTTCTTCTCCAACCCAAGGTCCACCATAGCAGACCCACATTCACCATCTCTGTTGCTCACTGGCACCAACTTACACGGTGGTGAACTCAATGATGGAAAAGGAGGACGGTCCGGGTCCAAGGTGTAGTCACACGCTGACGACTGATTGGGATGTTACTATGGTTTTACAGACAAACAAGCATATGATGTGAATCTATATATAATGCTAGGACAATGATTGTAGCAAGAAAAGGACAACGGATTGCTTCTCTTTTTCTTGATTATTTCCAGAAATTCATAACCAGATTTGGAGGCTTTGATTTCATATATATATATATATATATATATATATATAATCCAACAGTAGAATGGCTCTGATACCAACTTTGCGGAATTGAGGAATAAAAATAAACTTACTATATTATACAAACATAAACATAGATAACATGATTACAGTCATATACTTACAATAGTTGCAGAGATTGAAATCAGATAACACAAATAACAACCTGAAAGTAATTTAAAAAACTGAAAGAAAACTTCAAACCAAGGTGTCTTGCCACAAACTGGAGGTCACCTTTTATAGACACCCCTACGGATTTCAAATCCGGACTTAAGAAAAGAAAATAAAAGTGGTTGCCAGTGGAGAGCAACGTGTCCTTGTGGTGGTTGGAGTCGTCCAGAGCACTCCACTTTGCTTTCAAAAAGTATCTTGATTGGCGTGAAATTGGGAACATTATTATTGCAGAAAGAACTAAAATTCTTGAGTATCATTGATTATCTTCAGAGAATAAACTGTAGCCATGTGACTTGAACTGTAGCCATTTGAGGTGGCTTTTGTCGGTAGGAAAAGACAATTTGTCTTTTTAAAAGATACTATCATTGCAAGAGAGAGAGATTCTGGATTTTGATAAGAAATGCTTTATGGGAATAGAACCCCATAATAGTTATCTCCATTCGGAGGGGCATATTTGTCATAATTTTTTGGATCATTATCAGAATTTGAATCTGGAATAGCCTCAGTGAGCTGAACAACAATTTGTTGTTAAAGTTCTTTTTTAGAAATTTTTGAGATTTTGCTAAGGATTTTCGCTTTTATGGTTCTTTTGAGAGTGGACAATTTGTCCATATTACAAGGCTTTGGAGGAGGTTGGAAATCCTGAGCTTGAAGATATAAGTCTGCCATTTTTTCTATTTGAGAAGGGTTGATGTGTCCATAATTGAACTTGTCCCACCACTTTGAAGCAATTTGCCTGCAAAGGGAAGGAGGACTATAAGTGGTATCTACGACATATTGCCAAGCTATAATCCAGGGAATGGAAAATTTTGCCATAAAATCAAGGAATGAATCATCTGGATATGCTGAGCTGGTGCGTAGCATTCGATCATAAGCATTAAATGCTTTTTGGAGGGGATTGTAAAATTTCAGGGTTAGGACCAAATTGATTCCACCAAACAGAGAACCATGATGGAATTTCTTGAAAAAATTGGCCTTTGACAAAAGTAATAAACCAGGAATGTTGGAACCTTTCATTTTGGAGAAAAATGGTAAACTTCCAAGCTTTTTGATAATCAAAATAATTGAAATCTCTGGGGAAGATATTTGAAGAGTGAGGAATCCTCTTTATTCTGGAAGGGTCTCCCCATTCCTTTCGAGAAAGGATCCGAAGAATCTTTAATTGAGAAAATTCAATTTGGGTAAAATTAGAAAAAGGATCATATTCAAACTTGGCTCTTGAAGAGGTCTTATGTTCAATAATAGCTGAACCAGTACATGTCAGAATTGTTTCGAAGTACCATCTATTATTGCCAGAAGCTTAAGGAGGGTAGTGGTAATTTTCAGGAAGATATATTTGGATAAGATTTTTGGGTGTCAAATGAATTTCATCTTTTTCTATGGGGAAGACTGGCCATAAGGTTCCATGGGTAAAGTATTGAGGTAGAGGAATTTCTGGGCCTTTTCCTTTGGATTGACTGGATTGGCTTGAGTGACTTGATTGAGTATCTGTCTCTTTGTTTTCTGATGGGCCATAAGACTGTTGTCTTTGGCCTTTTCCTGTAGATGTCATGTGTTGGTGCGAGCTTTACTCTGTAAAAATTCACGGGTTAAGAAATTAGGTAAAGAATTAGTTTCTCCTTTAATAAATTCAATGTCAAAATCAAATGCAGAGAGTAAAGCTTGCCATCTAGCAAAAATTTGCTTAGATGCAATATTTTTGACATCTTTCTGGAGAACATCTTTTGCTGCTTTGCAATCAATTCTCAAAAGGAACTTTTGGTTAAGAAGGTCTCCTTCAAATTTACGGATGCTGAGAACAATAGCAAGAATTTCCTTTTTTATGGTGGAATAATTCTTTTGAGAGGTTTTCCATGTTTTGGAAGTAAAACGAACTAATTGTTCTTTTCCATCTTCCGTTTGTTACTTGAGTATTCCCCCGTACCCTATCTCAGAAGCATCTGTTTCAACAATCTTGAAAGCATGTGGATTAGGGATACATAAACAAGGAATAAATTTTGCTTTATTTTTTATTTTCTGGACAGCTTCTGTGTGATGTATGGTCCATGGAGAAGGATTTTTCCGTAATCTCTGGTGAAGGATTGCTGAGTCTTGTGCAATATTTTTGTAAAAGTCAGAAATATAATTAAGGCTTCCTAGGAATCTCTGGAGTTGGGTTTTGTCCTTAATTTCATTTGAAAATTTTTCAGCAAAATTAATAGATCGATCTATTGGAATAATTTTTCCTAAATAAATATTATGACCAAGAAATTTGATTTTTGTTTGAAACAGGCTGATCTTTGGTGCAGAAACAACTAAACCATGGTGCTTCATAATTTTAACAAAATGATTCAAGTGTTTCCAATGTTGATCAATTGTATTACTGAAAATTAAAACATCATCAATATAAACAATACTATAAGCAGAATATGGATTGAAGATATCATTCATGATCCTTTGAAATTCAGAGGGAGCATTCTTGAGACCAAAGGACATAACATTCCATTCGTAGCGTCCAAATGGGACAGTGAAGGCAATTTTGTATCTATCTTTGTCAATGACTTGTATTTGCCAGAATCCTGATTTTAAATCAAATTTGGAGAATATTTTGGCATTGTATAATCTATTTAAGAGATCTCGCTTATTGGAAATAGGATATTTGATCCATTGCAAAACTTTGTTTAATGGTTGGTAATTGATGACTAATCTTGGGGATCCCCTTTCTTTTTCTGCATTTTTTGTGACATAAAATGCAGCACAACTCCAAGGAGAATGGCTAGGCCTGATTAATTATTTTTCAAAAAGATCTTGAATTTCTTTTTTACAAATTTCCATCATATCATGATTCATTTGTATTGGTCTTGCCTTGGTTGGAATGTCTTTTTCATTAAAATCTTGTGAGTATGGTAAAGAAACAATATGTTTCTTTCTATGCCAGAAGGCATTAGGAAGATTAGAGCAAATTTGGGTTTGTAGAGTTTCTTGAAATTGCTTAATTTTTTCCTTAAAACCTTCGGACGAAATTTGAATAGCAATCTTTTCATGATTAAGATTTGTTTGGAGTGAAAAAATATGTTTATTTTTTATAATTAAATCATTTTTTAATTAATTGATTATACTTTCTTGAGGAGGATGGATGAATGGAAAATTGACCTCTTCTCCATCAAAAGTAGATCTAATCCCTTTTGAATCTACTGTCAGAGGTTGGATTAAGGATAAAAAGGGAGCTCCAAGGATGATTTGTTGATTAAGATTTTTAATCAAAAGAAAACTAGAATTGATACAGACTTGATTGTTACAGATTTGAGCTTTGGAAAGTTTATATCTAATTTGCATCTTACTACCATCAGCAGTGTGTAACTTATTACTGGTTTTTGTGTAATATTGGGATGGAATAAGACTTTCTTTGATACAATTCATGTCAGCACCTGAATCTACAAGAGCAATGGATTCGAGAATGAATTCTTGATTGATGATAAGCTTGACATGAACAAACCATTTTTGGAAGTTTATGTGATTAATTGTTTCAAGAAATTTGTTTTCTGAAGATGTAGGTTCCAGATGAGTTAAATCTGCATTTGGGATTTCTGGAAATTCTTGTTGGGAGAATTGCTCTTGAGTTTCTAGATCCTGAATCCTAAGTTTCAAATCTTTGACCTCTTTTTTGACTTCACTAATTTCATGTTGGAGGTCTTGTAGAGAGAGTGGTCCTGTCTTACCTTGTTTTTGTTCTATCCTGGAGATGACATTACGAAATTCATATGGATAGTTGTCAAAATGAGTTGTAATTTTTGGTTTAGGGGAAGCATTCCTAATTACTTCAATGTATTGCAAAATAGCATGTTGTTTCTTTATGGGGTCTTCTATTTAGTCAAAGATTTCAAGAATTGAAGTTTCTTCTTTAGTAAGAACATTAATTTGAAGACCATTTGTTTCCAAAATAGCCTTGTAATAATCAATTTCTTCTTTGCAGGGAGTGCAATTGGAAGAAGTGGAAGAGGAGTATCCTGAGATAGATGATGATGATATATCATCATAAAGGTCATCACTTGAAGATTCATCAGAATTGGGAAAAATGATCTTAAATATTTCATTTTTGACATCATCAGATAATTCAAGGCTATTGATCTTGTCTTTGGTGGTATTTTTGTCTTTGACTCTGCATTGACTTTGGTAATGTCCTTTCTTTCCACATTTGAAGCAAGTAGGGGATTTTTTCTTAGGAAAAGATTTTCTTCTAAATTTCTTAGAAGATTATTCCGGAGGTTTAGACTTTGTGAATTTGTGAGGATTTTTCTTAAATTTCTTAGCCTTTTTGCTGGATTTTGATAGAGAGAAAGGAAGTTTAAGAGAATCATATCCAAATTGGTAACAAAACTGTCGTAATTCTGTTTGACCAGATTTTTTCTCCTTTTTGAGTTGGTTTTGTAACTTGATATCTGTGCAAAGATTAAGACCTTCAGCACAGACTTCAGATATGATTTCACCAAAAGTGTACTGGTTATATGGAATTTCTCCATTGTGTTTATTTTTGATTCGGGTACGGACCTTTTCAGCAAAAAGAGTGGGTAACCCTGCTATGAATCTTTCTTTCCAGAAATCATGATTGGCATCATTCCTTTGGTAGAGTTTAGAAAGAAACACATCTCTATACCAATTGAAATGGGTCAGAGTTGGACATCGAAGATTGATGAGAATTTCTTTTCCTCTTTTATATAGGGCAGGAGTATTTTCTAAGAAATGCTGAGTAATTGCAGTGATGAGAGTTGTTACTGTATCAGGGATCGGTTGATTGTTTTCATCAAAGATTATGGTGCCATCATGTCTTCTTTTGACCGCAAGAATTATTGTATTTTGTTGTTCAGTGGTAAGGTAATTATCCCACCATCCTCTTAATTGACCAGAGAACCCCGCAATGAGATATTTAGCAATGCCAATCTCAGAGTTTTGGAGATTACGATTTCTAGCAGAATTGGCAGCCATCATCATATGTTGGAGGAGGGTAACGATTTGATAGTCAGTAAGGCCATCTAAATTCCATTCATAAATGGCTGATCCATTATAAGAAGTCTTTGGGTAAGGTTTTTCTTCTAATTGAAGGTCTATAGGAGTTGGTCTTGGATAATATGGTTTAGGATTTTGGAGGTTATTGAGAGTAAATTGATGATTAATTTCTTCAAAATCATTTTTAGAAGGGGTATTTTTGGAAAGGGTTTCAATAGTCTTTTTGAGTTTTGATTCTCCTTCGTCTTCAAATTCGTCTTCAAAAGATGGAGTAGCTGTCATTGGTTGATCCGGATCAATAGGTGGATAAGGTTTGAATTCAGGTGTAGAGGTACTGGGTATTTCAGTATTCTTGAATCATTTAACTAATTCTTCCATGAACTGTTTATGACCTGATTTAAGACTAAAATCTGGTTCCAATTGGATTGCAGGCTTGATCAATGTATTAGTGACCAAGTGTTTTGACTGAGAAGATGTTTTTCCAAAAAAAATTTGGTTGGTAGGTAATTGTCTTGAAGGTTCAATACTCTTGAATTTTTTTTATAGCATCTAAGATTACTGTTTGGGATTCTTTGATCAATTTTTGTGAATTCCTTGCTATCTTAATTTGACTATTTTTGGTAATATCTAAGAGATTTTCTATTCTATTGGTTTGGGCTCCTATTGTACTAAGGATAGTATTGCTAAAATTGCCTTGTTCCGAGATTTGAGAGACTTGTTCTGTCGAGGCAGGAATATTATCTTTATCCAGAACTTTGAGTGGTGCTAACTTGACCAGTTGATTGTCTGCTCCGATCATTGTAAGGACTTTAAAGGGTGGATGAATTCCTTTTTCATATGCTCCTATGATTGGTTTCCATGACTTTTCATGATCAACAAGAACCTTGATTCCTTGATCAAAACATTCAGTTTTTCATTGGAAAAAGGGAATAAAGGTTTGAATTATTTGAAGATGATTATAATAATCTTCTTTCATTTGACTTAAATCTTGAGCTGAATAAGTGGAGAATAATTCTTTTCTTTGCATTATGTATTGGTCCTTCATGAACTCTCTTTGAGCACTTTTTCGATCAATTTGGAACTCTTTTGAAATAGTCATGAGATTTAAATCTATTTCAACGTCAGACAGAGTTGGATTAAGTTCAGGGGTTTCTTCAGAGTAAATAACTTGAGGGATTTGGTTACGGGCTCCTTCCATGTGAAGTTTAAGTTTAGCACTAGAATGGCTGGATCTAGCATTAGATCTCCTTCTAGAGGAAGATCTAGAAAGATCATAAGATTTCCTGGCAGTGTAAAAGGATTCTTCTGATCTTGGCCTTGAAATAGATGTTCTAGGCAATTGGATTTGTAATGGTTCTAGAGTTTTGACAAACTTAATTTCTACATTTCCATCTTCATCTTGGATAATTTGTTCTACTTGGCTTATTTGGGGGGTCTCTGAAACTGTGGCTTGGTTGAGAATCCATTTTTCAGGTTTGGTGACTTCATTCCATTGAAGCCTTTTTGAAGTTGCTACCGTTCCTGTTTCTAAATTGGCTTGAAAGAGGATGGTTGATTTATCATTGGTAACTGGCATACAATATTGAGGGTTTAAAGTAGTCATTGCCTTATAGTAAATTCTGTAACTTAAACAAATATTTCTTGTAGTATCCTTCATTCTATATCTTTGGGTTTGGATATTGATAGTAAGAACATCAAGAATATGAGGATCAAGTAATGATACTGAGAAATTGGGGTAGCAATTAAAATAAACAGGGCCTTGACAAAGACTTGTTTCAACCATACCTAAGAGAGAATCCTCGAAATTTAGATGACGACAATCTCTTAGATTGATGAGAAATGAGGTATTTAAACCTGTAGCAGTGAGAGGTTTGACACAAATTTGGACAAGTCCAAGATGAACATATTTGAATTTATCTTTTAATCGATCAAGAGAGGATTTGTTGAGGAGTTGAAAGGTTTGGTTACTATTGGTGACATCAAGATCCTGCTCAACTGTCTTGATAGAGTAGGATTGTTTCAATTCAAACTCTTTCAGGTAAAGATCACTGACTTTAGCCTTAGGCATAGTCCAATTTGCCAAAACTTTCTCTAAGTCGGCAATATTCATTTCATTTAGGTTCTGGATATGAGATCCGGAATTAGAGCTGCTACTATTATCTTTTTGAAACATAGATCTTATCAATTTATCCATAAAGACTATTCAAAGCTTACTGTGGATTCAACCCTAAACACGCCTGACGCCACACTCACAAGGGCAAAATGGCATACACAAGAGTAACCTTACCACACGAGAGTAGAGAAAAGTTATAAAGATAAATTGAAAAGAATCTTAGCATACAATAATAACAGTAGAATGGCTTTGATACCAACTTTGCGGAATTGAGGAATAAAAATAAACTTATTGATATTATACAAACATAAACATAGATAACATGATTACAGTCATATACTTACAATAGTTGCAGAGATTGATATATATATAAGGTCAAACAAAACCCCATTTTTGAATTTCTTCTCTTTTTCTTGATTGTTTTCATAAATCCATCAGATTTGGGGCTTTGATTCCATATATATATACACGATTATATATAAACCACCTTATACATCAAACAAAACTCCAGATTTGAATTGCTTCTCCTTTCTTGCTTGTTGCTATTTCAATTAAAATTTTATTTTATGTTAATATTATTATTTATGAAAATAAATAATTATATATATGTTATATATTATAGTATATATATATATAGATAGATGGAGAAAAAGAAAGAAAATTTTAATTATTTTTTTATTTTATGTTAACATTGTTATTTATGAAAATAAATAATTATATATACAGATTATATATATTATAGTATATATATAGGGTCGTTTAAAGGGATATTTTAGTCTATAGCACAGGGTTAAGGGGTAATTTTAGTATTAAAAATATTAGGTCAGAAGTCAAAGGGAAGTAAAGTCATTTTATCATGAAAAAGTGCTCTTACACGATATACTTTTGACATGAGGAGGTATTTATGATATACGACACAAACTACACAGAGTGTTATTGACGAAAAATCACGAAATTGTAGCCACATTAAATTAGGTCAAATCTCAATTGGTATTAGTGATATTTATCCTAATAATAATAAAGCTCTTGTATCAAATCTTGAAAGTTCAAAATTTGAATTTCTTTGAGATCTCCTCCAACGAATTGTGCTATAATTGCTTGGTGGATGTGAAATGAGAGAATTACGTACATCTGGTGGTGGACTATGGAGTGTTCCAAAATTTTGATACACCTATTGCCTCCAGAAAAAATATATATATTTTTGACTATTATGCCCTTTGCCTTTTTGTGTGATCTAATACGTATAACGTGATCCATGATCCATTTTGATTTGAATGTCGGTACCAAATTAGCCTTATTAATTAAATTAAATGACCAATTCAATTCTCACTATTTTGTCACTTTTAAAAGTTTATTTTTTACTATTTTTCTCAAATGACTTGTAAATTAAGCATCGACTCGAACACAATAAGAATAAGACAAGATGATAAATTTTCAAATAATAGAATAAGGTAAGGACATGTCAATATATATTGTATTATTGTAGATATGTATAAAAAGTTAAAAATATATATTTCTATGAGTAACTTTAAAATAATCTTAATTAGTTTTTTCTTAACAAATAATGCACACAAATTTTTTTCAATGGAGACGTGAATAGTTTACCAAGGCTTATGGTTAGTAATTTTTCCTTTCCTTATGTTCGGTTATTAATTAATTAGTGAGGTAGGCTGATTACTTGTAGGCATGCCAGAGCCGTGGTATCGGCTCGATGTAAACAATTGGTCAAACATAAGTATCTTCTTTGGAGGTCGTATTAGATCAGGTGATTGACTAGAGAGAGATAATACAAAACTCCCTATTGAGTTCTTTTCTTGCCTCAACTAAGAGGACTTTTAATCGTACGCAAAGAATTGCGAGACTGAATCGTAGTAAGGAGGGAGATAGAAGGAAGGAGATAGCAAGGAGGGAGGTAGAAATTGAGGGAGAAATAGACTGACAGATAGATTAGTGGAGGCCGAGAGCAAGAAAGTTAAGGGGATGTAGATCGAGCGAGAGATAGAACAATATTCTGGGAAATATTTAGAGAGAAATACATATTGCATGTGATGCAATTATTTAATTGTGGTTGTTGGAATTCTTAATACAGAGTCCATTACTTTTATTTATAGAAAAAGTTTACATCAGTGTATTTAATCCTAAATTACAAGATTGTAGTAACCCTTGTGGACGGGTGTGAGTGGGCGGGTGCAAAGACAGACACTGGGCTGAGCTACCACACTAACAGGGTACAGGGTGCTCAATCCCACATCGCTTGGGTGTGGAAAAGGGGATGTGCTTATATGTAGTATGTTCTCTTCAAATGGTATGAGGCCTTTTGGGGGTAAAACCCAAGAGCAAAACCGTGCGGGCTCAGGCCCAAAGCGGACAATATCATACCGTGTGTTGGAGCGGGGTATTACAGTTGGTATCAGAGCCTGAACCCAGCCGGAAGTAGTGTGCCGACGAGGACGTCGGGCCTCGTAGGGGGTGGATTGTAGTAACCCTTGTGGACAGGTGTGAGTGGGCGGGTGCAAAGACAGACACTGGGCTGAGCTACCACACTGACAGGGTACAGGGTGCTCAATCCCACATCGCCTGGGTGTGGAAAAGGGGATGTGCTTATATGTAGTATGTTCTCTTCAAATGGTATGAGGCCTTTTGGGGTAAAACCCAAGAGCAAAACCGTGCGGGCTCAGGCCCAAAGCGGACAATATCATACCGTGTGTTGGAGCGGGGTATTACAAAGATAATACAAAAAATAAAATAATAAAAGGAAATAAATCAACTCTTTTCTAATGTTCCATGTGTTCAGTAGCCTTTAACGTAGCCTTTCTAGAGTCCAAGTCCCACTCAACTTTATCCTTAATGCAACATTCATTTGTAAGAGTCCATGTTCAGCCAAGTCTTCCAAGGTAACCGAAATTCATAGGAGTCCCCGTTAGACTTAACTTTTCATGGCATGCCTCCTACTTCAGTCTTTCACTATACACCAAATTAATTAGAGTCCAAATCATTCTGGACTCCTTACTTCCATTCTATTCACTCAAATGACCCCTAAGGTGGCTGCTAAGTGGCGTTATATTTGGGTGTCAACAACTGCCCCCCAATTTCAAATGTCTTATGGTTGATCAGGCTACTAAGATTTTTAAAATTTAAATTTATATTGGAATGGAACCTTTCATAACCATAGCTAATCGAGCTAGGACTTGTACGGGAATGACAAACAATAGGACTTCAAAATATTATACACTTCCTTTATTCTGGATCACCATTGAAGTGGTCTTTAGTTCAAATCAGCCTTACTACACTGGTTGATCACATTATTCCACCATTTAAAGTTGGCTGATAACGATTCTTGCACAACTTGCCAAAAAGTTGACTGACAGCCATCGGCCAGCCATATACCCAAATTTATCATAGCATAGTTATGATCAGCCGGGATCAAATTATTATGCAATGTCATGTTGACCGATCGAGCTACTTGTAAAATAATATTGTCCCAATATACTTGAATTTTTTCATCTATCAGTCAATGAAGTTCAATCCTCAACCGATATACATCTTTGGGCAATTTTGTCAAGTCAACATCAACCAAGCTCTTTTTCACACTTGCCGATGCTGGTATTCCAGTCTTATCATTTTTATTATGCATCATGAAATCGGCCTTATAAAATTTTTGGTTGATTAGCCTATTCATCTTCTTCCATAAGACTGATTTCACCTCTATCTCACCTTTTTGCCCTCCTTGGTCAGGAGGCTTTCGTGTAGGATGAAGTCCTTCATTTTCTAGACAAATACATTGCTGATCGGCCATGCTTTTCTTCCTTAAACTCATCTTAATTGTTGGACGAGCAATATCTTTCAGTGAGTCTTTGGCGTTATCATCAACCATGCTCTTTTTTGTGCTGGCTGATGTTGATATTCCTATCATATAATTGTCACCAGGAAGAATGGAATCGACCACATAAAACTGTGTATTAACTGGCCGATTCATTTTCTTCCAAGAGGCTGTCTTCGTCTCTAACGAATCTCATTGCCCCCAAGGTCTGGAGGTTTACATGGAGAATGAAGTGCTTCATTTTCCAAGCAAATACATGGCTAATCGGCTATGCTTTCTCCATCAAAACCCTTATTTGGGTCTTCTTCTAGAATTGGAAGAAAATAACTTGGCTGATTTTATGAATTAGTCAACTGGCCTCTGTCCTGGGCTAGCTGATTAGTTCTTTTTTTTTTCACTTACCACTGGCGGCTGATTAGCCGATGGTGGCTGATTATTTCTCTTTCGCCTTTTTCCTTTTATCCTAACCATGTTTGACTTCCATCTCCTTATTTGTCCCCGTCTTTTCTTAAACTTAGATCAAGGAAAATGAGATAAGAGAAATCTTTCAGCCAATGATTGTTCTAGCTGAGAATTAGATATCACTCTCGGCCTAGCATTATGATATTCTAGTCGGTTTGTTTTCACTTGCGCGATTGGCTTCATCTCCATCCCATTTTGTTGTCCTTTGGGATCAGAAGATTTATATTTAGCACGAAACTCCTCTGGCAAAATGTATGGTTGCTTAGAAAAATTTAGAAGAAAATAACTTCCCTCACTTTCTTCTAATGAATGTTTTGGCTGAGACACTTGTAGCTGAGCAGGTGCTTGAGTTTGTTGAAGAAATTCTCCTACTAGCCTAGAAACCTCCTTATTTGTCATAAAGGTTGATCGATTATAAGGGATCTGAACATTAGATTGGCTGATTTGTTCGGCCTTTAATTGATTATCTTCTTCAGTAAAGGTTTTGCAACCTTTAGGATACTCATCCTCATTTATAACGTATGAGCAATAAATTGATCAACCAACTCTTCTGACGGCCAGATCACATTCTTGATTATCTGAATCTGCCAACTGGCCTCTGTCCTGGGCTGGCTGATTAATTCGTCTTTTTTCATTTACCACTAGCAGCTGATTAGCCGCTGGTGGTTGATGATTCCGAGACCAATCTTCTGGCTGATAGGCCATCGGCTGCCCCCCAAGTGTCAAAGGTGGTAGACTATAATCAAACCAACCTTTTAGGTCGATCTGCCACTAGCGGCTGATTAGCTACTGGTGGCCGACTATAAGAAGGCAAACCATATGGCTGATTGACCTTTGGCTGGCCCCCGAGTGTTGGAGGTTACTGATTATAATTAGACTAACCTTGTGGCTGATCTGCCATTGGTGGCTGATTTAGTAGTGGTGGCTGAACCACAGAATATTGAGACATCAGTTGAGATTCTCATTCCTCATACTCATTATTGATCATCTGAATAAACCTGTCAAGAATGATGGCTGATGATCGAGACATGGATTCACGCAACACAACAACAAGATCATTTATCCTGCTGGTCGCGTCCCTCAATAAATGTCTAGCTTCTTCTATCATCGGTGTCGGGATACCAAATTGCATAACAAAAAATTGAGACATCAACTGAGAAGATGATTCTTTAATAACATAATTTATATTCAAGATCAGCCTGTCAAAAAAGACGGTTGATGACTGAGGCAATGATACACGCAACACATTAAGAAAAACATTTGCCTTTAGCATTGCGATCCTTTAACTGCAATCCTTTTAGCACTTTCTGGTCCCACCGAGCATGCCAAAATATGTTCGATTATTAATTAATCAGCCAGGTAGGCCGATTACTTGCGGGTGTGCCAGAGCCGTGGTATCAGCTCAATGTAAACAGTTAGTCGAACACAAGTATCTGATTTAGAAGTCGTGTTGGATCAGGCGATTGACTAGGGAAAAAGAATACGAAACTCCTTATTGAGTTCTTTTCTTACTTCAACTAAGAGTACTTTTAACCATGCGCAAAGAATTGTGAAACTGAATCATAACAAGAAGGGAGGTAAAAATTGATGGAGAAATAGATTGACAGACAGATTAGAGGAGGCCAAGAGCAAGAAAGTTGAGGGAGATGTAAATCGAGCGAGAGATAAAACAATATTCTGGAGAATATTGAGGGAGAAATACAGATTGCACGTGATGCAATTGTTTAATTGTGGTTGTTGGAACCTTTAATACAGAATCATTTGCTTTTATTTATAGAAAACGTTTACATCACTGTACTTAATCCTAAATTACAAGATAATGTAGAAAATAAAATAATAAAAGGAAATAAATCAACTCTTTTCTAATACTCCATGTGTTCAGTAACTTGTGATTGTAGCATATTAACGTAGTCTTTTTAGAGTCGAAGTCCTACTCAACTTTATCCTTAATACAACCTTCATTTATAAGAGTCTATGTTCAACCAAGTCTTCCAAGGTAGTTGAAAATCATAGGAGTCCCTGTTTAATATAAACAAATTAGCCTATTGTTCACAGTCATTGACCTTCACAAAGTCCTATTTTTGACTTAACTCTTCATGGCATTCCTCTTACTTCAGTCTTTCACTGTGCACCAAATTAATTAGAGTCTAAATCATCCTGGACTCCTTGCTTCCAATCTATTCACTCAAATGACCCCTAAGGTGGCTGCCAAATGGCACCATATTTGGGTGTCAACACCGTATCAAGTAAAAGAGATAGAATTCGAGTCTATTTGTTAATGGTATTATTCTTGAGCTTGTCGGATGCACATGACTTGTGGGATATTGTCTCGATTAAAAAATGGATAAATTACACTGACTTCCCTATCAGAGTTATCGGATACATTTTCGTTAATGATTCTTATATAAACATGATGTCAATGTATATTGATGAAATCTCAAGAGAGGCTAAAAAAAAAAAAATTGAATAGTTTAATCCCAAATATTCAACTTGGAAAGTTGAGAAAAAAATACTGGTGTCAATTGTTAAAAGAGGAAAAATCTCTTGTAATAGAATTTTAAAAAGGAATTGGACAATTTTTTCAAAAAAGAACAAAAGATGATGTATTATGATTTAAAATAAAACGGCAAAAGAGCCCAAAACCCCTATGTGATTTTAAAAAGGTGCAATAAATCCCCTATGTTATATTTTGAACCATATCACACCATCACCTTTGCAAAAGTGAGCAAAATACCTCATTTTGAGAGAGGCTAAAAAAAAAATTGAATAGTTTAATCCCAAATATTCAACTTGGAAAGTTGAGAAAAAAATACTGGTGTCAATTGTTAAAAGAGAAAAAATCTCTTGTAAAAGAATTTAAAAAAGGAATTGGACAATTTTTTCAAAAAAGAACAGAAGATGATGTATTATGATTTAAAATAAACAAGGCAAAAGAGCCCAAAACCCCTATGTGATTTTAAAAAGGTGCAATAAATCCCCCATGTTATATTTTGAACCATATCACATCATCACCTTTGCAAAAGTGAGCAAAATATCTCATTTTGTACATATTCTCATTTTCTATTACTATTTTACTCTTTACATTATTATAAAAAATAAACAAAAATAGAGAGGGGTTTTGTTATACTAAGCTTTTTTTTTTAACCTTAATAAAAAAAGATGATTTTTTTTTTCGGGGAAAAAATTTTTGGAAATAATTTCTGGAAAAAAAACTAAATATGCATAATTACTTAATAAAAATTTTCAATTTTTTTTTTGTTCTTCGAAAATTGTTTCGAGAACTTTTTCCATTAGAAAGAGAGAGAACTTATGAAAATAAAACATTTTTTGAAAAAAAAAATCCGAATTTTTTATTATTGTGCATATTTAGTTTTTTTCTCCGAAAATTATTTTTGGAATTTTTTTCCCAGAAAAAAACTCCTCTTTTTTTATTAAGGTAAAAAAAAAACATAATATAAAAAAACCCTTTTTCTCTTTTTTATTTTATTTTTTATAATAATAGAAAAGATAAAATCGTCATAGAAAATAAGAGTATGTGCAAAAAAGGGTACTTTGCTCAATTTTGCAAATATGACGTGCGGGTTTTGAGCACAAACCTACGGGTAATAGCTACATGGTGAGAGGGACTATGGCAACAAGGGATGATGATGATGATACGTCAGTTATGGCAGTGGTGGTAGGCTCTCCACCTTTTTGAATCTTCGCCAGCCCTTTCCTTCGTCAACACAAAATCCCCCTTTGGTAACCTAGTTGACGAACTGTTTGTAGAAATTCTAAAAAGACTCCCTCTTAAACTCATCAATCTTTGCAAGTGCGTTTCAAAACGCTGGTATGGTTTGGTCTCCAATCCTCATTTCGTTTGATGCTTTGTCCAAAATTGTTCATCTTTGGTGCCTCATTTTGTTCTGTAACCTTGACTTTTCAGAGGGTTTACTGTATCTGCAACTCACTCACAATGCATTGGGTTGAGCTTCCTCCACCACCCACTTGCTAAGAAAGGGTCATCATTGGATTTTTTTGCAATCCATGTTATTCTTTTGAAAGTACTACATACACAACTAGCTTTAGAGTGGTTCGAATCCACCAATTCAAAAAAATACTTGATCCTTCGACCAATCTCAAATTGGATATATTCTCTTCAGACATTACATGATCTTTACACAACTTAGGTGGTAATGCTTTCATCATAGGATCTGTTATCACTATCTCAGTGTTGATGTGCTCAATTATCACCACCTTATCATGAACACGTTCTCTGACAGTGAAATATTTTATATCAATGTGTTTACTTCGACTGCCACTTTTATTATTCTTAGAGAAGAACACTGCAGCATAATTGTCATATAAAATTCTCATTGGCCTAGAAATACAGTCAACAACTCTAAGCCATGTAATGAAATTTTGTAACCATATAGCATGTGATGTTGCCTCAAAACACGCTACAAACTTTGCCTCCTTAGTTGAAGAAGTAGTTAAAGACTGCATTGTGCTTCTCTAAGATATTGCTCCTCCCGTTAAAAGGAACACATAACCTGACGTTGACTTTCTAGAGTCAACACAACCAGCAAAGTCTGAATCTGAATAACCAATCACCTCCAACTAATCGGATCGTCTATAGGTAAGCATGTACTCCTTAGTTCATTGAAAATAACGTAACACTTTCTTTACAGCTCTCCAATGATCCATGCTTGGATTACTTTGATATCTACCTAACATGTCAACTGCAAATGCTATGTCCGCTCTAGTACAAACTTGGGCATACATCAAACTTCCAACTACGGAGGCATAAGGAATGTTTTTCATCTGTTCTCTTTCTAGATCATTTCTTAGACATTGATTTAGACTGAATTTGTCACCTTTGACAATAGGTGCTACACCAGATGCACAATTTTACATTCTAAATCTCTTCTTTATGTAGTATTTCTGAGACAATCTTAATGTCCTTTGAGATCTGTCTCTGTGAATCTCTATGTCAATGACATAAGAGGCTTCACCCAAATCTTTCATATCAAAATTTGAGAGGGAAATATTTTTGTTTCTTGTGACAAACCTAAGTCATTCACAGATCCACACAAGGCAGGGGAATTCCTAATGGTTTATAACCATCGAGTTCTATTCATAAATTTCTTTATGGCTAATGGAGTGGGTCTTATTGGATCTATATTAACAATCCTTTTACTCATGATTGCATTGGCGTTCAAGAGCAACTTGTTTACGTATGGTATAATTATAGCCGCGTTCTTGACAGTTGTATCAGTTTTGGTAGCTTTTCCTTACTTCTCTTAACAGAATGACTCCATCAGATAAGAACGTACAAGAATTCAATTATGTGATAATGGGTTTTATCTCCATTCTGGCATGCTGGGGCTTATGATTAATACTTCAAAAACTAAGAAGTTTAAATCCAGCTGCTGCAAATAGTGCCAATATTCGATACCCATCCTGGTCGCAGGCCAGGTCCATCGCGATTTATCGATATAATGGGTTGCGAAAAAGATCCACCCGTAACCCATTGGGTCGCGAGCAGGGTCCACTCGCGACCCATCGAGTCGAAAGCAAGATCCATCTGCGACCTCTAATCGAGCTTCCTATCTTTTTTTTTTTTCTTTTTTTTTCTTTTCTTCTTTCCACTTCTCCTCTTTTTTTAATTCCTTTCAACCGATTTCTGTGGTCGCCGGCAAAGTTTTCGAAGGCTTGGTTTTCTCCTATTTTGCCTTGTTTACTTGTTGCACCCACCACTACTTCTCAATTTTGTAATGCAGTCTTATTTTGTGGAAGACCTACCAAGCGTTTGGCAAAATGCCTCTTTGAAATGTAGTCCTTTTAGACCCTTACATAACACAACTTGCTGGGTTTTCTTTGAAATCATGGAGCTCCATTATTTTCTCTATACAGTTTTTTTTTTCCAAGCTCATCATCCACACCATGTTCCAGCACCTCATTACTATCAAAGAATGTCTTTCCCCAGTCTTATCGATGCTGATAAATGTATTTCACGACCTATGAGTTCATGGGTGAACATTAATTTTTGGTGAATCGGGTCGCGTACAGTGATACAATATCGATGGTCATCGACCAAGTTTTGATAAATCGGGTCGCGAGTGGAGTCCATTTGTGACCCGTTCATCGATCCAGGTAGCGGGTGCGACCCACTTACTCCATTCGCGACCCATTTGGTGAGTCACATCGCAGGTTAATCCTCTTGTGACTTGAGAAATTTCTTGTCTTGATCAAGATTTCTTGTGACTTGAGAAATTTATTGTCTTGATCAAGATTTCTGGAAACTCTTGGGCAATTTTTTTTTTTTTCAACTATTTCTTTTCCAAGCTTAACTACAGACACTACAAGTGCAGAACAATTAGTTATGCAACGAGACAGTCAGACTAGAGCATGTTTGAGTCAGTTTGATGATGACACTTGCTAAAATAGGTGCGATGTTATACGCAAATACTAACTGATGACTTATACATATAATGAACATCACACTTAATATGGTAATTTTGAGTTGATGAATCATCACAGTAACAATAAGCTCATTGGTACCTTTCCTCAATTACACTCGCGATTCATTTGGTGAGTCGGTCGGGGTTGTAGTCCACCCGCGACCCATTTGGGTACGTCACTTCAAGTTTTCAAATCTCATAAAAGTACTCCACCTGTGACCCATTTGGTGAGTCGGGTCGCCGGTGTAGTCCACCCGCAACCCGTTTGGGTACTTCACTTCAAGTTTTTGAATCTCATAAAAGTATAGCTGGTTCACTACTTGTCTTCTCTCCTCTTTGTCTTGATATAACCAATGTACTCCTTTAATCTGAACGGTCCTCTTGTAACCAACTGTAAGTTTAATCTTGGTAATATATATTAATCGCATACAAGTGACTTATACTTACTGTAAGTGGCAATTATTTGATTTTCCATCATTTGCCTTTGCATTATATTGTTTTACTTTAGCAAACTTCATTTGCTAACAGTTTACCTTAGAAATCCCCATTTGATCCCAAGTGCACAATAGCAAATCTCTTTAAGTCTTCTTTGTGTACTTTATCAAACAACCCCAAAAGTTAGTGCACTTCTTCAGCCCCCTCATTATCATTTCCAATTTACCTTTCTCCAAACCTTTTGCTAACATCATAGACCCAGTTTTCTTGGATCCGACCTAAGGTATGTGTATCTTTGTTGCAGCCGAATGCAATACTTGGACTATCTTTGTTGCTTAAATTTATTTCTAATGCCAAACGATCTCTCAATCCATTCATTCCGACATCTCACGTTGTACTTTAAATCCTCATTTTTTTTTTTTGCTATCTAAAAAAAGAAGAAGAATAGTTTCTACTACATGGATTCGTAGGTATCCAAATATCTCAAATGCTCTCTCAACTCCAACAAGTCCCTTGTAACTTCAAAAATTTATTTAATGCAGCACTACATCTGTTTTCAATAAAATTTGCTGGCTTCGAACAAAACATTAATGGTACATACCTTGTGTTACTTCTGAGGTCGCGACCCTTGTGATGATGGATCAAAACCAAGTGATTTAAGAACCCTAAAGCCAAGTCTGTGGTATCGTGACCTTCATGACTTTAGAGTGAAAAAACACCATACCTCGCTCCTGCTTAGGCGACTTTCCATAGCCGTCATATTCATGTTGTTGAGACTAGATTATATCCTCAACATTCCTTATAGTTTCGATCAATGAAGAAAATGTTTGTCGTTCATGATTGATAAGATGAACGCGATACTCAGAAAACATTATGTCAACACAAATCTTTATTAATTGCACTTCAGTTATTGGCTCAAAGCATTCCAAAGATGCTTCTTGGAAACGTTTAACATAAGCAGCAATTTCTTCTCCGAGTCTCTGCTTTTGACGTGTAAAGGACATCATTGTTACTCTTTCTTCTGTGTAAAAAAATTTACTGCAAAATTTGGCCACCATTTCAGTCCACGTTGAAACAGTCCCCGGTGGTAAGCTTATGTACCAAGTATAAGCCCTTCCTGTGAGAGATTTGGAGAACTCTCTAATTTTTAGATTCTCATCATTGCGGTTGGCCCCCAAATCATCAACAAAGTGTGAGACATGCTCTCTTGCGTTCCCTTCTTTACCATCAAACTGTTTGAACTTTGGAGGAGTATACCCCTCAGGATATGGCAAGGCTAGTATAGTAGGATTGTAAGGTGGCAGGATTTCAATGTCCATAGCTGAGTCCTTTTTAGAATCAAGGATTGCTTGCAGCTGCTTAATAGTCATGAATGAAGGATTATCACCAATCTAATTGTGCCAAAAAAATTTAGGTGCTCTCGAAGGCTTGTTTAAAGGACCGAGCTCAGATTCAAGTACAATTACTAGTTCAAGCATTAGGTTCTGATCAGGAACAAGTGATGAGTTGTGAGAGACTGGAATAAAGTGTTTGAACCTTCAAAAACTGTAGGATCTATTTTTGTGTTTCATGAATGATCATGAGAGTTTGAAGACCATCGAAGAGACACTAGATTGAAGTTGTGGTGGCGACAGAGTTATAGGTGTTGCTTGTCGGGTTTGTACTTTGCGCCATTGCTGAGGAGCATGTCGTGACGCAGGATTGGCCATTTCTTGAATAGTAGGATCCTAATTTTGATCTAGCAAGTGTGAAGTGGAAGTCGTATGCTTTTCTTTTCGCTTAGCATTCCTCTGTCTAGCCATAGTGGAAGGCAATCCTTCCCTAGTGGAGTTGCCAAATGTAAAGATATGGGTTCAAATTATAGAGAGGGAATGACTAACACAAATCTGGATGGAAGAGAAGAAGTTAGAATATATGAATCTGTGTGAGGAAAATGCTGTAATGGAAGAGAGAGAAAGTATGTAAAACAAAGTTTAAGATGTATAAAAGAGAGCGTTGAGGATGAGATGGGAGAGAGAGAATATGTCATTCTTATATAAAATTATTCAAAAAAAAAAGATTTATACTATATTGATAAACTTTTAAATATATAGATGTATGTGTAACATAGTAAAAGTTGCATTTTATCTGTACATTTAAAATGTGTAGGAGATTGAAACACTTCTCAACAAGTTGGTTGCACTCATAAAATCCTGCAGCAACAGTGCATAAATTGGGGAGATGTGGACAGTTTAAAACAAGTTGGTTGCACTTATAAAACCTTGCAGCAACAGTGCATAAATTAGGGAGATGTGGACAATTTAAAAGAAAGCAAATAAGCAACAACAAGGGAGCTATAATTCTGTGATCGACATGTGGAACGGATTTGCTATAATTCTTTGGTGCATGTGGAATGGATTTATATATGTGCGACTATGTGTATGGTGTGTATAGAAATCATATACATATACATATATATATATATATGTTCAATTATATTTTGTCATTTAACTAAAAATGCATCTACCTTCGTGAGTCATATGACTGCATGTGAATTTTTTATTAGTCAAGTTGGTGGTCTCAGGTGCACATTGTCATACCTCGCAGTTGGAAGCTATGTCACATAGGCGCCACGCGCGCACGCAACAGGATGATGACATGGGAGTCTACATGACAGGAAGTTTCCGGAACATTCTAGACTTTTCTACACAAGTATGGATTCTTCCGGAATTCTCTAAAATTGTGTGGAACTCTCTAGACTTGTGTGGAGTTCTCTAGTATTTTCTAGAACTCTCTAGATTTGTATGGAGTATTCTAAAATTGTATAGGACACTTTAGAATTGTATCGAAGTTTCTAGAGATGTCTAGCATTGTAGAGATATTTCTATGGAGTTTTCTAGAAACATATTCTAGAATTCCATTAACTATTAGATTGTTGACACTCGTACATATCTTAGTCATTCATTGCAAGGCCAAGTGCCTATATAAGAAGGTGGGAGTTCATTTGCTCCTCACCAAGCTACCAAGCTTTGTAGAGTTCTCAAGTGCAATACAAGTTCTCTACATTCTCTCAAACTCTCTCTTGCTCACTTTGCCTAACTTCTCTTCCTTCATTTGTCTAGCCTTAGTCTTTACTAAGCTAGCAATTCGGATAGGCTGACTTAATATTTCAAGGGCGCTTGAAAGTGTCTAAGGCTGCACGAGTATTTAGGAAACTCTAAATCCGTGACAGTTGGTATCAGAGCCAAGGTTGCGAGGCGTCGCAATACTTGTATGGAGGAAGTTATGGTGAAATCTCACATCACTACCCATGATGAGAAAGAACATGGTAGGGAGGAGCAACGCCCTCATACTGATGCGAGGCAACATGTAAGGACCGGATTATTTTTGGACCGGATTTTTTTTCTGAATTAATTTATTTCAGAAAAATGTGGATATATATATATGGAATTATATATATATATTGATGGAGGGTATGGATGATTATAGTATATATATATATATATATATATATATATATATATATAGTGGGTCTATAGGTAATTATGGATAAATGAAGATGCATATTTATAATTTTGTGTATGTGGATGGGTAAGAGTGTATGTGGTGATGTATATACATATATGTATATATAATAATATACCCATGTGATGATGTTATATATATATATATAATATAATATAATATAATTCGTATGGCTGAGAGGGATTTGAGGATATATGGTGTGTATGAGAAGATTTTCAAAAGAAGAAAAGATAAGAAGAGGGACCAAGTGTGTGGTCGGCTGATGTAAAAGAAAAGAAAAATAAAGAGAAGAAGAAAAAGGGAAGAGAGAGAAGAACAGGGGCTGTTCTAGAGAGATAGAAAGAGCTGCCGAGAAAGAAGGAGTTTGGATTCCATGAAGGTTCAACAGGTGACGGTGGCTGTGTGGTGGCTGGCGAGGCACTGTTTGGGAGGATGACACAACGGTAGCTCATAGGGGGTTCGGCTGGTGCTCAGGCCATGTTGGGTTTGTTCCGGTGAGCTCTGACAGCGACTGTAGATGGCAGCCATTGTATGAGGTGTTGAAGAATGATTCAAAGTCAGACTTGGTCATATTAATTTGTTAGTGGTGTCAGTTGAGTCCACATTTCTCTCATTTAGTTAGTCAAATAAGGAGCCAATATTGTTGTTAGTGGCTGTAGTGGTTGAGTTAAACTCGACTAATTTGTTTTTGATTGTGAGCCTATAAATAGGCATGTTTTGATTTAGTAGTTGTATGCAATAAAGACTTGATTAGGTGAGCCTCTGTTTTTATCTTTGAGCCTCTGTTTTTATCTTTAAGCCTCTGTTATCTAACAAATTTGGTATCAGAGCCTGGATAAACAAGTGAGTTGAGTGAAACACCTGAGAGAAAAATCACGGCTAACAATGGCATTGCAATGAGTGCTGCAGAACCACTAATTCCCATCTTTAAGGGAGAAGGCTATGAATTTTGGAGCATCAGAATGCAAACTCTACTCAAATCTAAAGATTTGTGGGACTTGGTAGAACACGGCTATGCAGATCCTAATGAAGAAATCAGATTGAAGGACAATAAAAGAAAGATTCCAAGGCGTTAGTGATCATTCAATAGGCTGTTCATGATAGTGTCTTCTCACGCATTGCAGCAGCAACCACATCAATGCAAGCTTGGTCAATTCTACAAAAGGAGTTTCAAGGTGATTCAAAAGTGATTGTGGTAAGATTGCAATTGCTTCGACATGACTTTGAAACCTTGTGCATGAATAGTGGATAATCAATTCAAGATTTTTTGTCAAGAGCCATGACAATAGTCAGTTAAATACAGTCATATAGAGAAAAGATTTCTAATCAAACGATTGTTATGAAGGTATTAAGAAGTCTGACTCTAAAATTTGATCATGTAGTTGCTGCAATAGAAGAATCTAAGGACTTGTCAGTTTTTTCCTTTGATGAACTAATGGGCTCTTTGCAAGCTCATGAGTCAAGAATTAATAGATCACTTGAAAACAATGAAGAAACGGCCTTTCAAGTGAAGGAGGTAGTCATCAAAGCTAGAGAAATTGAAAGTTCATCAAGTCGTGGCCGTGGAAGAGGAGGATTCCGTGGTTGTGGTCATGGAAAAGGACGAGGTAGAGGTCAATTTGACGGGCAACAACGACAATCTGGTGAGCAAAGAAATTCCAAGAACGGCATTCAATGTTATCATTGCAAGAGATATGGTCATATAAAAGTTGATTGTTGGTACAAAGATCAACAAGTGAATTATGCAGCAGAGAATGGAGAAGAAAGTAAGCTTTTTATAGCTCATTTTGATACTAACAAGATGTCAAGTGGTGTGTGGTTTGTAGATAGCGGCTATTCGAATCATATGACAGGCACGAAATCCATTTAAGGAGCTTGATGAGACACAGAAGATGAAGGTGTAGCTTGGAAATGGCAAGGAAATGCAAGTTGAAGGAAAAGGTATAGTGGGCATTGAAACTAGCCAAGGTAAAGTAAAACTCTTGCACAATGTTCAATTTGTACCTGATTTGGGATATAATTTGCTGAGTGTTGGGCAACTAATGGCTGGTGGATATTCAATCTCATTTGATGATGGTGCATGTGTTATTAAAGACAAGCAATCAGGCCAAATGATGATCAATATCAACATGACTCAAAACAAAATGTTCCCATTGGAAGTCTCAAACATGGAAAATTTTGTTCTTGCTGCTGGTGGAAAAGAAGACTCAAAGTTATGGCATTTGAGGTACGGATATCTAAACATTAAAGGCCTGAAATTGCTAAGTGAAAAAGGAATGGTTCTTGGACTACCAAAAATTGGCTCTCTTGAATTATGTGAAGGGTGCATATATGGAAAATAAATTAAAAAGTCATTTCCAGTTGGAAAAGCTTGGAGAGCTTCAAAATGTCTTGAATTAATACATGTTGATCTATGTGGGCCTATGCAAACTAAGTCATTTGCTGGAAGTCATTATTTCTTGCTATTTACTGATGATTGTAGTCGTATGAGTTGGGTTTATTTTTTAGAAAACAAGTCAGAAACATTTGAGAAATTCAGACAATTCAAAGCTATGGTTGAGAAATAACATGGATCATACATCAAAGTTCTCCGTACTGATAGAGGTGGAAAGTTCTTGTCCAAAGAATTTGATTTTTTTTGTAAAACAAATGGCATTTATAGGGAGTTGACAACTTCTTACACTTCGGAGCAAAACGGCGTTGCTGAGCGGAAGAATCGGACAGTTGTGGAGATGGCTAGAAGCATGTTACAGGCAAAGGGGCTTTCAAATCAATTTCGGGGTGAAGTTGTGGCTACATCAGTCTATTTATTGAACCTCTCTCCCATAAGGGTTGTCCTAAATCAAACTCCATTTGAAGCTTGGCGTGGCACAAAACCATTTGTAAGCCATTTAAGGGTCTTTGGGTGTATTGCTTATGCTTTGATAAATTCTCATTTTCGTCATAAATTTGATGAAAAATCTGAAAAATGTATTTTTGTTTGTTATTATACACAATCCAAAGCATATAGATTATATAACCCTTGTAATGGCAAGCTTATAATAAAAAGGGATGTAGTATTTGATGAAAATGCATGTTGGGATTGGTGTGGAAGTGATGAGAAGATGCAACAATAGATTCCTATATCCAATGTAATCTCTCCAGATGAAAGTCAAGTGCTGACTCCTACAAATTCACCAGTTGGTTCCTCGATGATGTCACCAAGCTCATCAGCCTCAACATCACCAAGCTCTTCATCCACAACTCCTAGCCAAAACTCTTCATCCACTCTTGGAGAGTTTTTAGACAAGACTCCACCAAGGAAGTTTAGATCCTTGAGAGACATATATGAGTCTTGTCAATTTTCTTTCTTTATTTCAGATCTTGTTACCTATGAAGAAACAGCTGCAAAAGAAGAATGGCAAAGAGCAATGATGAAAGAATTGATAGCAATTGAAAAGAATGGAACGTGGGAAATGGTGGACTTACTGGAAGGCAAAAATGTAATTGGCTTGAAGTGGGTATTCAAAACCAAATTTTGTGCAGAAGGAAGTGTACAAAAATACAAAGCTCGACTTGTGGCAAAAGGATATGCACAACAACATGGAATTGATTTTGAAGAAACTTTTTCTCCAGTGGCTCATTTTGAAACTGTGAGAATTGTTCTAGCATTGGCAGCACAATTACAATGGCCTGTTTATCAATTTGATGTCAAGTCAGCATTTTTAAATGGAGATTTACAGAAGAAGTTTATGTAACTCAACCGAAAGGTTTCATATTTAAAGGCAACAAGACAAAGGTGTACAAGTTGAGAAATGCATTGTATGGATTGAAGTAGGCTCCACAGGCATGGTATAGCAAAATTGATAGATACTTCCAGCAAAATGGGTTCATGAAAAGTGAGAATGAGCCCACTCTCTACTTAAAGAAGGAAGGTAAAAATGATTTCATCATTGTCTGTCTTTACGTTAATGATATCATTTACACAAGCTCCTCTAACTCTCTTGTGGCTGAGTTTAAATCACATATAATGAATGAGTTTGAAATGTCAAATATGGGTTTATTGCATTATTTTCTTGGCCTTGAAGTTCAAGAAGCAGAAGATGGGTTTTTTATTTCACAAAGGAAATATGCCAAGGATCTTCTCAATAAATTTGGCATGTTTAATTGTAAATCTATAACTACACCCATGAATACTAATGAAAAATTACAGCTTGAAGATGGGGCAGAGACGACTGATGCTAAGAGATTCAGAACTTGGTTGGTGGATTAATTTATCTAACCCACACCCGACCCGATATTGCATTTTTTGTCGGTGTCATTTCCAGGTTTATACAACATCCTTCAAAGCTTCATTTTGGAGCAGCGAAGCGAGTCTTGCGTTACGTTGCTGGAACTATGGGTTATGGGATTTGGTACTCAAAAACTTCCAATTTCATATTATGTGGGTTCACAGACAGTGATTGGGCAAGTTCGTTGGATGATATACGAAGTATTTCGACAAATGTTTTTACACTTGGGTCAGGAGTAATCACTTGGGGCTCAAAAAAACAAGCCACAGCTACATTGTCCACCTCAGAAGCTGAGTATGTTGCAGCCACTTTGGCAGCTTGTCAAGCTATTTGGTTAAGGAGAATATTAGCAGACTTTCAACAAAGGCAAGAAGAAGCAACGAAAATATTTTGTGACAACAAAGCAACAATCTTCATGACAAAAAATCCAGCTTTTCATAGTAGAACGAAGCATATTGATATTCATTTCCATTTAATTTTTGATTTGGTTACGAATGAGGAGATAACTTTGAAGTATTGTAGCACAAATGAGCAATTGGCTGACATATTAACCAAGGCTCTGTCAAAGAGAAGTTTATTTACTTTAGATCTCTGCTTGGTGTTTGTGACTTTGAATCAAGGGGTAGTGTTGAAGAATGATTCAAAGTCAGACTTGGTCTTATTAGTTTGTTAGTGGTGTTAGTTGAGTCCACATTTCTCTCATTTAGTTAGTCAAATAAGGAACCAATATTGTTGTTAGTGGCTGTAGTGGTTGAGTTAAACTCGGCTAATTTATTTTTGATTGTAAGCCTATAAATATACATGTTTGCTTTAGTAGTTGTATGCAATAAAGACTTGCAAGTATTTAGACTTGCTTAGGTGAGCCTCTATTTTTATCTTTGAGCCTCTATTTTGATCTTTAAGCCTCTGTTATCTAACATGAGGTTGGTGTCGGCAGTGGTTCTTAGTTGGGGTTAGATCTTCATGGCTGGAACTAGTGATTTATGTTTATGGGTTCACAGCGAAGAAGGGGCTGCTATGGTGGCTCTATGAGAGCTCGACAGTGTTGCCGGTGGTGAAGGTCGGTTGTGGGTACCGAGGGTGCATGACTTAGTTCCGGTTTCTTCACGATGGTTCAGCCGTGGAGGATGATTGGTTTGGTTTGGGTCCGTGGTGGTGCCGAAGAAGGCTGATCGGGGCCTGTTGTGGAGGTTGGTTTTATAGGCGGTGCATGGCTCATGGTTGAGCTTCTCGGTTGATGGGTGTTTGTTGCTGGAGGCTGTGGATTCGGCTGATGGTGGTGGGTTTCACATGGCTGTTTCAACAGCTGACTATGGCTGAGATTGAGGTGGTTAGCGGTGGTCTTCTTGGACGGCAGTGATAAGCTTGAGGCTGATATATATATATATGTGTGTGTGTGTGTGTGTGTGTGTGTGTGTGTGTGTATAATGTTATTAAAACAAATAGAGGATGATGTGCTGAGGCTTGGTAGTGAAGCTTGGTAGAGTGGGCTGGACTTGGTTTATTGATTGGGCTTGGTATAGCTTGAGATTGAACTTGGACAGTGAGTGATTTGAAAAGAAAATGGATTGTGAGAAAGTGGTGAGCTTGGGCTGCCATCATGGAATACATTTTGATTGAATATGTAAGGATGATGGACGGTGTGTTTGGGTTGAAATTGAAGAATGGGTCTTGTTCATTAAATTGGACTTGGCCTCAAAATTTGATTTAAAGTGGGTTGTCATATTGGGCTCAACAATTGTGGGTTGTGCAGTTGGTCCTTTGATTTGGGCCTAGACTTTTAATTGAATTGGACTGCCCATTGATTCGTGTGTGAGTACGTCTCAATTAAAATTACCACACTTCGCAATAGAAGGAATTCCTTGCAGAATAGGGCTATCGAAAGGGGTGTCGAACCTCAGGGATTATGGTCTGAATGAGTTGGAATACAGAATTAATTCTAATTAAATTTATAATGAGAAAAAATCTGATTTTTATATTTAAACTAATTAAAAAGTAAAATAAAATAAAACAAAGGAAATAGAGAGTGTGAATAATATGAGATAAATTTAGGGTATTTGACTTCACCACTAACTCCACAATCAATGGTCAATTGAATCAACTATGGGAAATTATATCATGCATAAGTGGTGTTGGTGGCTACAAGCTCACCTTCATTCGTCAAAAAGATAACATATGATTAAGGATAAGTCATGGACTATCTTCGATTGGCATGGGCCATCTGCCTAACTACTCTACTCTAGGGTGCAGTATGGTCCATCTTCTCTAGGCATACTCCATCAAAGCGTATAATGATATATTCAGTGATTACCATTGTGTAATAATCGCTCTCATAATCACAGAAAATAAGAGAGATTAAGTTCAATAATAACGACCAAATATCTAAGACAAGATAAGAAATCATTGAAACTGAATTTATAAGACTTTTATTGCTCAATTCTATAATAAGAATCCTCTAAATTACACAATCTATGCATGTATATAAAGGCCCCCAATAATTAAAACAATCAAACCATTGATGCTTTGTTAAGGCTACATCAAAACCCTAGTGGATGAACTAGCCGCTCATGGTGGAAGAAGAAGCTTCAACTGTTGAGGAAAAATGTATCATTTTCATGAATTATGCGTAAGACTTCGTTCTCCAAAGCTCTGCAAGGTATGTCTTCAATTCTGTCCAAAGGCTCTTTCCACTCTTCAAAACTCTCTCAAAACAGCCTTCAATTTGCCACTTTATTGCCCCAAGAGAATACACCAAAGTCCTAATCCAATTAGGAATTAATTATGTTTTCCCGCAGCACTAATCAGGTGGGTTTTTCCTACTTACGTTTGGCCCAACTTTTGACCCACTAGAAGTCCGATTCACGGAATTTTTGTGAAATACAAAAGTGTGCAGATCAAATTTCATTTAACTAATGCGAAAATTAAGTCAATTTTAAGCTCGAAAATAACACTTCTGGTCTGTTTTCCAAAACGGGATTAAGACTGTATTATGCGCAGAATTAGGCTTCAGGCCTGTAACCTTTTTAAGCAGCTGTAATTCTCTTAGACCTCTTCCTTGGGCTGATTTGAGTTGAAATAAATAGTTGAATGGATCCATTTGATGTAGGCTTCATCTAACCCATTTGGATGTTATCTTTAAAAGCCCAAAATCATGGTTTTAATTGAAATAATCATTAAGGCCCTGAAAATACAGAAAACACTAAAACGAAGTAAAATTACAAAATAATCTATCACTAAGAGAATAAAATACACAAGTTAAGAGGCTAGAATGCGGAACAGTCAACGCCGATCACCCATTTACATGTAATTGGGCTCATTAATTTAATTGAATGGGAATCAATTAAATTAGACTTGGTCTATGATTTGGATCTTGATAGTTGGGCTTGCAATATATGAATTGGGCCTGAAGTCATTGAAGTGGGTTGCCCAATTAAATTGGGTCAAGCATGGAAATTAAAAGGAAAAGGAGAATGGTTCAATTGGATCGGTGGTGTGGACTACGACATTGGACTAGACCGGGATTGAAAATAGACCGTTTTGCGGGCGCGGGCACAATAAAAGTGGGACCTAAGACAAGTTGATTCTTGCCTCTACCTCCTATATATATATTTTAATTACATTGGTTAATTTACATATGTCCTCTAATTTGATCATATGTGGTACATAGATATGTATATATGAATACTTATATATATATATATGGATATTGTATATATGCGTATATACATGGGATGTGAGTAAATACATACATATATATATATATGTATATATATATATATATATGTGTGTATGTGTGTGTGTGTGTGTGTGTTAGAAATGGAGATATGATAATTTAATGATTGTTTGCATTGTTATATGCATATGTATAGATTGAGCCATGTAATATTTAGCTAGATGTTGCCTTGCATGCATAGGTGATTTTTATGCATGAGTTGAGTATATGTAAATATATATGTGATTATTTATATGGTGCAGTAGTAGAAACATGCTAAATTGATTATAGCATTGAAGGGCATTTGAAAAGCATGAAATATGTCAAGTGTTATATATGTTTTTATTACATATATGGGTTACAGGATATATATAATGTGTGTGATTATATATAGTTGTTGGAATACATGCTGATTGCTCGTAGTAAATGCATGTTTGGAGTGACAGCATGATTATATCTATGCTTATATATGTGCATATGTGATTATATGCAGGATGTGACATATATATGTTTATATGTGGAAATGTGCATATGAAATGCATGCTAGTTTTATACATATATATCGAATGTGTACATTGATTATAGCATGATAAAAATGTGCTAAGTTAAGATGTTTTGCAAGTCTTGAAACATGTATGAGCTATATGTGTTGGAATGTGATCAGAAGCATGCTAAATACTTCTTTTTAGTATTAATAAGCATGGATTAATGCATGAAAATAATATGCTATGTATATATGCATCCATATTGTATATATGGGAAGGAAATGACATATATGTGATTATGTGTGGGTTATGAGGGAGAAATGCAGGCTACGTACTTTTAAAACTAGCTAGTGCATTGAGGTAAGCATAAATTAAAATGCTTGGTTTTAATATGTTCTAAGATACATAATTGGTGAAATTGTGAGGACACGGGAAGGAGTATGGAAGCATGATCTATCAGAGTAAGCCCAAATCATACACTTGTCAAATTTTTATCCATATTCGGTGAACTGTCGGAGTATGCCCACTCACCGTAAGGCAAACTAAAATATTGCCACGGAAGTGTGATGATGTTTATATCATGCATTTGTTATCAGAGTATGTCCACAGTGGTGACTGTCAGAGTTGTCCAATCACCACAAGGCAAACTAAAATATTGCCTATAAGGCGTGACACTGTCGGAGTATGTCCAATGTCATGCATATGTTATAGGAGGTGTCCTAGGTCACAAGATCTGTCGGAGTGGTCCAAATCATGTGGGGACATCGGGTGAAAACCAAGAGATGGAGAGTTACATCTTATGCTTATGTGTTTATCTATTAAGCATGTTATACTGTGTAAATGCATCTATATTGCATTTGAGATTTGCTACTTGTTGAGTAGGGAACGTGATGAATGATTTACATGGTTTATGTAAATGCTTTGACATATATGTTCTATATACATATTGATATTGGATTTTTACTGCATTTGAGCATGTTGGCAATGATTTTGAAAATCATGTGCAATAGATTTTGCATGTCTATAAATGCTAGAATTGCCATATGCATTGTCGGTTCATGTATGCTAGGAGGAGCATGATTTTATATATTATGATATATTTAAGTGCATGTATATTTTTGAGAATATGTGAGGATCGACCTACTGCAGCAGTGATAGAATGGTTCGACTTATCTTGTTGAGCTTTTGAGTTCACACCCCCCAGGTTTTGCAGGTATTGCAGATGATTCAGAGTCAACTAGGGACTGATAGTACTAGTTGCTGAGGTAGTGACTAGATTCCATAGGATTTTATACATGTCCTGGACGATGGATAGAGATATTACAAATGGGTTAATTATATAGGATATTTATGTTGGGTTGATTTTCTCCAGTTGTATTGTATTCATTTGAGGTATGTATATGAGACAGACATTCAGGGACTGAGTTATATTTCAATTATTTTATGCATGTTATAGGAATGTTGGGGGGACACGTGCCCAAAAGTGTCCATTTTGAATTTAGGATGTGAATGTTGGGGAGACACGTGCCCAGAAATGTCCATTTTGATTTTGAAGTGTGAATGGCATATACAATGATTTTATTTGAATTGGGATTGATGATCAGGTGATGGTTATATCGTGAGGGTGATCTTTTGGAGTCACACCTCAGTTTCTAGGCCTCGGGAATCGAGGCGTGATATAACGAACTAAGTCGAAGGATATCATTACGGGCTTTGACGCAAGGCTGGCAGAAGTGGAGACTTTCATAACCAACCTGGGCACAAGGATGGAGGATGCTCACCAGCACATAGAGGGGCTGGAGTTGGAGGACGCTGAGATCCATGAGGCCATGAATGTGTCCTTGAATTCCCTAAATGGTGACCTTTGGAGGGAGATCCAAGTGTTTCGCGACTTGTTGTTGGGGGAGCTTGCCAACCTACGTGTCTATATAGACAGAAAACTTGGCACCATCCGTGATCATGTGGAGGAAATGTAATCGAATTTGGCACTATGCTGGGGCAAGGAATGCTCGGGAGTTGGAGAACTTCCTATGGGGCATAGAGTAATACTTTGAGGCTACGGGCTTAGTGGAAAAGGCCACGAAGATATTCACAGCAACTATGTACCTCACCGACACGGCCACACTACCGGAGGCATCGTGACATCGACAAAGGTACGGTCTAAGTTGATACTTGGGATAATTATATCCTGAGAATACTGAGGAGCAAGCTAGAGGCCAACTTCAACGGCTTAAACAAATGGGGTCAATCTGTGACTATGTCAAAAAATTCACTACACTCACACTTGAGATCCCGAGCTTGTCCAACAAAGATTCTCTCTTCTTCTTCATGGATGGCTTGTAACCTTGGGCTAAGACGAAATTGAGGCGACGTAGGGTGCAAGACCTTGCTACAGCTATTACGGAGGCGGAGTCTTTCATCGACTTTAGTAGCAAGAAAGACCCCTCCAAACCTAAGGACAAGGATAAGAAGCATGGCCATAGCAAATGTGGGGGAGACAACGGCGCTGGGCAAAACAAAGAATGGACCCGTAGGCCAAACAATGGTGGCAAAGAGGGGAAAAATAGAAAGGAGACGTTAACATCCAAGCCCAAGAACAATTGCTTCCTATGTGATGGGCCACATTGGGTGAAGGATTGTCCTAGAAAGAAGACCATCAATGCCATGACTAGCCAATATGAGGAGCAATAAGAGGAGACGCATATGGGGTCACTGAAAATTCTCAATGCCATCAAGGCTAAAACGGAGATACCCAAAGCGGTGGCTAAGAGGCTAATGTTTATGGAAGCAAGCATTAATGGGACTCCCACTCGAGCATTGGTGGACACAGGGGCATCTCACAACTTTGTGAGCATGGAGGAGGCCAAGAGGCTGGGCCTAAAGTATAGTAAAGAAGGGGGCTGCATGAAGGCAGTCAACTCGGCAGCCAAACTTATCCATGGCATGTTACGTAACGTCAAGGCTAACATTGGAGAATGGAACGGCAACATTGATTTATCAGTGGTGTCTATGGACGACTTTCAACTCGTCCTTAGAATGGAGTTCTTAGACAAGGTAAAAGCTTTCCCCATTCCTTTTGCTAACACTATGTGCATCATGGAAGGTAGCACAGCTTGCATGGTGTCGGTGGAGCGAAATGCTAAGATTGAGAAACAAGCATTATCGACCATGTAATTCAATAAGGGTTTTAGGAGGAAGGAAACTAGCTATCTTGCTATGCTACAGGAGGAACCCGATGATGAGCTAGTCCCTCCCCTGCAAGAGGAGGGGCCTACAGAGATTCAGGTGGTCCTAGTAAAGTACAAGGACGTGATACCAAAGGAGCTACCCAAGAGGCTTCCACCTAGAAGGGAGGTGGATCATAAGATTGAGCTGGAACCAAGTGTTAAACCCCCTGCCTGGGCCCCATATCGAATAGCACCCCCAGAGTTGGAAGAGTTGTGAAGGCAACTGAAGGAGTTGTTGGATGCAAAATCCGACCCTCTAAAGCTCCTTACAGTGCACCGGTGTTGTTTTAGCAGAAGAAAGATGGTTCCTTGCGCATGTGCATAGACTACCGGGCACTTAACAAGGTGACTATCAAGAACAAGTACCCTATACCTCTCATTGCAGACTTGTTTGATTAGTTTGGTGGGGTGCGGTACTTCACTAAGTTTGACTTGCGATCAGGGTACTACCAAGTGAAGATTGTGGATGGGGATGATCCTAAGACTACGTGCATGACGAGGTATGACTCCTACGAGTTTCTTGTTATGCCCTTTGGTCTCATTATTCCATCCATACTTGGATCGGTTCGTCGTGGTCTACTTGGATGACATAGTGATGTATAGTACCACCCTGGAAGATCACGTGGAGTATTTGAGGAAGGTCTTCCAAGTGTTGCGGGAAAATGACTTATATGTCAAGATGGAGAAATGCTCGTTTGCCGAAGAGGAGGTGTTATTCCTAGGGCACAAGATAAGGGATAGGAAGCTTATGATGGATGAGGCAAAGGTGAAGACCATCCAAGATTGGGAGCCGCCTACCAAAGTGATGGAGTTACGATCTTTTCTCGGGCTTATCAACTACTACCGCCGTTTAATCAAGGGCTACTCAGCATAAGCAGCCCCATTGAAAAATCTACTAAAGAAGAATCACGCTTGGAGTTGGACAAACTTATGTCAGGGGCATTTGATGACTTAAAGAAGGCAGTCACGAAGGAGCCTGTGTTGTGCCTACCTGACCACTCCAAGCCCTACGAGGTGCATATGGATGCCTTAGACTTTGCTATTGGGGGTGTATTAATGCAAGAAGAACACCCCATAGCTTATGAGAGTCGGAAGCTCAATGACACCGAGCGGCGCTACACTGTGCAAGAAAATGAGATGACAGCGGTTATTCATTGCCTACATGCATGGAGGCACTACTTACTCGGTGCGCAGTTCGTCATTAAGACAGATAACGTAGCCACTAGCTACTTCCAAACTAAGCTCAGCCCAAAGCAGGCAAGGTGGCAAGACTTTTTGGCTGAGTTCACTTATCACTTCGAGTATAAGCCGGGCAAGGCCAACGTGGTGGCAGATGCACTTAGCAGAAAGGTCGAGCTCGCAACTATTAGTCAACCCCAACACCCTCTAGTGGATCAGATCAAATAGGGATTGCAGCATGACCCTCTAACCAAGAACCTCATACAATTGGCCAAGGAAGGGAAAACTCGACGGTTCTAGCTTAAGGAGGATTTACTTCTCACTACGGGGGACCGACTCTTTGTCCCTAAATGGGACAACTTACGGAAAGAACTTACCAAGGAGTGTCATGACACGAAGTGGACTGGCCACCCAGGAATGAAGAGGACATTTTCACTTTTAGATGACTCATATTATTGGCCTAGGATACGGGACGACGTGAAAGCATATGTGAGGACTTGTCTTGTGTGTCAGCTGGACAAAGTGGAGCAGCATCATCCCACGGGCTTATTAGAGCCTCTGCCTATCCCAGAGAGACCATGGGAGAGTGTCTCTACAAACTTCATCTCTGCTCTGCCCAAGTCAGAGGGATGCGAGAGTATTATTGTGGTGGTTAATCGATTCAGTAAGTATGTTACTTTCATACCCGCACCAACGGATTGCACATCTGAGAGGGCGGCAGAGTTATTTGTTGATCACGTGGTGAAGTATTGGGGAGTTCCGCAGAACATTGTCAGTGATTGAGACCTGCGCTTTACGAGTCAATTTTGGACGGGGCTCTTCAAAAAGATGGGGATGAACTTGAACTTCTCTACGAGTTTCCACCCTCAGTCAGATGGGCAAACAGAACATATCAATGCTCTATTGGAACTATACTTGCGGCACTATGTGAGTGCCAACCAAAAGGATTGGACCAAACTCCTTGGTTTGGCACAGTTTTCCTACAACTTGCAACGAAATGAGGCCACCAATTAAAGTCCTTTCGAGGTTGTTACCGAATGACAACCAATGACACCCAATGTTATTGCTTCTAGTTGCAATGGAAAGAGTCCGGTGGCCTACAAGTTTGCTAAGAGGTGGCATAAGCAAACCGACTTGGCAAGGGCATACCTTGACAAGGTAGCTAAGAAGATGAAAAAATGGGTCGATAAAAAGAGGAGACATGTGGAGTTCACGGAGGGGGACATGGTGATGGTGAAATTACTATCCCAACAGTTCAAGTCACTATGAGGAGTGCATAAGGGCTTAGTACGACGGTACGAAGGCCTATTCCCAATTATCAAACGGGTGGGTAAAGTCTCCTACTAAGTGCAACTTCCACCCAAGATGAAGATCCATCCAGTCTTCCATGCTAGCATGCTAAAACCATATCACGGAGACACGGAGGATCCTAGCCGAGGGGTATCACAACAGGCACCCACTGCCGTGGTCATATCTTATGATAAGGAGGTTGAATGTATACTTGCAGATCACAAAAAGAGAAGAAGAGAAGTGCCCAGATACAAAGAATACTTGGTAAAGTGGAAGAACTTGCCAGATAGCGAAGCAAGCTGGGAGTGTGAGGATGCATTATGGCAGTTTACAGAGCATATACGACAGTTCAAGGAAATGAGCGCGATGAGGGCGTCGTGATCTTAGGTGGGGGAGAATGTCACGCCCCGCAGTTGGAAGCTATGCCACACAGGCACCACGCGCACGCACAACAGGATGATGACATGGGAGTCTACATGATAGGAAGCTTCCGGAACATTCTAAACTTTTCTACACAAGTATGGATTCTTCCAGAATTCTCTAGAATTGTGTGAAACTCTCTAGACTTGTGTGGAGTTCTCTAGTACTTTCTAGAGCTCTCTAAATTTGTATGGAGTATTTTAGAATTGTATAGGACACTCTAGAATTGTATAGAAGTTTCTAGAGATGTTTAGTATTGTAGAGATATTTCTATAGAGCTCTCTAGAAACCTATTCTAGAATTCCATTAACCATCAGATTGTTGACACTTGTACATATCTTATCCATTCATTGCAAGGCCAAGTGCCTATATAAGAAGGTGGGAGTTCATTTGCTCCTCACCAAGCTACCAAGCTTTGTAAGAGTTCTCAAGTGCAATACAAGTTCTCTACATTCTCTCAAACTGTCTCTTGCTCACTTTGCCTAACTTCTCTTCCTTCATTTGTCTAGTCTTAGTCTTTACTAAGCTAGCAATTTGGATAGGCTGACTTAGCACTTCAAGGGTGTTTGAAAGTGTCTAAGGCCGCACGGGTGCTTAGGAAACTCTAAGTCCGTGGCAACATGGTTAGTAGAGACTTGAATTATATCGTATTTAATTATGAATTTATTTATGATATGCATGGTTGTGTGTGTCTATATGTATGTATGTATGTATGTATATACATACATATATATATATATGTATATATAGGCTACAACTTGGGAGGGTTAGAGGTACAACTCGAGTTCAATCCTACATATGAAATGTTCAACTTTAACCCTACTTCCAACCCTAACTACTCAATCCTAACCCAACCCATCCTTAAATTTTTAAACTCGGGTTTGCAACTCGGGTTGAGATTTTGAATTAGAAAGTCGGGTTAATTCGGGTTCTCTATATCACTAATCTCCATGTTAAAAATTTAAAGTGATCTTTAATAAGTTTCACATTAGATTACTTCTAAACACACACAAAATTAAGAACTTAATGCAAATTTCTAAAAAATTACAAACAAATTTTTAGGAAATTAATTATCCAAAGTGTAAACATACAATAAATTAAGATTTAAATAAAGAAAGTTAAAAAGAAAAAGGTTATCATAATTTGAATTTTATATATAATATATTTAAAATAATATATATATATATATAAATAATATTATAATTTGGGTTTGAGTTGGGCTCGGGTTGTTGGCACCTCAACCCAAGTTCGACTCTAATTAAATTCGGGTTGAGATTTTTCAATCCAAGCTCAACCCTAATTGTAAAAATAATTGTCCAAGCCCGTAAAAAATCGGACTGGGCTCGATTTGAGTTAAGGTTACCCAACCCAAGTTGTACCCCTATATATATGTAAGTGTGTTCGATTATAACATAATTTTTACGCGTTTGATTCGGGTGTGTGGGCCTAAGATGAGTTGGTAATAAATTGTTAGACTCCTTGAAAGGAGGCGAGTGAGTAATAAATTGTTGGAAAAATAAATCTTGAGGTTAAAAGGTCTAATTGTTATAGAATTGTGACTTTTATGAGAGAAGTGTAGAGAGAGGAGTTGGAAGGCGATTTTGTTATATTGGAAAGGAACAAAGAGCAAATTGGCAAGAGATGGAAGATTTAGTTGGTAATTAAGAGAAAGTTGGAAAATATAAAGGGAAACTATATTTACATTGAATTAGGAGTCCTAAATAACAAAATGGTCTATTTTAAAATTTTATTTTCCACTTTGATTGAATTAAGCAAACTAATTACATATGAATTGAGAATTATTGTTGGGTTCAAAATGTCTTCCAACGCTTATTCCAAACTACTAAATTATCCTTCTTAAATCAAATAATTCCTTTACTAAAAAAATTCAACATAATATCAAACTCGCTAATTTTTATTTTTATTTTTATCCGAATAATAATAAACTAATTCATTTATACTTGAATTAAACTGATTCTAAATTAGTTAATTTATTTTCATATATATAACACAATAATATGTATCGTACAAGCAAGTATATATTGTCACCCGATACCCAAAAGAAAAGAAAAAGAAGAAAAATAACTTATTCTAAATTAGTGAATTTATTTTCATATGGAAATTATATTGTGACAGAAAATTAAGAATATATTTTCACCCATTACCGCCCCCCCCCCCCCCCAAAAAAAAAAAAAAAGAAGGGGGGGGGGGGGAAGAAGAATAAAAGAAAGAACACGGAAGATTGGTTGAGCATAGACTCAAGAAATTGGACATGGATTTGCTCTCTGTGTGTGTGAGAGAGATAAAGTATTGTTACTCCTCCCATTATTAAAGGGCGAGCCTACTCCTCCTCTTATTAAAGGACGAACCAATTTCTCCCTTATTGAAGGGTCAAGCTAAAAAGTTTCATTATTAAAGGGGCAGACTGAATGAAGCTTATTATCGCTACCTTGTACTAAAATGGTCCCCTTATTAAAGGGGCAGGCTGAATGAAGCTTGTTATCGTTACCCTGTACTAAAAGGGTCCATTTATTAAATGGGCAGGCTAAGTGAAGTTCGTTATTGCTACCTTGTACTAAAAGGGTCTACTAATTAAAGGGGAGAGCCGTGTGAAGCTCGAGACTATAAACTCCCTTATTAAGGGGTTGAGCAACAACTCCCCTAATTAAAGGGCAAGTCGACTACTTCCCCTATTAAAGGACCGAGACATAAATAATAATTAGCTCGGTTGAGTTCGGTTCCTGATCAAAAGATACTTTCCAAAAGAGGTTACATCATATTGAAAGTGAAAAAAGAGTATAAACGACTTGACATTCCTTATGTTTGATAGACAAACTCAAGAATGAGTGGCAACCGATGTGGGAAACTTACACTACACGAAGTCCAAATGAAAAATGAGTTAAAGAGACGAGATAAGTGGATAAGGATAACCACAGGTCCTTAGTTGTGTAAGAAACCAATACCAATCCTCGTAACATTTCGATGGCAAATGCAATAGGAAATAACATCATATGTATCATATGCTGAAGTAGAAAACAAAGCACCTCGAAATGGACCGCTAAGGTGACAAGAATCATTTGACAAAATTAGTCAACAACCCATAATGAAACCATTTACTGAACAACCATATGCAATGAATAATTGCTTAAAAGTTCCATCATCTGGCAACTCTTATAATCTAGACTTTCCCTAAATGTGTCATCGATTATTGATGTTATACGTCCCACAGGTTCAATATTTAATCACTCACATGCATTTGTTACAAGTTGGGGATGGAGGTTTGTTCATTAACATCGATTACATCTACCATTCCCAGGTGCACATGGTTGGTAAAGACCTGATTATCATTTCTTTTCACCAACTCCCCACCAATATGAATAAGACAAACTATTTGCTTATTGGTTGAATTATACATCTTATTAACTTGCAAAACAAATAATTCAAAGGATCTAATAAATATTCCAACTAAAGCAAACACATGTTCTAGAAAAAGGAAAAAGAAAAAAAATAAAATGAAGTGTATTACAAAGTTCTCAATACTATATGTTTTGAATAATATGCAGGTAAGAGCTAAAAACATGCTCTCAATAATATATTTTCTCACTTTTATTCAATTAGGAAGAAAGGGGAAAAAAGAAGAGGACAACAAACAGATGTGTTCTGAAAGAAATTATTTTTCAAACATTTTGATAAACAAATGAAGTGCATTACAAAGTAGTCCAATTTTATTATGTGAACTAATAACAATGTCTAAAGTAAATAAATTCAATTTCAAAAACCAAGTTGTAACGAAGTATTCCAAAAGTCCAAGCAATCTCAATAACAACTCTCATGACAACTTATATTTTTAAAACAATAACACATTAATAATTGCCAATATTTTGAAACTAATAAACACGGGTCATCATTTTTGAAACTATAAATCTATAATCTAATATCTTAGAAAAGACCTCAAATAAAACTATTTGTAAAGCATATATGATAATGAAGAAGATATCTGACTGCCGTTTCTGTCTTGCCTCTTAAGAAATTTGAAGGAAGCAATGTAAAATCACTTTCTTATAATGAGATGATCCATGCCAATCCCAAGAACCATAATCATTGTCTCATGCCATAGCCTCCACTCCATTCACAGTTCCCTCCGGTCTTCGTCTTCTCCTTCAAGACCCAATTTGATTTGATAGAATGAGTCGTTATTAGACAACTTAAAAAAAAATATTTAATTGAGATTAATGTAAATGATAAATTTGTTCAATTATAAAATAATTTATTGATATTTACGTACTAAGTGATTAGATGATCACTCCTGAGCAATTAAATTTCAATTTTAATGATTATGTATCTTTTGAGACTTTATAGCCACTTTAGAGTAATTTTGTTTAAGAATGACCACTAAAATTTAATTTTTCCCGACTTTTAACCATAAGGTTCTAAATTATAATAATATACATGTATAGATATAAACCAAACGGATCGTGACTAAAGACTATTCTATATTTGTGTAGTCACAGTAAATGTAGCAAGGAAGCACAAACCTAACCGTAATAGCTACGTGGTGAGAGGGACCATGGCGATGAGGGATGGTAATGATGATGATGATGATGATGCGTCAGATACTATGACAGTTACGGCGGAGACGGCGGTGGTGATCGGTTCTCCACCATTCAGAAGACACAGATCGTTCGAATCTTCGTCACCCTCTTCCTCACTCACCACAGAATCCCCCTTTGAAAACCTATCCCACGAACTGTTCGTAGAAATTCTCCAAAGACTCCCTCTCAAACTCATCCATATCTGCAAGTGCGTTTCAAAACGCTGGTATGATTTGATCTCCACTCCTCATTTTGCTCGATGTTATGTCCAGAAATGTTCATCTTTGGTGCCTCCTTTTGCCCTCTTCTACCAGCTCCAAGATCGTGCAGTCCAATTAACATCCGAAGCACCCATTTTTGAATCTGGTGGTTTTTCTCTAAACTTCCTTCCCTCTTTGAATCCATCATCATCATCAACATGAACCAGAGCCAATTTGTTACTTAGCATCGAGCAATGGCTTAGTAGTATGCTCTGCAACCTCGACTTTTCAGAGGGTTTACTATGTCTGCAACCCCCTCACTATGCACTGGGTTGAGCTTCCTCCACCACCCACCTGCCAAGAAAGGGTCATCATTGGATTTGTTTGCAAGCCATCTCATTCTTTTGATGGTACTACCTGCACAACTAGCTTCAGAGTGGTTCGAATCCACCAATTCGAAAAACGACGTAACCCACCACCAGGTTCGGCCAACGTCAAATTGGATATATTCTCTTCGGACACATGGAAATGGACAGAGAGCATCATATCAACCCGAGGGCGTAGCTTTATTATGTATCATGTCCTTTCTAACGATGTGGTTTGCAACGGAATACTCCACTGGATGTTCCTTTATAGTGGCAAGATTTTCGCCTATGATCCATTCAACAACACGGATCAACTTCGTACTATAAGGCAGCCCAAGGACAGAGTACCCACGTCCTATGAACGTCTCTTAGGAGAGTGCCAAGGACACCTCAGGTACATTCAATATTATGTTGGGACTCTCACCATTTGGGAACTTAAGGACTACAATGGGCTTGAATGGTCCTTGGTGCACAATGTTGATCTGAACAATATTGAATCAGATCATTGCCGGATTCCTAGGAATCTAAGTTCCTCTCATGTGTCAATTCTACCTCTTCATTCCATTGATGGAGACATTATATATCTTCATATTGATCGCGGTAATATTATACTCTGCAACATGAGGAGCAGAACTTTGGAAGAAGCATGTTTTCTCAACTCTTTTGGTTTTTTGTGGCATTCAATGGCCTTTCCCTTTGTGCTCCCATGGTGGCCTACATCAGTTCCTCAATTCCATCGGAATGCAGTCGGGTAATAATAGTCATCTCTTTGTTTATCTGGTTTGTTTTTTATTCAGTTTTATGAAGTGTTTGATCTAGTTACATTGTTTGTAAAGTAGGTTCTGTTGTTCATCTTCACACTAATTCCCTCTATACTATACTTCGATATATCTTACATGAATAACTTGCAATGATCGACTCTCTTACAGTTCTACATCAGATAGGATCTCGGAATGATATGTATATGTTTCTGTCAGTTTGTCTTATGCCGGGAAATTAGCGTTGAACCCAGTAACTAGGATATCCATATTTAATGTAGTTTAGTTAGTATTGAACAAAGTAGCTATAGTGATATTGCAACAGATTTTTAATCGAAGAATAAGGTTATTCTTTTCATTTTTTTGGTTTCTATATATAGAAGCGATGGACTAAGCCTCCAAGTGTCAGAACCTAGAATTAATATCCAGGCCCAAGAGGACTTAATTCAAAATATTTGTAGAGAGAATGGTAGAAGGAGAGAGATAGAAAAAGGGTATATAGCTAGATGGATAGATAGAAAATTAGGGAGAGCAAGAAATAGAGGGAGATGTAGAGAAAGATAGAACGAGAAATAGAGAGAGAAATTGCATTAGCTGCAAAGTGGTGTATTGGTTGTGGAACCCTTTGCATAGGCCCATATTACACTTATTTAGAAGAAACAAAAACAACTAACAACCTTCCTAATAATAAGAAACAAGAGAAAAATAGAAAATAAATAAATAAAATCAGTGCACATCTAGAACTTCATGTATCTTCAATTCCTTTGCTTGAGAGTTTTAATTCCACGCTTCCATTATAATTATGTCTTCACCAAAAAAGTCCCACTTGATATTTACATTCTCAACAACACAATTTCCTTTAAGTAAGATTTATGGTAATACTTATCACTTAGAGATAAGTTTATGATAACATTCAATCTCCTTAAATAAAGAGATTTATTTTCTATCCACGTGTTACTTACTCCCTTTATTGGCCAAAGTGCACCAAACTTCCTTATAATTTCAAAAATGTGCACAATACTCTCCTCTCATTTTTTTGGATGCAACAAACCTTCTCACAATTTATAAACCACAGCAACATGCCCCATTTAGCTGAAATGGACCGAAAAATTGGTCACATGCCTTGCATGTGACACATGACTAAATTTTTTTAGACAAAAGTACCCCTCCAATTAAAAGGTCAAAAATACCCCTCCCCTTAAAATGTCAAAAATATCCCTCCCCTTAAAGTAGAAGTTTTAATAGGGAGAATTGAGAAAAGTTAAAAGTGGTCTGCATTATTTTCATTAATTAAAGAATATTGAACGAATCGGTCAAGCTTCTAATATAATGTGTTTGTGTTCTGATTTAAAATATGGATGGTATATACATTGCTAATCTCAATAATGTCACATGTTAGCACTGCCCACAATTTTACGCCATTTTCTTCATCCAAATATGTTGGCCAAATGAAACCAATCTCAGACATTGAATAATTTTCATAAAAGCATATCTTTAATGAAAGCAACACAATTTTCAGTCATTGCAAGTCTACTCATCTTGAGCATTTCCAAAAAAAAAACAAAATATAAATGGAGTCTATAGACATAATCTGCAAACTTTGTTATGGTAGTGACAAAAAATAAATAAATAAATAGGTCTACAATCTTCCATGGCAGTAACTTGTCCATTCCTTAAACTTCTTTCTAAGACATGTCTGTCAATAAAAAGTTTTTATTTTAATATGGCAGCATGTTTAGTAAAAAAAAATGAAATGAAAGCCAAAGACAACTTATACTATGATGTTGAGCCTTGGGTACTTGGCATCAAGACTCCACCACCTTTGCCATCAAAGTCTAACAAAGATATAATTTTTTTTTAAATTTCCTAAACTAAATATTATGTTCTTCTAATTAGCCTCTTTTTACTCCATTCTTAAACCCAAAAAAAAATGATTGATGATACTACAAATACACAATGTAATCCCGTGAAATCTACACTTTCAAAAGCAGTAGGAATTTGAACGTCGAGATCAACCATATAGTTTTTCTTACAAGAAACTATTGTATTGCACTTGATGCAACTGCAGAAGAGTTGGACATAGTAATAAGAAGCTATCAATAACACAATTTATTCTCTAAATATCAACAAAAGGCACCCAAGTTAAACTAATCTCTAATAACAAATTCTTGTATATCTCTATTTTAAAAGCACAAAGAGAAGCAAAACAAAATTACCAAAAAAAAAAATGAAAAAAAAGATAGAGAATCATATTTAAAGAAAAAAGGAAAAAAAAAAGTATCAGTAACAATCAAATACATGTCTGACACAAGTTTCAGACTAAAACTAATGAAAGATCAACCAACCAAAAAGCATTTCTCTACTTCCCTAACATATAAGATGGAAAAATATTACAAAAAAAAAAAAAGTAATGGATTGATAGATTTAATCCCTTAATATCAACTTTGCCATTTATATCCTAAAAATTTTTAATATTGCAGCGTCACTTAATATGGGAATAACAGAGCATACATGCCATTGAATAACATATCATATTGTCAACAATTAAGGTGACCATAATTCATCCTATATTGTTGATTTCAAGATTTCTTTAAATTGACATAATTGAAATTCTAAAACATATTTCTTGAGATACTTTTCATAAACGCAAACGAACCCATTAAACTAATATTATTATACATCCAAATGCCATGTAAAAAATTAATGGGACCATTCAAATTCAATAGACAAGCAAAAAAATATTTTCAATGAATTGTTTTTACATGCTAGAAAATAGCCGATATTTTATTATAACTAAATAAAAAGACCAATCATATGAATATTTATTCACAAAAACAAGGAGAGAGAGAGAGAGAGAGACATGATATTAATGTGTAATGTATCTAATTGGGCATTTTTAAACCTAAAAAAATTTAAGACAACAATTGTTCGCACTCCCACTTCTTTAGCTTACAATAGAAAGAAAAATTGACATAAAATAGAGTAAGAATCCATGAAATTGATACCGGGCACCATAAAAATTAAAGAGCACATCAATTTAAAAGAGATTGAACTAGCTCATGGAAGTGTAATATCATTTCACTAAATTAATAGAGGCAACAACATGTGTTATGTTGGATTTAATTCCTATTGTGATTATGTTTCCATTATAGAGTTGTATCTTATTAGATAATTTTTTAGTAGGCAAGTCTTGGTCTCAAGGAAAGAAAGTACTTGTTAGGCAAGTCTTGGGCTTTAAGTATTTGTAATCCTAGTTCACCAAGGAATTAGGTTTTGGCTCTATAACTAGTTACCTATATTATAGGTTGAGAGAAATGAGAAGAAAAGAAGCAATACTTTCATTGTATGTGAGAGGTTACTCTCATTGTTTTTAGAGGACAACTCTTGCGTAGAGGTAATACTCTCATTGTTATTGAGAGGACACTTAGAGAGAGAATTCTTGTTTAGAATTTGTAATTTTCTTTTGAGTGAGATTGGGTGTATAACGGTTAAGGGTTGAGAATTGAGCGTACTCTTTATACAATTCTTCAACTTGTATTATTACAATCTATATAGTGAAATCGGACTCTCCGTGAACGTAGGCTTGTTTAGCCGAACCACGTATAATTCTTAGTGTGTTCTTGCAAATTTCTTCGTGTTTGTTTACTTATCATCACATCGTAATATTTGGTGGTTCGTGATTGGAGGCTTTTTTCTCAATAATATGGATATATGCAGAACAATTTTCGTAGACATGGTAGCAATTCAAAAAAATTATTTACTCACCTGAACAACATCCTAACCACAGCACGTCGTCGTCGCCTTTCAAGACAATGCCGATGTTCACAACCTTCACAGCTACTGCTTTCACGTCCTCACACAGCACGTGCAGTCTTCGTCGAGCTCTTTCCAACCCTAAGGGTCCGTTTGGTTAGCTAGAAGTAGCGGGAAAGGAAAAGGAAAACAAATTTGTTACTGTTTTTAGGAGTTTGGTTATAACGAAAGTGAAAATTTTCAGGAAAATAGGATTCCATAGATACTTGATTTTTCTCAAAAAATTTCTAGCATAAAACACAAAAAAATTTTACTTTCTCGTGACTTTTCACAAATTTTACAGAAGTGGTGAGTTATTATAACTCTTCTTTACTGTAACTTTCCTACTATAACATATTATCTCTCACTAATATGCTATTATTAGCTTTAACATTAAGCTATATTATATCTATTCATACGCACATATACTATTAAAAACTGTATAACTTTCTTATTTTTTTATACATTTTTTATAATTTTATTAATTAAATAATATTTTAAAATTTTAATATAAGAAGTTGATTAATCAAAACATTTTCACTTTTGGAATTCTCAAGAGTTACAACTCTTTAATTAGAATGGAATTCTCACTTCTTTATATTTTATACCTATTAGAAAAAAGAGTTACCTTTTAAAGTTAGATGACTCTCTCCAATAATTATCTTTCTATACTAAATTAAGATTATTAATAATTTTACCTACCTAACTAGAAGAGGTATATAAGCATTGAAGCATCACTATTATATCGTGACTTTTAGTTTTGAATAATAAATAGTCTTTTATTTGATTTACATTAACTTTTAACTTCAAATACACTTTCATAAGTTCTTGATAACTAAAAATAAATATAAACAATTGGGTAGAAAGAGATCGAATTTATTTGCTAAAAATAAATATAAACAATTGGGTAGAAAGAGATCGAATTTATTTGCTAAAAATAAATATAAACAATTGGGTAGAAAGAGATCAAATTTTCTTAACACAAATTTATTTATTTTTAAGTGTTTAAAATCAAAAGATAATTTTGGTTAAGTGTAATTATTTTCTTTTCACGTTCATACTATCCAAATTAACAAAACAATATTTTCTCAGAACTTTTCAGAAAAAAATTCATGCTAGCCAAATGCATGTTGGAAACCTAATTTTCTTTTCTTTCACTTCACTTTTCTTTTACTTTCACTTTCTACCATAATTCTGTCTAACTAAACGGATCCTAAGACAAAACCAAGTTCCCCCCCCCCCCCCCCCCCCAATGACTATGTTAGATCTAGAATCGTTATAATTGGAGAGTATTTTTGTCCAAATAAATTTAGTCACTTGTCACATGCAAGGCATATGACCAATTTTCCGGTCCATTTCAGCGAAATGGGGGTATGTTGCTATGGTTTATAAATTAAAAGAAGGGTTTGTTGCATAAAAAAAAAAAAAAAAGAAGAGATATTGTGCACCTTTTTGAAACCATAAGGGGGTTTAGTGTACTTTGGCCCCTTTATTCTAGTATTCGCGCATCATCTTTTATATTTCCACAACAAATATCCAAGTTCTCACCTAAACTCTGCCACGTGGCACCATTTTTGGGTGCTAACACTATAACTATGTGAAAATGTTCCTAATGTTAATTTGAGTGGAGACAGGTTCTTATTAATAATTAAAATCACTAGCAAATCACTTGGATGATTGAAAATTTTAATTTTAATCTCACTTTAAAGGAAATTGTGAGAAAACACCTTGGACTGTTATTTTTTACAGTTAATTTCTCAAAATTATACTTTTGGGGGAAAAAATTCCTTCAACTATTTCAAACTATTGCAAATACCGGGACATCTTAAATAAATAACGGTTCCCACATGACATATAGTTTGAATCTTATGACTGTTTTCGCTATTCTCGTCGTGATTTTGTCAAGGTATTATATGCAAAATCTTTTCTCTCGTTGTATTTCAGCCTTAACCACACCACTTTTTTCAAAGTATTGAGACTAATGTAGTTATAACTTGCTTTTATTACTTACCAGTGGAATTTTCTTGTCACTATCAATTAAAGCCAAAAATATTATTGTCACCGAAAGTGGGTATATTAAAAATAACACACACACACACACACACACACACACACACACACATATATATATATATATATATATATATATATATTCAAATTCTCGATACGCTAGGGAAGTATATCAGACTCATATGCACGATATCAAGTATTTATATTAAATGCATATAAGCATGTCTACGGGTACGTCCCTTATACAAGTATCAAGTATTTATATCATTACATATCAGCTTTAATTAGTCCGATTATATTGATACATGTCATTGGTATCACTGGTGCATTAAAGTTTTCTTTTTTCAATGCACATACTCGGATTGCGCCACACGATTGACAGAGATATTTTAATATTTTATAACTAGAGATATTTTAATATTTTATAACGAGTAATGTTATTGTCACGAGCTCTTCCGGAATAAAATAATTTTTTTGAGATCTATAAAAAGTTAAATTAATTATTAAATATATCTTTCAATTTATTAGTTAAATATGAAAAGCGTGGTTAGAGAGCTTATTACTAATCTACAACCGTTGAATCTGGATTACATTGTACTCTGCAGCATACAAAATCGAAGTTTTAAAGCAATCTGTTCTGGGATTCATTTCTCTTCCCGTTTGTGCTCTTTCACTTGGTTACATTGTTGATTAAGAGCTTGATTTACTACTCACGTCTCATGGGCTTGTGATAATTTTAATGCTTTCTTTTGAAACATTATGAAGTTTTTGATTTATTATTTTATTACAGGATTTTCATTTTAGTGTTCATGCCTTGATATCAGCAAAATTGGTTTTATGCATTTATATTACTCCTTCCGTTCCATAATTTAAGTTCACTATTTTATTCTGGAATGTTCCAAAATACATGTTCATTTTCTAAAATGGATGTATTATCTTTTATATGATTCCTAAACTACCCTTTTCAAACTCCACTATTCTAAAAGTTGGTCCCACTATATAATAATAATACTAACTTTTAAATAAGGACTAATATGTAAATTCATTCATTACTACTATAAAAAGTGAACCTATCATAAAAAATTGGACTTCCAAAGCTGTTCATGAATTTTGGGACTGAGATAGTACTTTGTATATATTATGTGGAGTTATAACATACTAACTAGCTACTATTGTAAACTGAATATTTACCAACACTCGTGTTGAATGCCCCCTTGATAGCATATTAAATGAGCACATGATGCATGTTTACACCACTACAATTTATATTGTATTTTTTTTTTATCATTTTCCATAAATTTTATGTTTGTTATGCTTGAATCGAATGTTCATTCTAACTTTTCATTCCTTTTTCATGTTTGGCGGACAACAACAAAGTGAAAACGACCATTCTTACCAAAAAAAAAAATTCTGATTCTTCTTCTGTGTCATTCTCATTTTGGACTTGTCCTGTATCAATGCAACAATTTTATTTCGTTTATGTTACAACTTTAATTATATTATTTATGCAACAACTATGTTAGATCGCTTACGCAACAACTTTTTATTATTGATTGATAAGTGATATATTGTGTTGCGTAAGCAGATTTAAACATAGAATCACGGCCAACATATGAGAAATCCTAATTCTCCTGCAAAATGTTGGATAATCATACCTTTTCAAGAGTTAAGGAATGAGTATTTCATGCCATTAAAAAATTAAAATAAGATATATTAAGAGAAAAATACCTTCAACAAAAAAAATGCATATATATATCTATATATATGTATATATATATTATGTGATATCTATAATATATTTAACATGTAATATATTATAATAAATTTAATGCATTATTATATCTTATATGTAATAAAAATATATAATATACTTTAATATTATAAATTAACTTTAATGTAATATTTACGCATAAAAATGATATAAATATAGTATATAATATTATAGAAAATAAAAAATTATAAATAATATATAACAGTAACAAATGTTTTTTTTTTTTTTGTAAGAAATTGTTTATACTATTATATAATATATATTATGTATTAAATCAAATTTAGTATTACTTAATAGGTATAACAGAAGATTATATAAAATATACCTATTATTTACTTGTAAGAGGAATTGAACTTCTAAATCCGCTCTTCACATATGTTGTTGGCGGAGATTACATTGCATCCCTTAAAAGAGATTGGGTTGGGGCATTGCAATGGTCAGCAAGTCATCTAGTCAATTCTGAACTTACTCTCCAAAGAATAGAGTAGTATCAATTAAACTTGTATAATATAATATATTATAAAAAATTAATAATATTTGATATTTTTATTTTCAATACTATTAATTAAGAATAGGTAAAAGAGAACTTCCTGTGATTTTAAAAAGGTGCAATAAATCTTTCTATACTATATTTTGAACTATATTACACCCTCACCTTTACAAAAGTGAACAAAGTACTCCCTTTTGCACATATTCTCTTTTTTTAAGACCATTTTACCATTTTCATTATTGTAAAAAATAAATAAAAATAAAGAGAAGAGAGGTTTTTTTATATTAAATTTTTTTTTACCTTAACAAAGAAAAATGAGTTTTTCTCAAGGAAAAATAACTAAAAATGCACAATTACATAACAAAAAATTTTGAATTTTTTTTTCCAAAATATTTTCCATTAGAAAGAGAGGGGTTTTTTTATATAAAGTTTTTATTTACTTTAATAAAAAAATAGGAGTTTTTTTCCCCAAAAAAAAACTAAAAATGCACAATTACATAACAAAAAAATTTAGATATTTTTTTTGTTTTCCGGAATTTTTTCCATTAGAAAGAGAGGGGTATTTTCATATCAATTTTTATTTACCTTAATAAAAAAATAGGAGTTTTTTTCCAGAAATAAAATTCCAAAAATAATTTCCGAAAAAAAAAACTAAATATGCACAATTAAAAATTGGACAAAATGCACTCACACATCTTGAGGTTTGCGCTAAACGCATTCATATACAAAGCTTGCTTAAACTTACACTCACACCCCTAAGGTTTGGAATTTGACTGCACACAACCCCCAATTGAAATTTATCGGTCAAAAAATTATTTGAAATGTCTGTTTTACCATTCAGTAACTGAAAAGACATTTTTAAACTTGCTTTTCACATTAAAATACCATATTGCTCCAAACTTTTCTTTTTCACTTGACAAAACTATCCTTATTACCTTATTGCTTTTCTCCCTCCTCTCTCAACCTCAAAGCTCACTTTCTCTAATTCTTCCTCTCTCTCTCCTTTTTTTTTTCTCTTTCCCTCCTCACTCTGTCTCTTTTTCTCTCTCTTCCTCCATCTCTCTCTCTTTCCTTAATCTGTCTCTCTACATCTAACCCCCTCTCTTTTCTTTATTTTATCTACTTCTTTCTCTTAATTCTTCACCATTTTCTCTTTTTTCTTTTATTTTTTTCTCTTTCACCGTTTGCTATGGCAGTGCACATGAAAATTGGCAATGATAGCATGGCTTTGGTGGTGGAAGTGGTGTCTCGGCAATAATAGAGAGATGACAATAGAGGAGACCTATATGAAGAGTGTTACAAGAGTACAAGAGTTTATTTGCAAATATGAGAAAGTTAAAAAAAAGGATATTTTGCATTTTGCCTTTTATTACAAAGTATGCATACATTTATTTCAAAAAGAAAAAAAAAGTAGTAATGGCACTGATAAAATTGAAAAGTATTGGAAAAAAGAAAAAAATATATCATCCAAGATTAATAATAAAGTAAATTTTAGCCTCAAAGTTTGAATTTCTTCAAATTAAATTTTATTTTTCAATGACAACTAATATTGGGTCATACACATAATAAAGAAATAATATAAATTATTTGTTAAATTGAATCACCAAAACACATTAGACTTCTTTCTTTATTTCACAATTCTTTTTTATAACTAAAAAACAAAACAAAAGAATTCAAAGAATTTTGTTGCCCCTTCACTGAATTCAGGGGACACTAATATAATAATATATCGATTGAAGGATTAATTTAGTCATTTTATTTTAATAGATTTTTTAAATATGATATAGTTATTATATTGATTGGTAAAATTGTAATTTTTCATGCAAATTATTGATGTAATTTTGTTAGGGGTGTGAGTGTAGATTTAAGCAAACTTTGTACATGAGTGTGTTTGAGGCAAACCTCAGGGGGTGCGAGTGTACTTTACCCATAAGAATTTTCAATTTTTTTTTCAAAAATTGTTTTATTTTTATAAATTCTCTCCTTTTAATGGAAAAAGTTCCGGAAAACAAAAAAAAAAATCAAAAAAATTTATTAAGTAATTGAGCATTTTTTTTTTCTCCGAAAATTATTTGCATAATTTTTTTTCCTAAAAAAAAACTTATCTTTCTTTTTATTAAGGAAAAAAAAAACTTAATATAAAATAGGATAAAATGCTTTAACACCTCCTCAGGTTTGTATTTATTACTCACAGATTAAACTTGTGTCAAAAAAGGCTCTAACACCCCACCCTTAAGTTTGGTTAAACTAGTCCTAACACCCCTTGTTACCAAAAATACCCTCAGATTCTTCCTTTTTATTTTTTTACTTTTTCTTTTCTTTTTCCTTCTCTTTCTTCTCACAACACTACGTATTAACAAAAAATATGTGTGGGCAATAAATAATATTTTTTCATAAAATCTAAATATCAGATTCATATTTGTTATACCTCTCAAGAATCAAATTGATTTAAATTTGAGAATTGTTTAAACTTTTTTCTTATAAAAAAGTTCATAATAAAAAAGAGAAAATCACAACAGGCTACAAGAAAAGTGAAGAAAAGAAGATTACAAAATTTTGATAAATGACAATGAATAAACTGTAGAGCAAAAAGGTATAAATATATAAATTCATGTGATGGGATATACTTATTTAATAACATAAAAAAATTTAATGGTTGAATTAAAAAGAAAAATAAATTTATATATATATATATATATATATATATATATATTGAAAGCTAAAAAGAAATTCTAATATAACATATAACATCTATATATATATGGGTAAAATGTTCAAACACCCCCACAAGTAAAAAAATAAAAAGAAAGAATCTGATGATATTTTTGGCAACAGGGGGTGTTAGGGCTAGTTTAACCAAACCTGATGGGAGTGATAGAGTTTTTTTTTACACAAGTTTAATCTGTGAGCAATAAATTCAAACCTGGGGGAAGTGTTAGAGCATTTTATCCTATAAAAAAAACCTCTCTCTTTCGAATGGAAAAGCTTCCGGAAAACAAAAAAAAAATCCAAATTTTTTTATTATGGAATTGTGCATTTTTATTTTTATTTTTCTGAAAAAAATTTTTTCGAAAAAAACTCCTTTTTTTTATTAATGTAAAAAAAATTAATATAAAAAAATCTTTCTTCTCTCTATTATTCTTTATTTTTTATAATAATGGAAAGCATAAAATGGTCATAGAAAATAAAAATATGTGCAAAAAGGGGTACTTTGTTCACTTTTGCGAATTTGAGGATGTGATATGGTCCAAAATACAGTATAAGGAAGTTTATTGCATCTTTTTAAAACCATGTAGAGGTTTTGGACCCTTTTTACTTAATAATATATATATATATATATATATATATATATATATATATATATATATATATATATATCATATAATAGGGAGGCGATATTCGCACTCCCCTTTTATACATTTGCACTCCTATTTTAAATGAAATGACACTATAATCCTAACTTTACAAGTGAATGATTATTATTTTTATCAAATTACACAACTACCCTCTAAAATATCCCCTCTTTGCTTTTCATCTTTAATATTTTAGGTTTCTTTTGAGAGAATCTAAAAAAGAAGTTATCTTTTCTAAACATGTTCTCTTGTGACATGACAAAACAAAAAAAAACAAAAAAATTATTTATGCTAAATAAATTATCTATTTTTACAGGATTAAAAAAAAAAGTTAACTCTTTTGACAAGAACCAAAAAAAAAAATCCAAAAAAAGGTAACTTAATTATTTCTTTTGATATGACCCAAAAAAAGTTATCATATGTAGAATAAATAATCTCATTTGAGAAAAAAAAATATACTACACAAAAAAAAGGATCTAAAAAAATTACTCCAAAAAAACAAAAACAAAATGGTACTAAAGAAAGTAAAAAGAGTTAAAGTTTATAGGATAAATGGTAGCTATGGTATTATAAAATAAAAAATAATGCATTAATGAATTTATGAATTTTTTTGTCATTTCTTTTAAAAGAAAAAGGTAAATAGAGTATAATAGAAGAGAAGGGGAGTGCGAATATCGTCTCGCATATAATAACACTATAACATAATTCATATATTACTGTGTAATATTATATGTTCACAAGTTACAGATCAGCGTTTACTTTCCATTGTTTCCCCATGACTTTGTGGCCGGTGGCCGGCCAACCGAAAGGCACCTTTATTTTCATTTGAAGCTTAAACCAATGAATAAGAAAGCACCAAATGTAAATTATCAAATTAATCTCTTAGGTAGCTAGTGATATACTATTAGGATTAAATCTCACCATTATCTATTGCTATTGAATCACTTTAAAGTAATTTTATTTTTAAAAAGAAAAAGTCTTTTAATTATGTTTGATAACAAAAAATATATATTTTTTATTAAACAATTTTGTCCATTTTTATTTTTTTATAAAGACAATTTTGTCTCTTCTTTTATAAAATCATACTTATCAAATATACCAACACTCCATTAAAGGACATTATTATAAAATTAGCAATAAAAGTGCTTTAATTAATATTGTTGTCAAATAAATTAAAATATATTAAATAGTGCTTTAAATGTGAAAAGTAATGTATCACTAAACACCTAACATTCTTTTTGTTAAAGTAATTTTATGATAGTTTTATTGATAAAAACGTTTTTTTTCTTCTTATTATTATTACACAATTTTCAAATGGATCACATCTTTGTACACCGATAAACTATTTAAGAATTAGCATAGTCAAAAGGTGATCCAACCGTAGGAATGTCAATTGAATGAGGGACTCTAACCTCGTCCCCACATTTGTTTAGGAGAGTACTTTTGTAATTGTACGACGAATTTAACAAATGTAAATAATGACACAATTTTTTAACTATGATAATAATTACTTTTCTCTTGTATGGACAAGCACAAGAATCAAAATTTGAATTGAAACTTGAGATTTAATATTATTGTAAAAATATGCATCAGAATAATACATTAAAGTTCTCAAATAAGAATAATTCAAAAAGATATTAAAAGCAGCAATATTTTAAAGGCCATAGTGCAATAAATCTCCTTCTAGTTTCAAAATGGTGCACAATACCCCACTCTCCTTTTTTTTGAATGCATAAAATACTCTCCAACTTATAATTTGGTGCAGTTTGCCCCTATTTAAATTAAAAATTGATGTAAAATGACAAAAATACCCTCATAGATATAAAAAAATAAAAATTAAAAAGAAAAAGAAAAAAGTGATTAATTTACCAAAAATTACCCAAAAAAGAAAAAACAAATTTAATTTGCCGAAATACAGAAACAAATTATCAAAAAATATCGAGAAAAAAAAACTTTAATTTACAGAAAATAAATTATGAAGAAAAAAATTTGGCGAATTAAAGTTATTTTTTTGGGTAAACTTTTTGACAAATTAAAGTTGTATTTTATTTTCTTTTTCCGGTATTTTTTTTTGGTATTTTTTGATAAGTTAATCACTTTTTTCTTTTTCTTTTTAATTTTTTTTCTTATTTTTTTATCTATGAGGGTAAGTATGTCATTTTACATCAATTCTTAACTCAAATAAGGGCAAATTGCACCAAATTATAAATTGGAGGGTATTTAATGCACCCAAAAAAAGAAGAGGGAGCTATTGTGCACCATTTTAAAACTAGAGGAGAGTTTATTGCACTTTGACCTATTTTAAATATTGGAAAGAAAGATGTGATAGGAGAGGTGAGTTATTGCAAAGAAAGATATGATAAGAAAGAGGTAGTCTCTACTGATTGAAATAAGATAACCTAGAGTTTGTTTAATATATACTTAATATTTCTAATATAAAATATATTATAAGAGCATAATTGTATTTTTTTTCACTATAAACAGACCGGTGAGTTTTCCTCATCTCTGCCCTTCAACCGCACAGGTTTTCAATCAAGAGTGGACCTCCATAGAGACCAAGGGAGGCATGGCCCTCCAAAATTTTGAAAACATTCCTACAATATAGGTCTATTATGAATGGTAAGTTCTAAAATATGAAGAATATTTAATTTTTGTCCCTCCAAATATTAATAAAACTGTATATTAAATGAGCACATGATGCATGTTTACACAATTACAATTTATTTATATATATATATATCATTTTCCATAAAGGTTATGTTTATTGTGCTTGAATCGAATGTTCATTCCAACTTTTTCATTCCTTTTCCTATGTTTGGCAGACGACAACAAACTGAAAACGACCATTCCTAAAAAAAAAAAAATCCTGATCATCTTCTATGTTATTCTCATTTTGTACTTGTCCTATACCAATGTAACAATTTTACTTCACTTATGCGACAACTTTAATTACATCGCTTATGCAACAATTACGTTAGATCGCTTCAAATTTACAGTACTGATTCATAAGTGATATATTGTGTTGTGTAAGTAGTACAAGATGTAAACACAGAATTCCGGCCAACATATGAAAGATCCTAATTCTCCCCCAAAATGTTGGATAATCATTCATTTTCAAGAGTTAAGGAATGAGTATTTCATGCCATTAAAAAATTAAAATAAGATATATTAAGAGAAAAATACCCTAAAAAAATGCATATATATATATATATATAGAAGCTTGGTATAATAAACGCAAAAAGAGGCCATCTAACGGTCAAAAGTGGTTAAAAAATCAATCATGTGGCCCAAAATATCTTTTGATATTTACGGTCTAAAATAACTTTATCTAACGGTTACGATTGCAAGTGCATAATAGTGTCGTAGGCATGGGCATACACTAGTGTGTATATATATATATATATATATATATTATGTGGTATCTATAACATATAATAAATTTAATACATTAGTAATAAAAATATATAATATATTATAAATTAATTCTAATATAATATTTACGCATAAAAACGATATAAAAATAGTATATAACACTAACAAATGTTTTTTTTTGGTAAGAAATTGTTTATACTATTATATAATATATATTATATATTAAATCAAATTTAGTATTACTTAATAGGTATAACAGAAGATTATATAAAATATATGTCAATTAAACTTATATAATATAATATATTATATAATATAACTATAACATAATTCATATATTACTGTATAATATTATATGCTCACAAGTGACAGATCAGTGTTTACTTTTCAACGTATACTTTATTATAGTATATAATATTCTCAAGGGGTGTTTCAGTTATCCAGCGTTTTCTTTCCATTGTTTCTGCATGACTTTGTGGCCGGTGGCCGGCCAACCAAAAGGTCCCTTTATCAATATTGCTATTGAATCATTGTAGAGCAATTTTATTTTTTTTTTTTAAAAAATATTTTAAATATGTTTGATAACACAAAAAAAAAAAAAAAAAACCCCTCAATAAAGCTTAAAATTTTTAACTTTTAAAATTGCAATTTCAAAAGAGATTCTATATTTTAGGTAACTATTTTTTATTAAATAATTTTATTTATTTTTATTTTTTATAAAAACAATTTTATCTATTTTTTATAAAATCATACTTATCAAATATAGCAACACTCTATTAAAGGATATTATTGTAAAATTAGTAATATAAGTGCTTTAATTAATATTGCTGTCAAATAAATTAAAAGTTACTTTAAATGTAAAAAGTAATGTATCACTAAACACTTGACATTCTTTTTGTTAAAAGTAATTTTATAATAGCTTTATTGATAAAAACGTTTTTTCTCTTCTTATTATTATTACAACTTATGTGTTATTTTCAAATGGATCACATCCTTTGTACTCTGGTAAGCTATTTAAGATTTAGGAGTAGTCGGACGGAACGAAGAATTCCAACCTTATCCCCACCTCCTTTTAGTAGAGCTCTCTTTATCTTCGCTCAATACTATTTTTATACGGACAAGGCCGAAATAGAATTATGAGAGTACTTTTGTAAGAGGAGTGCTAGGGACAGCGACTGTCCAGTCGCTCCACAAAATCAGTCACAAAAATTAAATGTTTTTCAGTAATAAATGTTTTACTTTTTCATCAATCAATATATCCTTCTAACTCTAAAATATTTACATTAGTGTCATCAACAAACAAATAAAACTATTTATAAAAAAAATATGATAAGTATAAAAATAAAAATATGTTCTTTAATTCAATTAACCAAAATTAAAAAATATTTAAAGTTATATAGGAAATTATTATAATAAGTATATGGATTATTAAAAATATTTAAAAGCAAGACAATATAGAAAAATATTTTAATACTTTATGTTTATAATTTTTTTTGTTTGTTGATGACACCAATGTAAATACTTTAGAGCTAGAAGGGTATATTCATTAATGAAAAAGTAAGACATTTATTACAGGAAAATAAACAATCATCTCCTAAATAATTTTTAAAATTTTGTAATTATTGTTAATTGAATTAAAGAACATATTTTTAAAGTATTAAAATATTTTTATTAATATATTTTTTTATATTTTCCTGCTTTTAAATTTTTTTAATAATCTATATACTTATTATAATCATTTCTTATATAATTTTTAAAAATTTGTAATTATGGTTAATTGAATTAAAGAACATATTTTTCTTTTATATACTTATTATATTTTTCTGTTATAAATAGTTTTATTTGTTTGTTGATGGCACTAATGTAAATACTTTAGAGCTAAAAAGGTATATTAATTGATGAAAAAGTAAGACATTTATTACATAAAAATATTTAATTTTTGTAATTAATTTTCACCAATCAGTAGAGCGATTGTGCAAGGACAGTCGTTCAAGGGACTGTCCCTAGCACTCCTCCTTTTGTAATTGTATTACGAATCTAATAAATGTAAATAGAGTAGCGCTAGAGACAGTTGCTTAGCGACTGCCCTTCTACAGTCGTTCTATTCATTGATGGAAATCAATTTGAGTAATTTATGTTTTTTGTGTAATAAATGTCCTACTTTTTCATCCAAGTAAGTGCCTTTTTAGTTTTAAGGTATTTATATTAGTGTCATCAACAAACAATTAACTAGCGGTAGGAATTGAACTAAAAAGTTAACAAAATTATATTAGTGTGTGTGTGTATACATATATTATAAATTTTAAAAAATTATATAGGAAATGATTATAATAAGTATATAGATTAATATAAAAAATTACTATTAAAAATATTTTTTGGCTACAATAGTTTTATTTATTTGTTGATGACACTAGTGTAAATATCTTTAAACTAGAAGAACATTTTCTTGGATTAAAAAATAAGACATTTATTACATAAAAAAATATTAATTACTCAAATTGGTTTCCACTAATGAATAAAGTGACTGTGTAAGGACAGTCGTTTAAGTGACCATCTTTAGCACTCCTCATGTAAATAATGAAACAAATTTTCAATTATGATAATAATTACTTTTCTCTTGTGTAGATAAACACAAGAATCAAAATTTCAATTGAAACTTGAGATTTAATATTATTATAGAAACATGCATCAGAATAATACATTAAAGTCCTCAAATAAGAATAATATAAGAAGATATTAAAAGCAAAGAAAGATGCGATAGGAGAGATGGGTTGTTGCAAAGAAAGAAACGATAAGAAAAAGGTAGTCTCTACTGATTGAAATAAGATAATCTTGGGTTTGCTTAATATATACTTAATATTTCTAATATAAAATATATTATAAGAGCAAAATTGTATTTTTTTTTAGTATAAACAGAAAGAGTGAGCTTTCCTCATCTCTACCCTACAACACCATAGGTTTTCAATCAAGAGTGGACCTTTATAGAGACCAAGGGAGGCATGACCCTCCGAAATTTTGAAAAAATTTGTATGGTATAAGTGTATTATGAATGGTAAATTCCAAAATACGAAGAATATTTAATTTTCATCCCTCCTAATGTAAATAAAACTCAATTTATATTTTTATTATCTTGTTTTTGAAAGCTTCTTTTTAAGGAAAAAAAGTCATATATATAGAATTTATATATTTCAAATCCTTCCCCAAAATTAATGTTTTTGGGTTCTCTCGTGTTTGCATTTCTAACTCACATTTTTGTCCAAAATTATTTAGGACAAATTACATTTTGACCCCTGAGGTTTGTATATACATCAACTTGATCCCTTCACGTTTGTAAATCTTCATTTTCACTCCCTGTCAGTTAGGGGTGACCACGGATCGGATCGGATCGGATTATGCATAATCCTAATCCGATCCCCGGATTACGGATTGGTGAAAATTCAATCCGATCCGATCCGTGGCAATCCACCAATCCGATCCGATCCGATCCGTGATTGAACGGATCGGATCGGATCGGATTGACGGATTGACTTAGTACTCTTATTTGAATTTTTTTTTTTCTACTTCAAAATTTAAAAAAAAAAAGTTATCCAACAGACACAATACTTTTTAAATGAACACAATTGTTAAATAAACAAATATAATATATATTGAATTTTTAGGTTTACCCATGTAAGTATGTAGGATATTATATTATTATACATATAATTACTAATTATATATATAAATATATTGCCACGGATTGTCACGGATCGGATTGCGGATCGGATCAGATTTCTGAGCCTCCAATCCGCAATCCGATCCGTGGCTAACGGATTTTAATTTTTTAATCCGTCACCAATCCATTAGCTAACGGATTGGATTGAATTCGTCCGGATTGGATCGGATTTGTGGATTCGCGAATTTTTTGTGCATCCCTACTGTCAGTAGTTTTTGGTTAGCTTTGGTCAACAAAATATTAAAATGACTAAATTACTAAATTGGAGGAAAAATTAGCACAAATAGGCACAAAAGTGTAGAAAATTGGATATTTTTTTGCTACTGTTTGTATGATGTAAGCAATTTAACCGTTGACAATGACATGATATACTAAAGTCATGTATAATTTCAAATCTCAGAAATAAAAATAAAAATACACAAACATGAAAATGTCAAATTGACTTATAAATAAATTTCAAGAGGTCAAAATATAATTTGTACAATTATTTAATGAACTCCACTACTGTTTTAAATGGATAGAATGGACACCTACGTGCGAGGTGATTTGGCATCTGTAGATACTGTAGATACAGTAGATAGTAGTACAGACTAGGGACCTAGACCACTCTTTCAAAATTTTCGAGCTTCAACCATCTTAAAAGTCATATGGTACTGCATATTGCCCCTACATGTGCACAGACTTAATAGACCACTCTTTCAATATCTTGAAGCTTCAACAAGCCCAAAAGTCATATGATCATATCATATTGTCCTTATCGTTTACTTTTTTTTTCTATCAGAAAGGTATTTATCGACATACATATACATACATACATATATATATATATATATATATATATATATATATATATATCAGCCTAACTTTCGGGAGAAGTTTTTAGATAAAACAGATTTCCCATTAAAAAATCTAACACCATGAAAAATAATAATAATCTAACGCCGATGTAGATGTACGTGCACCAACTAGATGATTTACAATTAAAAATATGGGAAAAACAGCCAGAATCACAGCTGTGGTGCAAAAGTCCAAACAACTAAAACTCCAAAAAAATTATACATAGTTGCCCTAGTTTATGCAATGGTCATCCATTAAGAAGTGAACAAGTTATGGGTGTTTGTCTTATTTATTGTTTTAATAAAGTGTAAATTACAGTCACCTTTACTAAAGTTTTGTTAATACACGTGACTTCTTATTTTATTTGTCATTCATTAGTTTACGTTGACTTCTTATTTTACTTGTCAAATTATATTGATTTTTTTTAAAATTTGTATATTTGTGACACCGTGTTTTTTCTAGTTAGCGGTCGTTAATTGTTAGATAGACTGACACAATATTTATTATAATAAAATATAATATATATGTATATAATAAGAATAAAAATATAATTACATAAAAATCGTTAACTGCATTCATTTGACAGTACTAATAAAAAATCAGTATAATTTAAAAATAAAAGAAGGGGTGAGTGTAATTTATTCTTTAATAAATTTAGTATATAAAGGACAAGATTAAAAAAAAAGATGGAATTTGGAAAGTTTGGGAGTATCCAAGATAATCACCATGTGTGTGTGGGGGAAGAAAAGAGACTGCATACTTTTCTTCACATAGTTAGCGTGTGTGTGTGTGTATATATGTGTGTGAATCTTCTGGGACCACAGAAATGATAATTTCAAGCTAAAAGGATGTGCCTCCAACCATTGACCCAAAGGGTCAAAAAACAGCTTCTTAGTTTCGAAAGTCGTATTTCTGTTCTATTTGAAGTCTAATTTGCGTCACGTCACATCTCTTTCTTACTTCCAAATTTTAGTTCACATGTTATTTGAACTACTTTTATCAAAGTGTTTATCACTGTGTTGTTTGATAAAACTAAGGCAAAAGGATCAAAAATTTTCATGCTTTTTAAATATGTACAATTACTTAATAAATTTTTTTGAAATGAAAGATTTTTTTTTTCTTATATTAAGTTATATTAATTTATGAAAAAAAATAAAAATGCACAATTATATAATAAAAAATTTCAAATTTTTTTATTCAAAAATTTTTCCATCAGAAAGAGAGAGTTTTTTTTATATTAAGTTTTTTTTTACCTTAATAAAAAAAATGAATTTTTTCTGAAAAAACAATTTTGGAAATTGTTTTTAGGAAAAAAAAAAACTAAATATGCACAATAATAATAATTTTTAGATTTTTTTTATTTTTTCAAAAATCATTTTATTTTCATAAATTCTCTCTCTTTATAATAGAAAAATTTTCAGAAAACAAAAAAAAAATTCAAAATTTTTTATTATGTAATTGTGTATTTTTATTTTTTTTCCGTAAATTGATATAACTCAATATATATATAAAAAAACCTCTCTTCTCTCAAATTTTATTAAGTAATTGTGCATATTTAGTTTTTTTTCCCGAAATTATTTTGGGAATTTTTTTTTCAAAAAAAAATCTCCTCTTTTGCAAATGTGAAGGTGTGATATGATTCAAAAAAAAGCACAGGCGAGTTTCTTGTACTTTTTTAAAAGCACAAGGGAGTTTTTGACTCTTTTCCCTAAAAAATTAAAATTAAGTACTTAAAATTTTAACGGATGAATTTTAAATATTAAACTTTTTAAGTGATAATTAAAAACTAAATAATTTTTAAAAATTTTTAGCATTCAATAATCTTCATGTTACTTAAAATTTTACCCTATTTAAGGTGATGCTTACAGTTTTTAATAATATTCAAATTACGTTATCAAACAAACTTAATTAAATAAGTGTGAACTGGGTTATCAAACAACACATATCCCTCTTGCAAACATTTGTTTTTCATACTAATCAAAGTTAAATATATGTAGAAATATTTATTAATATTTTTCTAATGTCATAAAAAGTCATTGTCCAGTGTGGTCTCCCAAAGTATTAAAAGAAAAATTAAATAAAAACCTAATTATTGATATTAATAATACAAAGTGATTATTCTAATAAAGATTGTCGCACTTTGAGTGGTTGTGATGAATTTCACAACCAAAATTAAATTTGGTTGATCATGATGTGATTAAATAATATGAATGACGATATAACCAAAGATTTTATTTCTGGTTTTGCATGACAATGTTGTCAAGTTATTAAATATAAGTAAGGGGCTCGAATATCGAATGCAAAAAATTATGTGAAATGTTTGTGAAGCTTCGAAAATGCCAAATTTTAGAGCTAGTCGCAGATTTTAGTCATACATGGCACATGGAAATGAGAATTTTTATTAGATTTCCTTTTCTTTAAAAAAAATAATAATTTAAGATCAATGTTTTCATTATACAAATCAAACAACAATACATAGGGCTTGACTGTTGACTTTCATTGATGTAAAATTCACCTCCACATCTTCTTTGAAGTTTCTCTCCTCTTATTTTCCAACTTTTTTTTTTGTGGACAAATCTTGTGAACTGTCACATTATTGGGGGGACTTTTATCTTCCATCAATGCTAAAGACCATTCATAAATAAGCCCATATATATATATATATATATATATATATATATATAGAGCCTTGTCTTCCCATCCCATTGGCATTCATAGCAACCATGGCCAACCCTTGTGTTTGGCTAATATGCTTATTCTCCATCCTTCTTAGCCATAGTGTTCTTCAACTTGAAGCTTCTCACCATGTCTATAGACACCTCCAATCTGTTCAATCCACAACTTCTCCAAATCAGCCTTACAGAACTTCTTATCACTTCCAACCTCCCAAGAACTGGATGAATGGTACTTTCTTCACAAACACTTCTTTGGATATATATATATATATATATATATATATATATATATATATATATATATAACATTTATATGTATCTACTCTTATTACTTTTCATGTTTCTAATAGTTTTGCTTTTTTCTTCTTGTTAATGTCATTTGACTTGATCTGCTTGCGGAATGGACAAAATTGGTGTCTTTGGTTTCACAGATCCTAATGGTGAGTTCTTTTTTCTTCTCTTGTTCTTGTTTTTACCATATAGTTTCTAACTTTGAGCTATAAGGAACTACAAAGGGTTAATCAAATTGGACTAATCTTTCTTCATTTTGTATATATTCTAGGACCTTGTACTTTGTATTAATATTAAAAATACTTGTATTAGAAATTTTTGGTTTCGGACCATGTATGTCCTATGATACAAGAAACACTAATTCATTGAAACTTTTGGCAATTGCAGGACCTATGATCTACAAGGGAATTTATCATCTGTTCTACCAGTACAACCCAAAGGGTGCAGTGTGGGGTAACATAGTGTGGGCCCATTCTACTTCTACGGATCTAGTTAACTGGACCCCACATGATCATGCCATCTACCCATCCCAGCAAGCTGACATCAATGGCTGCTGGTCAGGGTCCGTCACCCTCCTCCCCGGCGGCAAACCGGCCATTTTGTACACTGGAATAGACCCTCAGAACCACCAAGTCCAAAACTTGGCTGTGCCCAAAAACCTGTCTGACCCATTCCTAATAGAGTGGGTCAAGTCACCTTACAATCCACTAATGGCACCCAATGCCATGAACCAAATCAATGCAAGCTCATTTAGGGACCCTACCACAGCTTGGCTAGGCACTGATGGTTGGTGGAGAGTGATAATTGGAAGCAAAAGACACCACCGAGGACTAGCAATTCTGTATAGAAGCAAAGATTTTGTTCACTGGACTAAAGCTAAGCACCCACTTCATTCAGCCAAGAACACTGGGATGTGGGAGTGCCCTGATTTTTTTCCTGTGTCTAGTGTGACCCGAAATGGTGTTGAGACATCAATGGTTGGTTTGGGGATTAAACATGTACTTAAGGCTAGCTTGGATAACACTAAGCATGAGTACTACACAATTGGAACATATAACCATGGAAAGGATATCTTCACCCCGGATAAGGGATCAGTGGATAATGACTCCGGTTTGAGATATGATTATGGGAAGTTCTATGCATCGAAGACATTCTTCGACAACGCTAAGAACAGGAGGATCTTGTGGGGATGGATCAATGAGTCGACAAATGCAACCATTGATGTCATGAAGGGATGGTCCGGAGTTCAGGTAATTTTGTTTTTTTAAAGTTCAAGTAAACGTGCACACATTCACAATATTGCCCTTAACGAGGTCTAAATCTCAACCTCCCCTAGTTGACTAGAATGGGTTACAAAAAAATGTTCACTTGAATTTCATTTTGCAGGCGATTCCTAGGGAAATTTGGCTACACAGATCTGGAAAACAATTGGTGCAATGGCCAATTGTAGAGATCGAAAAGCTACGTGCTAACCGAGTTGACTCGCCTAGTACAGTGCTCAAGGGAGGGTCAGTGGTAGAAGTTTCTGGGGTCACAGCCACACAGGTGAGATTTTGGATATGGAAGCATTTTAGATTTCACCAGTTAGCGCTTGTTCATTTGGGCACAATTTAAATATGTATTTGGTAGTAAAGTACAAATTTTGAACTTTTACAGGCAGATGTAGATATTGCATTTGAAATAACAGAGTTTGAGAAAGCAGAAGTGTTGGATCCTAGCTGGACTAATCCACAAGTGCTTTGTAGCCAAAAGGGTGCATCAGTAAAAGGTGGGCTTGGACCATTTGGGTTGCTGGTTTTGGCTTCAAAGGACTTGCAAGAATATACAGCAGTGTTCTTTAGAGTTTTCAAAGGTCAAAGCAAACATGTTGTGCTCATGTGTAGTGACCAGAGCAGGTCCTCCCTCTCTCTCTCTCTCTCTCTCTCTCTCTCTCTCTCTATATATATATATATATATATATATATATATATATATATATATAATATAATATTATCTTTTTGACTAACTTAAAAGTTCTTAATTTCTTTTTGTTTAATTATCAGGTCTTCATTACATCTAGATTATGACAAAACCACTTATGGAGCTTTTGTGGATGTGGACCCTGTTCATGAGAAATTGTCACTAAGGAGCTTGGTAGGTTGATACAAATATTTTGATATATATATATAGTCTTCACTCTGCATTCTTCCTCCATTGTACAATCTTTTCACCATTTTATGTTATGTGTTTTGTGCAGATAGATCAGTCCATTGTGGAAAGCTTTGGTGGAGAGGGAAAAGCTTGCATCACTGCTAGGGTTTATCCCACATTGGCTCTTGATAGTGGGACCCATCTTTATGCCTTCAACAATGGTACTGAGAGTGTGAAAATCTCAAGATTGAGTGCTTGGAGCATGAAGAAAGCTCAAATCAGTTGAAACAAAGTAATGCCTACACATAAGTGAGAATGAGATGAATAACAAAGAAGAATTTTTTTTTCTCAATTGATTTATGACAATTATAGTGTTGTACTACATAAATAAAATAAAAATAACGATTCTTATTTCTATTTATTGTTCCTTTTCAATATATTTTCTCATATGAATTAAAGTAAAATAGACACTTCACTTGATTCCAATTTGTTTTCAGATCTTTTGTTGTTGAGGTTAATACAAATATATGAACTTTTGGAGTGCTATTTATCATTTGGAAGTTTCGAAAAAAAGATTTGACTGAAATGGTGACGTGGACATGAAAAAATTATGTTTTATAATTTTTCATACCCAAACTATCAAAATGTAGTAACTAAATGTACAAAATGTTGTACCTTTAGGCACAAAAGTGATTCTTGAACGTAGTAAATTATTTTATTGAAAGTTCAATAGCATTTGTGTATGGTGAACATTTCATATGGTCATGCAAATGTAATATTACTATCGGAGCTTCGAAAAAAAAAATTTACAAGTTGTTTACGTTCAAGAACCACTTTTGTGCATGTAGATACCACTTTTGTGCACAGAGGTACAATATTTTGTGCATTTATGTACTACTTTTTGTGCAGTTCATCTCACTAAAAAAGACAATTTGGGCATGAGAAATTACAAAATATGATTTCTTTCACGTTGACATTAGCATTTTAGTCAATTCCATTTTTTCAAAACTTCATAACTTTGACTACATGAAATGGTAAATAACATTCCAAAAGTCTATGTATTTGTAATAATTCCTTCTTTTTTATAACCTGTTACTTTGATAAATCAATTGCTTCAGGACAAGGGATGACAAAATTGGACACGACACTAGTAGCCGGTTTGAATTTGAGATAAATTGACACGCTTAATAAACAGGTCGACACGAATATGATACGCAAAAATTGAGTTGAATTTGAATTTAAGTTGTCTAACTCGTGACACGATTACGACACGAGTTATTCATATATTCTGATTTTATACAAACTTATATATACATAGTTATATATATTGCAATTGTTTGTAATCTATTTGTTTATTTACATGACTGGTGTATGCATAGAAAGCCAATTGTTGAATCACCTTAATATGTTTTTGAATTTATATATAAATACAAAATTTATAATATAGTTTGATTTTAAGATTGATGTGTTGATATGTACTTTATTTTTATATAATCTTCAGAGAGATTTTTAAAGGTGAAGAAACTATAAGGTAAACGGATTAAAAAAATTATTAAACAAATCGTGTTATTATAAGACATGTTTAATAAACGGATTACACAAGTTGACACGAATAACATATTAATAAACAGGTTGGATTAGCATCGAGGGTCTCTGTCATAATTATTAAATGGATTAAATTAGGATTGAACTGTTTAATAAAATACTCATGAATCGACATGACATAACGACACGAGAACACGAATTGTCACCCCCTATTCAGGAGTCAATGAGAAATTATTACATGGTTCTGGTTTAGCCACATGTTAGACACGCAAGTAAAAAGTTGAAAAAAAGCTAACACATTTGCCTGCGTGTGACTGAGGGAAAAAAAAAAAAGTTTCGTAAAGCTAGAAAGGCTGGGGAAGGACGAAGATAACACATGTTACATAAGACAACACTAAAGCAACTCAAATAGACTATACTAATTTGTATTGTACTCACTCATCGTCGTCTTCGTCAAAATCCTCCTCTTTTTCATCTTCATCACTTTCTTCTTCTTCTTCGTGTTCAATGTCATCATCGTTAACAATGAAACCTCCAAGGGTATCTTCATCTTCCTCATCGTCTTCATTTCCAGTATCAGGTTTTTTCGCCAAAACGTGTTTATTGATTCTTGCATCCTTGAGAGGTTTGTCATGATGCTTTGATCTAGTAGGATTTTTCGGCCTCTGAACCTTTCTTATTTTTGTAATGGACTCCGTATCATCTTCACTCTCACCTGTCCAGTCATCATCATCACCACCTCTAGCTTTCTTCCTCTTTCTCCTCGCACCTTTCTTCCTTTTATTCTCAAGAAGTTCATCATCATCACTATCCCCTTTAGACTCCTCAAGGAACCAGTCCCAAGACTTGGCACCACGGATCATTTGCTTTGGGTAGTGATCAAACTCATGCCCCATTACAAGAAAACCGAATTCTGCATTTCCAAACAGCCATGCAATTAGCAAATACAACATAATCTCATCCATAATGGAACTCTGAATGACAAGTGTACATATATCTATAAAAAATAATAGTAGTTATGGGGCTCTAAATAGAAAAACACTTGTGAGAGTATTTGCAACAAAATTACCCTATATGTCCAAATAAAAATACTAATAGTAAAAGTAACATGTAGCATAAGGTAGAACTCAGTTGAAAACATTTAAGCGTGTGCCAACAAGTTGGGAGCTAATGATTCTATAACAAGTCAAACCAAGACTAGATACAAAACAATTAAGATGTTCAATGTTAGTGAAACATTAGTAGTAGCCAATATTGAAAAATCACAGCCAACTACATTCAATATATAATCTCAATATTGCTTAAGCACAGGACTTACCAATATAAGCATGTCAATTTAACAAATTTTTGGACTCATGCAATTAGTTTTTAGCAGAAAGAGATTTTTTTTTTCCCAGGGTTTGCACAACTGCGTATACAAGTAGTATAAAACCCAGCTTGCTCACTTACAAACTGACCCAACTGTTCAACTGGACATTCTCTGAGCAGCTGCAACTTTTACTCACTAAAATAAAATATAATTTTACTTCCTTTTGCTGGAAACCTCTAGTCCATTTATCTTCTCTGTCACAGTGATAAAATAAATTCTTTCACTTGGGGATATCACTTTCATGCAATGACATTTCTAGTTGTTTTCTGTACAAGAATTCTTTTGGACACTTTGTTTTTCCCTGAATTTCTTCTTTTCTTAGCCCTTTTTAACCTCTTTTTCTGGATGAGAGATAAAACAGAGAGGGAAATAAGTAACATGTTGATCGCATACATTTTCAATCTTCATAGTCGTGCTACAGCCAATGAGATATAAACACTTACAATACATACACTTAATGAAGCATTAAGAGGCTGTTAAGTAAATTTAATTTAGAATTTAATAACAATTTAATCCAATGTAAAAATCTATCATCTTGAATAGGACCATTTAGAAAACTGGAAGACTTTATCTTATTTCGTTCTACATGGTTTTGCTTAAGCTTTTTATAAATGGTTTCATGATTTCAAAATCATTTTGTAATGAATTCCATTTCAAAGAATGTCTGAATTGAAATGCTAGGTAAATGGTGAATGAGGCCATTCCATTAAAAACAGGTCCCAAAATTTTTTGGTCGACTTTAAATGGGCAAGGCAATAAAATCAAGATGTTTACCAAAAACTAATAGTCATTTTCCCAAAGAGCATTAGTATACATCAAAATATAAATTTCATGTGCCACCCTCATACATAGATTGGTTGGTCTTGTCGATTTTCAGATTCCAAATGCCAACAATTTTACCATAATTTTCTCAAACTCCATGTTCATGTCATGAAAGAACTTAAGCAAAGGCTATGTACAATGACAATAAAGATACAATCTAGGCACCGTAGCAAGGGACAACAAATATACCATCCTTAACATAGAAAACCCAGAGCATATCAATATCAAGAAACACAATCACATTAACATACATGGTTCAATCAAACCAAACCTTTTCAACACAGCCATTTCTAGTGAGAACAGCAGCTATGTTTTCATTATTTAAAAGTACAGTTTTAAAATTTTAATGTGTGTGTGCTTGTGAGTTCTTCAGGAGCTGTCTTCAGATGATTCACTAATTTAACATACTATAAGTTTTTAAAATGCATATATCCAGTTTTAAATTTTTAATGCGTGTGTGTGCTTGTGAGTTCTTCAGGAGCTGTCTTAAGATGATTCACTAATTTAACATACTATAAGTTTTAAAAATGCATATATTAGTGTGTGTGTGTGTGTGTGTGTATGTGTTCAGAGCCACACCTTTGACGGGGTCAATATTTGAAATATCAACAGAATCGAGCTCTAAGTCTTCAACACCTCTCAACCCATAGCTACTTTGTAAGCATTCAGAGAATTCATTCACATTCCCCAACTCTCTCTTCATCTCAATTTCATCTTCGTCTTCAAGTTCGGTTCTTTTCAAAGTGAACCAAACAGGCTTCTTTGAAGAAACACAGAACATATCTCCACCCTCCATTTCACCTCTCTCTGACCTCCTAAAAACACTAATTTCACCATTCGCACGATTACGTACCCAGATTGGGTTATTTCCAGTAACTTCAAAGCAAACCCTAGATTCTGAATTTGGGTCTGTTTGGCTCTCATCTTTTTGAAGTTCGAACACAACGTGACGTCGAGAAATGGTTCGGTCATTGGAATCAAACCCTAACCCTCTTCCGAGCTCTCTCTTAAACCCCTTTCTCAGCAGGGTTTTTGAACCATCTTGGCCTTCGATTTCCATTGATTTTTTTTGAATGGTTTGGAACAGAGCAACAAGAAGAGCCCAAGTCGAGAACGCATAGAATGGCTAAATTATGATTACCTCCCCGAAACTTCTTTGAATTGCACCATCCTTCTTTGATTTGTTTCAAATTTCCATAGACTTTAATGGACTTGGATCTCACTTTCGCACACGATTTTCTATTGCACAAGGGACTATGGGAATAGGGGTAAACATAGTTTGGATTGTACTGGGTATTTTGAAACCAAAATAGTTTTAATAATATCACCTTCCGGAAGAAGAAAAAATAGTTTTAAAATATTAAAATCAATGAAATTAAACTAGACCAAACCGTGACAGACATTCAATTTTATTAAAAAATCAAACATGTACATCGGTATAATTTAAAAGTTTTTTCAAGCAACTATAATCTATTTATAATTTCCAGTCCAATCATTATTATTATTTTTTTTAATCTGGCAGACGTTGAATTTCATTAAAAAAATCAAACATGAGCATCAGTATAATCTAAAGAAGTTTTCCCCAGCAACTATAAAGGAAGCTCGTCACTGATATATGCTATAACCTCCATTCTTAAAGCACAATATATACATCAGTCAATACTTACATGCTTAAAGCAAATTATTAATTTCTATTATATGTATTATATATAATGTATAAATATATATTTATGTAATGGTTTGGTTTGGTTTGATCCCCGAAGATTTCAAATCAAAACCAATCTGTTTATAAATGCTTTTATGCATCCGAAATCGGAGCGAATCAAATCACAAAATAGCCAAATCAAATAGATTAATCCGGTTTGCTTTGGGGATCAAAATCCCCTCCTGTAGAAGAAAATCCTATGGTATGTCTTGTGACTCAAAAATATCATGTTTTGAGAGAGAGAGAGAATGGTGATAGAGTTTGGTGTACCTCAAAACGTGATAGTTTTGAGTCATATACTATTATTAAAAGTATACGGTTTTTCTAAAGATATGATTACTAAATTGTTTAGAATTGTTTGAGCCACACTTTTTCTAAAAGGAGACTAAAGTATATTTCGATTATATTGGAATTTTAAAATAATGATAATTTATCGTGTAATGTTGTTGCAAACTAAGTCGTTAATGACTTCCTTAATATTTTAAATAATATTGCATTAGTTTATAACTAAAATATATTGCAAAATTCATGATTGAGAACCTCCTATTACTTTGCCTTCCATGATTTGCTTCTATAGGATAATACTAACATATATATATATATACATGCACGCACACACATACAATAAAACCTCTATAAATTCATAACGTTGGGACCACATAAATTCTATTAATTAAACAAGATATTATTTTATCGATAAATTAATAAGTTATTAATTTAACAAGATCTTTTATATACATTTTTTTTTTTTTTAAAACAAGAGTTTATTATTATTAACCTTGTTAAATTTATCTTGTTACTAAAGTCTTTTTTTTTTTTCTCCCCTGAGAAGCACAGGGTGAAAATTTATTATTTTCACTAGAATTTGATCCAATGCAAGATTAGCCCAAAGAAAAAAAAAAAAAAAACTTAAGAAGGTATTAAATTCATAATTTTCTTAGTTGTAGACTAAATTGTGTTGATCCTCTAATGAAATTTATTCCTCCCGCTAGAATTGGATCCAATATAAGCCCAAAGATAAATAAAAAAGAAACTTAAGAAGATATTTAAATTTCATTTGATTTTATTTAAAGTATTTTTTTATGTTATGTTTCATTAATATAAATAAAGGTTCCCACGTGCACCTACACTAGTGTGTGTATATATATATTACTTTCTATCTCTATAAATAATATATAACATGAAATAACATAAAAATATATATATAAATTATAAATAATATTATATAATTAAATAACGTTATATAATTACAAATAATAAAATTACATAGTATTATATAATTATAAATAATTACATTAAATTAAAGGAAGGAAAAGAAGAAAAGAAATTGTACATATATATTGCTCCCGTTAAATAGATTATAATTTAAATTATTAATTAGTTGTACATTAATTAATAAAACTTAACATAATATAACGAATAAAAATATTTATTACATATAAGAAATAAAAAATATTTCTTTAATTTAATTTATGTTTAACAAGAGTATTAATATGATTTTCAAGTAAGGGTTGTTGGTCAAAGTCTTGTATTTTTTATATTTAAAGTGTGTTTTTGCATGTTTGGTATGAAATTGTTGCATATCTGATGATTCTATATAATAAACACAATTACAAATTCATTCCATAGAGAGTTTTTTCATGAATTTAGGAGACTCAAATTAAGAGTTAGAGGAATTTTTATGAATTTAGGACTCTCAAATTAAGTGGATTCTTTGTTTAAAGAGATGTGAGAGATTTGATCTATCTTTGCCTAAAATTTTTGAAACACTTAATTGAAATAAAAAGTATCACTTTATTCAGACAAAATCAGGTGGTTTGGCATTTTAAAAAATAGTTATTTAAAAATTACAAAATTGTATGTTTTATACCACATGACATATCACATGATCTCCTCACATAGGAGGGGTGGTTCTGAGTTGTTTTATTCTTTGATTTTTTTTGCACTTGTAAGTAGGATCACCACACCAATAGAAAATCACTGCACTAAAGAGGATCTATTTTCACATTTAACTACGATAAAGTACAGATGGAGTTAAATTTTAAAAGATCAAATTAAAGTAATATTTTTTTTTTTACAATTTCAAGAAACCCCAACCTCATTTCCCATTTATGTATATTTGAACCCTCAAACTTCTGTTCAAAGGTTAAGAAGTGAGAATTGTATTTTACTACTACAAGTTTCATGTTGGAGGCAATATTCATACCAGAATTTATGAGCAAACATTTCTTTATCTACTTCAGATATCATTCCTGAAATATTTTTTAAATTCAAAAGTTTAGTATCTTTTCATGAATTAGTGAGATAGACTGGATTCATATGTACGAATAACAAGTAGCGTGTCAATCTTCATAATTTTTCATCATACCACTAAGCTACAAAATCAAATTCCTCTCCACTACTCTTTTTTTTTTTTTTTTGGTCGTAACTTCATCACATTTATTTTTAAATTTCATCATTATAATAGTGAAAATTCGCCAATTCTTAATGATGAAATTTCACCAATAAAAAGTGATAAAATTCAAAGTATAAAACGTCTTTTTTAAATGAGTGACATGACACTTTTATATACCGTTTGAATCTACATTGTGGGAATATTCTTAATTGGACAGGATTTAAGGACCAACTCCAAAGCTATAGCCATTGGTAGCAGAACAAAGTCATATTAAAGTTATTTCAAATTCAATTTGAGCTTTATGTTTTGTTTTTTTGAAAAATAATTTCAGACACAGAAACATTTTTTTAGTATTTGGTTGATTGTATTTCGCACAATATTTAAAGAAAACAAAAATAACTTAAAAATAATAGGATACTTACATATATTTTTTTTAGTAAGTCATTTTCTGAAATTGCATTCAAAAAACATATGCCCAAATGATAGGCACATGTGTATAAGGATATACACACATATGCACCAATATAATGCTCATACTTACCTAGACACACATATATATAAATTTATATTATGTATATGCATGTGTATATATAAATATATTTGTCTTGCTTAGGAAAAAAATATATATATATTTGTATACATACTTGTAAACATACTCCAATACATATTTTCATAAATATTGTTAATATATATTAATATATTTTATATTTATCCTTTTCCACATCCAATTAGGATTTCTATGATTGGGGACTTATTATCTATAGGATAACTTGCTCTTCACTCACCTACATCCTTTCCTTCTCCTATATTTATGTTCTCACTGTATATTATTTTATATACCATTAAATAATATAATTAAGAGATATTTTTCTCTTTTCCTCTTATTTCTAACATGTTATCAGAGCAAGGGTTTTAAAACCTTTTTTCTTTCGATTAATTGTTCTTATCACTCAAAGAAAACTCTTTTTCTATTTGATGCTGAAACTCCATCTTCTGAAACTTTTTTTGATCCTTTGAATATATCAGATCAAAGCTTTCGACAAGACGATCAAGACGCCACAAAAAAAATTTTCTTCTGGATCTGCCACGTGGACTGCCATGTCAGCTTTTTCTGCCGTGTGGACTGCCACGTCAGCTTTCTCTGCCGCGTGGACTACCACGCTATCTTCTCTTTGTTTGTTGATTGCCACGTGGACTGCTACGTCAGCTTTCTCTGTCACATGGACTTCCACGCCAGCTTTCTCTGCCTGTTGATTGCCACGTGGACTGCCACGTCAGCTTTCTCTGCCACGTGGGCTACAACGTCAGCCTTCTCTACCACGTCAGCAACTGAAATTTTTTTCCTTGGACCTACCTTGGGTGAAATTTCGCGTTGATTCCAATTTTTCAGTCGATTTTGTCATTTGGGCTTTCGAAATGGTTCAAAATGAGATTTTTCACCCAAAATGAGATTTCAGTCTAGGTCTTCACTTCACAGCTATTTTTCTTTTCGGCCTTCACTCAACAGAAATTCTTCTTCTTTTCGTCACAATGGTGGTAACAAACAGCGAGTACAGTCATTTAATCCCAAACCTAGTGAACGTTCCTGTAAATACTGTCGCAAATCAGGGCATACAATTGAGAAGTATTTCAAACTTATTAGACCTCGCAATTCTGTAGCTATAGCTACCACAAAGAGAGTGTCATCTCATTCTTCTCCTTCTACACTAGTTACTACTTCTTCTAAGGCGTCCTCATTTACATTTTCTACTACTGATCTGGAGAATATTCTCAACCAGGTTCTATCCAAGCAATCAGGTTCAAGTTCATCTAACTCTACTTTCTCAACCGCACCAGGTACACCTAATTCATGATTTTTGAACTCTGCTTGCTATAATCATATGACACCTGATTATACTTTGCTCACTACTCAGACTCCTACATCTCATGCTCCTATTATTTACACAGCTAATGGTTCCACTATGGCCATTAGTTACATAGGCACTGTCTCTCAGTCAAATTTATCTGTTCCCAATGTTTATCTTATTCCCAATCTTTCTCTTAATTTTTTGTCTGTTGGTCAATTGGTTGAGCTAGATTTGAATATAACATTTACCTCTACTAGCTGTGTTATACAGGATCCTCAAACATGTCAGATCATTGGGACAGACCGTAAGATAGGGCTCCTATTTGAGCTTTCTTCCTTACATCTACCTACTTCATCTGTCACAGCTGCATCTACACAAAGTAGTATACCTACTCTTGAGTTGTGGTATTCTCATTTGGGTCATGCATCGATATCTCGAGTCAAAAGTCTTGCATCTAAGGGTTTGTTAGGATCAGTTAAAACTGATTCTTTTTATTGCATTTCTTGTCAATTAGGCAAACAGCCTACTTTACCATTTAATAACAGTGAGTCATTTGCTTCTTCTCCTTTTGATCTTGTTCATTTTGATGTTTGGGGACCTTCTCCTGTAGCCACCATGGGTGGAGCACAATATTTTGTTATATTTTTGGACGATTTTTCACGATTCACTTGGATATTTTTAATGAAAAATCGTTCTAAATTACTCAACTTCTTTCGTGATTTTACCAAAATGGTTTCAACTCAATTTTCCACCAATATCAAAACTTTTCGTACTGATAATGCTACAGATATAAGCAAAATGAATTTCAAAATATCCTCAAACACTATGGCACTATTTTTCACTCTTCTTGCCCTGGTACATCTCAACAAAATGGTCGAGCTGAACGAAAACTTCAACATATTTTAGATTTGGCTCGATCAATGGTCATTTCTTCTTCTGTGCCATCATCTTTTTGGGGTGAAGCATCCCTCACTGCTGTCTATACCATGAATTGTGTACCCACACTACTTTTATAGAATCAAATACCTTATGAGCGTCTCTACGAACAGATTCCTGACTATAGTAATCTTAGAGTTTTTGGGTGTGCTTATTTTGTTCTTCTTTATCCTCATAAGTGAACAAAATTAGAACCTCGTGTTCAATTTTGTTGTTTTCTTGGGTATAGACTTGAACAAAAGGGATATATGTGTTATGATCTAGTTGCGAGACGCTTTAGAGTCTCTCGTCATGTAATTTTTTGGAAACATTAAATGTTTCATACTTTATCCATATTCACTGGTATTCCTGATCACCAGTTTTCTATTACTTCTTTAGATACATCTGCAGATCTTTTTCAAATTCTTCATTTGCTAGCTCATCAGATACAGTTGACCCTTCTGGCTCATCACATGTGGTTGACCCTCCTGTCGTTGAGTTCCAATCATATGTCCTGCTTGAGGCTCCTAATGCTGCCACTACTTTGGATCCTCCCTATCCACTCGTGTAAGAACCTCCCCTGCACACCTTCATGATTATCATTGTTATCATGCTCTTGCAACCTTTCATGAACCTCACACTTTTCACGAGGCCTTCTCATACATGGGATCTAGTTGAATTGCCTCTAGGGAAGTTTGCCATTGGATGTAAATGGGTTTATAAAATCAAGACTCGTTCAGATGGGTCTGTTGAGCGCTATAAAGCCCAACTTGTGGCAAGGGGGTTCAAACAGGAGTATGGCATTGATTATGAGGAGACTTTTGCTCCTGTTTCTCGTCTTCCTTCTGTTCGTACTTTTATTGTTATGGCTGCTTCCCGTTATTAGAAACTTTTTCAGATGGATGTCAAAAATGCCTTCCTCAATGGTGATTTGCTCGAGGAAGTTTATATGAAGCCTCCTCCAGGTTTTGATCATCAATCTCATCAGGTTTGTCGGCTTAAGCGTGCTTTGTATGGTCTGAAACATGCACCTCGAGCTTGGTTTGCTAAGTTCAGTTCTACTATTTCTCGCCTTGGCTATTCTACCAGTACATATGATTCAGCTTTATTTATCCAGCATACTGCAAATGGTATTATTCTTCTCTTGCTTTATGTTGATGATATAATCATCACCGGGGATAATACTCAAGGTATTCAGGAACTTAAGCAGTTTCTCAATCATCAGTTTGAAATGAAAGATCTAGGACCTCTTAGTTATTTTCTTGGACTGGAAATTACTAGAGCTACTGATGGCTACTACCTTACTCAAGAAAAGTACTGTTCTAATCTTCTTTCCAAAGCTGGCATCACAGACAACAAGATTGCTGATACTCCACTTGAGCCTAATGTGAGACTTACTCCACATGATGGTGAACTTCTTCGTGATGGTACTCTGTATCGTCAGTTGGTTGATAGTCTGGTATATCTTTCTGTCACTCATCTAGATATTTCTCATGCTGTTCATATTGTCAGTCAGTTCATGGCTTCGCTGAGATCAGTTCACTTTACTGATGTTCTTCGTATTCTCCACTATGTCAAGGGTATTGTATTTCGTGGGCTCTTTTTCTTTCATCAGTCTTCACTGGTGCTTCATGCTTATTCTGATGCAGATTGGGCTGGCGACCCAACAGATCGTCGTTCCACTATAGGATATTGCTTCTTTCTTGGTAACTCACTGATCTCTTGGCGTAGTAAGAAACAGTCCGTTATTGCTCGATCTAGCACTAAGGCCAAGTATGGAGCACTTGCCGATACTACTTCTGAGCTTTTATGGTTACGATGGCTTCTTCAGGATATGGGTGTTTGTTCGTCCACTGCTACTAACATTTATTGTGATAACAAGAGTGCTATTCAGATTGAACACAATGATGTTTTTCATGAGCGGACCAAACACATTGAGATAAATTGTCATTTTATTTGTCATCATCTACTTTAGAATATCTTGCAGTTATGATCGGTCACTTCCCATGATAAGATAACAGATATCTTCACCAAATCTCTTCCACCAGGGCGCTTTTGAGAGTTTGTCTTCAAACTCCAGATGGCGTCGTATAACTCACCTTGAGTTTGAGGGGGAGTGTTAATATATATTAGTATATTTTATATTTATCATTTTCCACATCCAATTAGGATTCCTATAATTGGGGACTTACCATGTATATGATAACTTACTCTTCACTCACCTACCTCATTTCCTTCTCCCATATATATGTTTTCACTGTATATTATTTTTATATACCATTCAATAATATAATTCAAAGATATTTCTCCATTTTTCTCTTATTTCTAACAAATATCAACCGCATGTGTAAACTAATATAAAATGTTTGTATTTGCATACAAATATATTTTTATATAAATGTTTATAATGTATTTTTAAGATTTAGTAATTTAATATTTTCAAACCAAAGATCAATTGGTCCAGCAGTATAAGCTTTGGTTTTTCAAATAAGAGGTCTAGGATTCAAGTCTCGGCATTTCCAATTTTTTTTTTATAATATTTTCAAAATTACCCAAAATCGTTATTGAAGAGGATTCAATCCCTTAACACAAGGCTCTCATTAGTTTACAACATGAATATGTAGGTTTGATAAGTTGGAGGTCCGATTGGCAACTAATGTGAAATGTTGTTTTATAAGTCAATTTTCATAATCCAAATTGGGTTTTATTTAAAATTAAAGGAGTTCTACTTAAAAGAAAAGTTTTAAGTGAATATCAAAATCTGCTTAAAGTTTTTTCTTTTTTTATTTTTCTACACTTATACTTTACTTATTTTTTTTAGGGTAAATATCACTGACACCTCTTGAGTTTTGATGTATTAACATGCAGTTACAGCTTTGTAAATTTTCGTCACCAACACTACCTGTGGTTTGTATCGTATATCACATACACTCTCTTCTGTCAAATGTACACCATGTCAGAGTATTTTTTGACGGTGAAATAACCATACGGCCCTTTGACTTTTGACCTAACCCATTTGAATACTAAATTTACCTATTTATCCCTACCTAATGGATCAAAATACCCCTTTGAATATACCTATATATATATACTATAATATATATATAATCTATATATAATTATTCATTTTCGTAAATAATAATGTTAACATAAAATAAAAAAGTAATTAAATTTCTCTTTTTTTTTCTCTATCTATCTATATATACACAATATACTATAATATATATATATATATATATATATAACCTATATATAATTATTTATTTTCATAAATAATAATGTTAACATAAAATAAAAAAAGTAATTAAATTTCTCTTTCTTTTTCTCTATTCATTTATATATATATATACACACTATAATATATATAACCTAATATATATAATTATTTATTTTCATAAACAATAATATTCATCTATATATACACTATAATATATATAATTATTTATTTTCATAAATAATAATATTAACATAAAATAGAAAATTAGTCAATGCATATTATCAAGAAGGGTATTGTGGTAATTTTTTTATTTTGATATTTTTATATTAAAATGCATTTAAATAATCAGAGGCAATCAAGACATTTCACATATTAAAAAAATAAAAAAAGCTGACAGAGGGTGTTGGTGACGAAAATTTTCAAAGTTGTAACCGCGTGTCAATACATCAAACCTCAAAGAATGTAAGTGATATTTACCTTTTTAAAAAAATAAAATGACACTTTTCTGCACTTATACTTTACTTTTTTTAAAAAAAAATAAAATAACATATTTGTCTTTCAAAAAGAGCACTTCTTCCACTCCATAATTATCTTTAAAAGATAGTTTTATCATTTAATTTAATAAAAAAACTCAAGTGGAATTCAAATAGAGAAAAGTGGAGTGTCGTATATTTTATAGTTTTGCCCTTAAAATTCAGAAATTACAAATCCAACACAAAATTTCATCTTTTTACTAAACAGCATCTTACTTTAATCGCTACTTAGAGCGTGCATTCCACGATGTGTCATCGCGCGTGACTTGTTATATTTTCTTCACTATAAAATCATACTCTACTTGGGTCACGAGTCATGACGCAAGAGAGCAAGCCAGAGAGGAGAGAGAGAACCGCCCACTCGCCCCTTTTATCTTTCTCTCTCTCCAACTCACACACACTAAACCCTCTTCTTTCTCTATCTACTTTCCCTCCTTTTCTCTTCAATTTTCCCTCATTTTCTAGGGTTTTTTTCTTCTCTTTGCTCATTAATCTCTTGGTGTTGGATACAATCACTTTAAAATGAGTAATAGCAACAAAGATCAATTCGACATGTCAGATCTCGGCGCCTCCCTCCTCCCCACCGACACCGCCGGTATTCCTGAGCCTAAACCTCAATCTCTCTCACTCATATATATATATATATATATATATATATGTGTATGTATATATATGTATATATGTATAATTGTGTGTAATTAAGTTCTAATCTTTTTCTGTTTATTCTTGTCCATAGCTCTCCGTGCGGAGGATCGTGCTGGTCTTGTTAATGCCCTAAAAGTGAGTTACTTTCATTATTGTATCTATCAGTGTGTTTTTTTTTCAATTGATCTGATTGATGATATAGATTTTAGGGTTTATTTTGTTTTGCCTTTTTTTTTTTTTATGTTCTATTTGGGGCTTCTGTAGAATAAGCTTCAGAATCTGGCTGGGCATCACTCGGATGTTCTCGAGACCCTGACACCTAAGGTCCGGAAGCGCGTTGAGGTTCTAAGAGAGCTTCAGGTTGGTTTTCCTATCAATTCTTTTTGTTACGTGAAATGATAATTCTATTCCAGTTATGTTGTTTAGTTCTGTATTTTAGTTATGTATAGCTTTCCATTTCTTGTCGGTTGCATAATGTGATGTATGTAACCAGTAGTTGGTTAACGTGGGTTTACTTGTGTGTGTTCTAGATTCATATATATTCTTTCCCCTATTTATACAATGATTTGCAATATTAGGAAGTGGAAAATCACCCAGTATATGTTCGTCTACTTGGTGCAATTTCCACCCATTTCTTACTTTCAAAACTTTGTTACTTAAACTGTCTTATGTAAATCTTTTATTTCTCAGGTTTTTTTTTTTGGAAAAAAAAATGAAAAGAAAAGTATCATGAAAGCTTTTTAGTCAATTTGATGACAGTGTACATGACGTTACAGTTGAATGCTTAAGAATGGGACTTATGGTACAGTTTGGCGTTTGTGCATTAATAGCATCATGTTAGATTTGCACTTTCATTTTGGTTGCTTGTTTGGAAAGTCTACGTTGTTGAGGATTATTTGGTGACATGTCATGGTGCTTCCATCAACACATTCAGATTGCTTGATTGATATGTTTTTGGCAACTGTTTCTATCATGTTAAATTGTTTGAGCAAGTCTTGGTGGATTTTTGTGTAAATAAAATGGTGTAAGACTACTATAAAGTCTGTATGAAAAAAAGCTCTGTATGAGAGTGTCTACCTAGTGAAAATGCTTTGTAATATAGAAATTCCAGTAGTAAAATTGTGAGTTTTTTGTGATCATTGTTTTTGTTCTCTCTTAATTACCATTCTGCTTTATTTTTGTTTAATATTAGTATTAGTTGTTTGTGTTTGCTGTAATATTAGTTGTTATTAGTATTAATCTGTTTGTTAATCTTGTGTTATTAATATTAGTATTCATATTACTTGTGTGTAATTAGTATTAGTGGGAATATTAATTAGGTTATTTGTTATAGATTGGCAAATGTGGTCCTGTATAAGTAGTGGTATCATGTTGACAAATTGAATATAATTGGGTGACAAATTGAGGCATTTCCCTCGACGCATTCGATTTCTGTTTTTGGTGGGAAACTTTTTTCTTGCATAATAATTTGTTGAGCAAATCACGGTTGGATACGTGGTTAATCATGTCGATTGTGATGGCCCTTCGACCGAATGCAAGTTGGATAATATTTTTCGAGTAAGTGCTCCGTGAATCATTGAATTTAGGAACCTTTTATCCATAGTATGATCTAATTACTTGATTAATGTTAGGTAAACTTCATACTCAATTGGATATGGAAGTTCATTTTCCTGTTTGGTTTCCTAGCCTTCCAATGAAATTGCTATTAAGTATTGGGATGACAATTGAATTGAGTGAGGACGGGGAACACTTGGATCAAGCTTCCAGATTTGGGCGGGTTGGCCTGTGTAGTTCATGATCTGTTTTAGGTTAAATTAGATAAACTTCTAGGGTTTCAGATTTTCTGCTATCCTGCATGAGGTAAGAACTAAAAGAAGTTTCATAGTCAGGTAATCAAAGTTATAACGTGCCTATTTCTTTGGTGTATTTGGGGAAAACTTTTGTGCAAGCTATGCACTTGATACCTTTCTCTGAGGACTTGTGATTAAGCCATTATATGTAAGAGCTTTAGGGAGGCAAATCATGACAGTCGAGAATATGAAGGGAACTTAATAAAAGACATCAGATTTTTCTTCAATTACATTTTGGTTGTTAGGGGTCCTATATTAGCATTTTCAGACTATAAAAGTAAAAATAGGGTCCAGAGGTTGTTCTAAATTAATTAGAGGGGCTTTGCAAGGATAGAGGTTCCTCTAAATCGGAGACTTGCAGTAAAATATTCAAAAGTTGTATGCAACTTACCATATTAATTCATTCATCCTTCTTTTTGAGTTCATCTCATTTCATAGCATGTAATTGTGTCCAGATTCCTGGTATATTGAGATCTGTACTCTTTTGATTCTGAATTCTATATACTACAGTGGATTTCTGTTAATAGAAAAAGGCATGTCTGTGTAAAGGTTCATAGTTTATTTTTTTCTTGATATTCCAGTGGAGCACTGTAGCACCACATCTTGGAAAATGCAAAAGGCTTAAAGCACACTAGAATTTATAATCTAGTTAGTTTTTTGTGAAGTTGTGTGGGGTCTTTGAACTTTCAAAGGAGGGTCTACTAGGCAAAGTGGCATGGCATCATACATTCGAGTATGAAGTTTTATGCTTCAGATTTTCATGCTGATTTTCAGCACGAGGGAGAAACCTGAGTTACTAGAGAACAGTGATTTTAACAAAAACATGGTTACATGGCATTGTACATGAGTTAGCACCACAAGCTTTTTATTTATTTTTTATTACTAGCTGTAACATGGTTATAGCTTGCAGTAAGTCAGTAACTGTAACCCATATACGTGCAAGGCCAGAAATCAATTTGTGTTACAGGACAGCTGTAACCCACAAGCTGACGCACAATGTTTTTTTATTTTTTATTTATTTTTATTCTAGCTGTAACCCTATTACAGGTTACAGTTACTTACAATTTTTACTTACTCTATTTCTCTCTCTAGAATGACGCATGCAAGAAAAAAAGTACCCAAATTATGATTGCCAAATTCTAAATTTCTAATATAAGTTTAATGGGCTATAAATTTATAGTTCTATAAACCTCATATTCATGATTTATAATACAAGTTCTCAGTTTTTTCTATAAGTTAAATATTATCTCTCTCAATATTTTCCTATTTTGTATGCAGTGTCCGACACCCGTACCCGAGTCCGGGTAACATGGGCTACACTTTCATTCTCAAATACTAAATTTAGTGATCCAAAACAATTGAATTAAAAAATGACAGAACTCATTGGATGAAGATTGAGAATAAGGCCATAGATCACATGACGTAGCTTTACTGTATAAGATGCATTTGGTACGTGTTGTTTTCAATTATAATGTTTCCAGAAGTAGATAGAAAATTTTTGCATTCTAATCATATTATATTTAATAAATAAGCTAAATTATAATAGAAAGTACCCTTACATTTGCAAGTCTGATGTCAAAGTGTTGCTTAAAGCGAGTTGATTCTTTGGTGTTTGCTGAATTGTAGTGCTGTGTTGTAGCCTGACATGTTCTCAATTTGCAGAGCCAACATGATGAGCTAGAGGCTAAATTTTTTGAGGAAAGAGCAGCACTTGAAGCTAAATACCAGAAGCTTTATGAACCAATGTACACAAAGGTATGGAGTTTATTGGCTGGCATTAAATGTTGTGACTTGCATATGGTGGCACAACATTTCTATTGTTATGATCTTTTTCCTGTATTTGTTGTAATTTTTTGATGGGTGTAATATTAGTAATGAAACTGGTGATTTTAATTTGCAAGGTTAGAACGACTGTTCCTTTTTTGGGTTAAATTGATCATTTTGTTGGACTCATTGCAGAGATATGAGATTGTGAATGGTGTTGTGGAAGTTGAAGGAGTTCCAAGTGAAGCTAATATGGGCCAAGAGGAGGATAAAGCCACAGAAGGTAACCTAATGTGCAAATTTCATGAATTCTTCTGTGTGTGCGCATTGTAAAAATATTGATATATCAATCTGAAGCTTGTATTGGACTGAATATATAATGCAGGGAAAGGTGTGCCTGACTTCTGGCTTACTGCAATGAAGACTAACGAAGTATTGGCTGAGGAGGTAAGAAAAATATATAACCATTTTTTTTTCTTATTTCTTTGTTATCATCTGAATTAATTATGATGTGTTGCTATTTGTTTAGGTCTCAGAGCGTGATGAAGAGGCTCTCAAATATCTAAGAGACATCAAGTGGTGTAGGATTGATGAACCGAAGGGCTTTAAGCTTGAGTTTTTCTTTGATCCTAATCCCTTTTTCAAGAATTCTGTTCTGACAAAGACATATCACATGATTGATGAAGATGAACCTATTTTAGAGAAAGCAATAGGGTAACTTGCTAATTTTTGGGACATTAGTAACTTGCTAATTCCTTATATAGATCCTTCTTTACCAAGTTCACATTATGTTGGGTACTTTGTAGAACGGAGATTGAATGGCATCCAGGTAAATGCTTGACACAGAAGATCCTAAAGAAAAAGCCGAAAAAGGGGTCGAAGAATGCCAAACCTATCACTAAGACTGAAAATTGTGAAAGTTTCTTCAACTTCTTCAACCCTCCAGAGGTTCCTGAGGACGAAGAGGATATTGATGAAGATGCTGTAAGTTCAATGACTATATATGAGAAAATACCAATAAAATCCATTGGATTATGAGCCTGATTATCCACCAAATTTCTACTTCGTGTTAACAGGCCGAAGAACTTCAGAATCAAATGGAACAGGACTATGATATTGGGTGAGTCACAGATTACTTTGAGGAGTTGATATTCTCCTAAATGTGATGATAAATTTTTAGGAAACAAGTACTATATTTCAGGAGTGCTAGATTTTAGTCGAGAAGGTGGTTTTTGTTGTGTTTTTTTGGACATTTATGGAAAGGATATTGTTTTGCCTTGCGTCTGATGGTACAAATCCCCCTTTCTGAGTGAGTCTTTCAAAAAGAGAATTTGGGCAAAAAATTTGGCAGTAGTGGCATGACCAAAAATGTAATTGGAATATCTGGAAGGTTATTTCTTGGAAACCTATGCTATATGCTATATGTACCATATAGCATGACATATAGCATCACAGAGAAGCAAGGGGACTCACTATTGTCGCGCTTTATGCAGTTCAACCATTCGGGACAAAATTATTCCTCATGCTGTGTCATGGTTTACGGGGGAGGCTGTTCAGGGGGATGATTTTGAAGATATGGAAGAAGATGACGATGACGATGAAGATGGTGATGATGAAGAAGATGAAGATGATGAGGATGATGAAGACGAAGATGACGAGGAAGACAAGAGCAAGAGCAAGAGCAAGAGGAAGGTAAAAATTCAAAATTAAATATTTGTATATACAAGTCCAAATCCTGTCACTCACATTTAAATTTTAGATTTTTAATTTTTTAAGATACTGATACTTTTTTGTTTTTCTGGGTAATTTGATTGAAATATTGTTGCAGTTGTCTGGACCAAAGGTGAGATTATAACTGTTTTTTCTTTTCTTTTTACTTTTTACGAAATGTAAATAAGCATCTCAGCATGTTTGTTCTTTACATTCTGCAAAATGCAGAAGATTGGCATATCACAAGCTGGGGAAGGTCCGCAGGGTGGGCGTCCCCCAGAGTGCAAGCAACAGTAGCATTAAATTGCAGAATAGGGCATATATGAAAACGTGGCGGTGGTGGTGGTGGCGGTGTTGTCGTCGTGGGTTTTTTTGAGAGGTCTGTTTCAATTTTCTCCGTGGTTATTAAAATTTTCTCCATGGTTATTAAATTTGTATTGCCATATTCTCTTTTTTTAGGGATAGGAGTGTAGTTTATTGGGGTCTCTCAAGTTTTCTTGATTGCCAGGGTGAATTTTGAAGAAACTATTCAGCTATGTCTGTTGCTTTTGTTTTTAATGATCATCATGTAGTATTTTAAGCATCTTCATGTTTTTTTCTTGTATATTTGTATGAGTACTAATTATAAGGATTTCAAATGAATGAATTTTTAGGTTCATTGCGAAAGAAATATAGGTTGATGGATTTGAGGAGTTACAAGAATGGATTTGAGAGAATAATAATATGTATTTTAAATAACAAGCTGCATGGAGTTATTTAAAATTTATGTCAGCAAGGATTCAAGTAACCCAACGATTGTAATAAAAATTGGAATGAGGTGGAGATTCTAGTTTACTTTAATTCATTTCCCATCACAAGCAGCAAAATTTGATCAAGTCAATGAAAAATTATATTGAAAAGGAACAATAAAAGAAATAAGAAATGTAATTTTTATTTTATTTATGTAGTAGAACACTATAATTTTCATAAATCAATTGAGAAAAAAAATCTTCTTTGTTATTCATCTCATTCTCATCTGTGTAGCCACTACACTGTTTCAATAGATTTGAGCCTTCTTCATGCTCCAAGCACTCAAATCTTGAGATTTTCACACTCAGTTCCATTGTTGAAGGCATAAAGATGTGCCTCACTATCAATAGACAATGTGGGATAAACCCTAGCAGTGATGCAAGGTTTTCCCTCTCCACCAAAGCTTTCCACAATGGACTGATCTATATGCACAAAACAACATAACATAAAATGGTGAAAAGATTGTACAATGGAGGAAGGATGCAGAGTGAACAATTATTTGTATGGTATATATGATGACGTTATAATGGTTTACTGAATATGCTCAGACTTGACTTTATGCTAAAAGCTTGAATGGTGGTTACATTTTGTAGTAGTAGTTATTTTTTCGTTATTATTTTATTTATGCGTAAATTTATGTATATTTAAGTTATGTATTCTTTTATATGCTGTTTCATGTATATATGGAAGTTGATTTGTTTTTTTTACTGGACGGTTGTTTTGCTCACTCTAAAAACATTTCAGGTCTGGGCTGTCTGGCTGAAGTCTGGAGTAACGAATAATTTATAAGAGTTTACTTGAGAGTGTATTTTATCATAAAGGGTTTAAAATGAGGTTTTTTTTTATTTTATAATATCTTTTGTAATCGGAAAGAAAGACTCTGGTTGTGGGTGTAAGATAATATTTTATTGATTAAGGTTTTAATTAATTAATATGTCTATTTTATTTAATTTTAATTTTATTTTATTTTATCACGTTTCAAAATTTCGGGGTGTGACTTTTCAAAATAAAATATAAACAAAAAAATAGGTATTTGACTTTTTTATTAAAGAAAATAATAATAAAGAGAGATAAAACATATAGGGAAGAAGAAAAAAATAATGATAAAAAATATTTTAATAAGATGTAAATATTATATATTATATCATTAGATAATATATTTACAGTATATTATATATTATATTATATTGGATTGGATTGGATTATTATCAGATTGAGTTGACCATAATTTATATTCGATTTGTTTAGCTAATGAAATATTGGATTCTGATCGGATTATTGAATTGAATAATCTAATTCATATCCAAATTGTTGAAATTTGATCCATGTGTAATTGTGGGCTACAAAAAGAGTTTCATTTAGCTGCCAGGCTAAATTTCAAAACCCATCAACAAAATATAAAGATTTTGATAGATAAATGATTAAAAAATTACTAGAAATTGTTATTAATTTTTAAATCTAAAAGGCCATTATATAAAGTTAAGGTGTTGGAAGATCCAACTCTGAGCATATCTAACTTTTTTTGTTGATGATTTATGCTAAATAACTAATGTAATAAAATAAATATATTATAGAAGTAAAAAAAAGGAAAGAAACTGATGCGTAGCTCATTTAGCTGTTGGGCCTTATTGGGACCCAATATCTAGTTCAGGCCCAATTGCCTATCTCGTCCCTTTCATTATATTGACCCACCTAAGTTTGCATTCCCATTAGTTTTAGGTTTTGTTGGATCCGATTCCATGGAATTGTTCCAAGCTCTTTGCCGTATACCCTCCTTCAATCACATACGAAATATTCCGCTGCGCGGAATTGGAGCACAGCCCAACACACCCATAATTCTTTTTTCAATTCACTCCTAGTGATACATAATTTGAATTTCGATTGGTTCAAAAGAGGTTTATGTGAGTGATGTGGTAGACGGTGAGTCCGTAATATCATGTGATGGAATCACCACTTCACTCACTTAAAAATTACTCCGACTAGTTCAAATACAAATTAAGTCATAATTTTTTTTCTTTGGTAAGCAATGGAATACAAATTTACACCGTTGAAAGATCTCGACAGGTCTTGATTTTTTTTAAATCACTTTGGACATATTTTCAATGACCAATCAAAAGTTTTGTTCTACTGGATCCACAAAATTTATGATTTCACATTCAAAGTTAAGGTTACGAAATTAATGTTACCATGATTAGTACACTTTGTTAGGTATATAAATAAGTATAAAGCTGCCTAAAACTCAGTGACTAGTAGATGGTTGATTTTAGATTATTCCCCTATAATGGGCAATAAACTCAGTGATTAGTAGATGGCATAGTCAAAGCATTCTAATCTTTCAAATTCCCTACTCCACACGCACACCTAAAGAGCGTTAATCACATTGTTTAATTATATATTCTTTTTTTTATTTTTAGTTTTTTCTTGAATGATAGAATTGTATACAACAGATAGTTTTAGTCTCAAGTGACATGTGAGACAAATTAGTTCAAATCAATGTTTATACATTAAAAAAGAGAAAAAAAAAAAAAGAAGAAAAAAGATGAGCAAGTAGGTGCATAGTGATCCTGAAAGTATCATTCCTCTCTGCGTGCAACCTGCCGAAAAAGGGAAAAAGAAAAGATTGAAATTTAAAGGTGTATTTATATATTTAAGTAATTAAAAGTTTGATAAATGACTCGTTACACAAGGAGTTGGCCAACTGAAACTCACTCCGGCCAGCAATATTTCCAACTATTTTGGAACATAAAAAAGTTTTTTAATGTTTCAGTCACGGGCTGGATGCAATATATTTTTAATATATATACATGTACAGTTTTTTATATGAATCAAGGAAGAAAAGGGGAAAACAAGTCATATTGAATCACTGTAGATTTTTAGTGTTTGCACAAAAAATGATCTGTCCTTAAAAATGAAAAAAAAGAAGAAAAACAAGTTGTGAAGGAGGACGCAATGAAAAAAATTAAAGAGAGAAGTATCAGAACTAATCACCTGAGTTGGGAAGTGTGAAGTAATTGTAGTTGTTCTGCTCCAACGCATGCATGCACTCCATAAATGTAAAATTGAGGGAGGAACATTAATATTATGCTTGCTGCAATGGAGTGAACCAAGTCAATCAAATCTTAAAAGGGAAGATACTGAAAAGGGGTAGGAGAAAATGCATTTTGGTTTATATATATATATATATATATATATATATATATATATATATAAATATATAAAATGAGAGGCAAAGAGAGAGACTCTAGTAGATGAGCTTAGTTACCTCATTCAAGAAAATACAATAGTACGTACAACATGCCTTCATTTTCCAATTCCGAAGCAGGGGATGTGGGCAATGTTGGGCCAGTAGTCACCTTTATTTTCCTCCGAGCACCGTTTTTCAACAAGTGGACATCTCTTGATTTCAAGTCTTCGAAGCGTGGCAGGCAGGCCTTCCTTTGGTAAGGATCCAAGCTTAGGGCAGTTCACGATGAGTAGATATTGAAGAGAGGTGAGATTGTGGAAGCCGCCTTTGGATGATATGGATTTCAGATTCGGGAGATCTCTTATCCCTAATTCAGTTAGAGTTGTAGGAAGAAAACAGTACTCCTCAGAAGGAGGAGGAGGAGGAAAGGAGACCAACTCTGGATATCCACCTTCAATTGTGAATGATCGAAGAGAGGTCAGTCTGTGCAGACCCCACACTGACAAGGGCTTCACTTTCCCCAATTTACCGATATAAAGTTTACTAAGGTTGGGAGGAAAATGAAAATTGGCTTGAGGAAAGGACACAAGACATGGACAATCATATATATTCATGGATTCAAGTGATGCGAGGCTTTGAATCTGATCATATGGCAACGAATTCAGCTTTGCGCATCTCCAGATCCAAAGACTTCTGAGGTTGGGGGTGGACAAGCCAAAGGACTCCAGACCTGGACAATCTTTTATCCTTATGTCTTCGAGGTTTTGAATAATGTGGTTGGTCGTAAGCAAGGATCTCAGATTCACGCAATCAGAGACTCCAAGTGATCTGAGGTTGGGTAATAAGCCTCTTTCTCTTTCTGGGAAGGACAAGGACTCCACACTATCACAATTACTTATCCACAAAACACGGAGACTTGCGAAATTATTTACGCAGCCAAGTAACTTTCCAATGTTTGGCCATTTGTCAATCCTTAACTCTTCAACTGATGACATCATAATATTAATGTTATTAAATTCTCGTAACTCCTCCTCCTCCTCCTGCTGTGCCATCCTCATCGTCTCCGAAATCAACTCTAAATTCTCGCAACTACGAATGTGAAGAACCTTAAGAGTGGTGGTGGGTAACATATTTTTGGTGGGCCAAGACTTCAATGATGGACAAGAAGTGATATTCAAGTGTTGAAGACCAGATATGCATTCAGGTAGGGACTCCAACGCATTGCAATTCTGTATCTCAAGTCTTCTAAGCGTGTGCGGCACACCTGTCTTCGTCTTCGGAAAGCACACAAGTTTCGAACACCCGCCAATCTCCAAAGATGTGAGACACGTGACCTCATTTGGCAACTTCTCAAGATTCACACAATCTCTTATTTCCAATTTCTGAAGAAGATTCATGCAAGCCACCCCATTTTCCCACAAACTCACCAGCTCGTTGCATTTCTTAATGACAAGACTTTCAACTGCTACCAAGGACTGCACCAATGCTTCCTCTAGCTGACATAGTCCTGTAATATTCTCAACAGACAAGCTGGTTATAACTGAAGTCACATCAATAATACTTTTTAGCACCACCTCCTGACACTCTTGCACTTGCAATTCGAGAAGAGAGGGAAGCTTTAACAGTGAAACCTTAATCAATTTGGGACAACAACGTATAGTGAGCTCACGGAGGCAAGGGAATGGTCTTCCTGAATCTTCAACACCACTAGAAATAGATAAAGTCCATTCTTCCCATGCCGGCATGTTCTCAAATATCAGAGTCTCTAGTGACAGAAAAGGAACTCTCGAAGAACAACCATCTCCGTAGAACTCATCTCTCAAATTTTGTACTTCATGCATGCCTTCAATCCATAGCTCTTTGAGCTTAGGTAGTTGCCCAAGTGGTGGTAAAGATCTGCATTTTCTACAACCTACAAGACTCAAGTTCACCATTTCAAAAAATGATGGATCGCCTATCCATCTTGAAAATTCTGTGCCACCGTAGAACTTAACTTTCAACCTTTCCAAGTTTCTGTGAGGTTGTAGCTTGTCAAGCACATCCAATTCAAGGTTCTCATTTCGAAAATTGTTGAACTCACTACACCATCTCAACTCTACTTCATTAAGGCACTCCTTAGCCCTTAAATTTGCCTCATTTGCATCTTGGACATCTGTTATGTTTTGCAACTCTTGAATTGAAATACTCCCCCGTAAAAGGCTCAAATTCCCCAACTCTTTTAGTCTAGCCCCATTCTTTTTGCCCACAACAAATTTCGACAGTGTTTGCAAATTCGTCAGCCTACCAATCCTCGATGACATCTCTCGTAATTGCACAGTATTAGTAATATCAAGATGACGTAGGTTAATTAAATTCTCAATGTTTGAGGGCAACATGCAAAGAGAGATGCAATTGCGCAATAACAATGTTTGTAAATTGTAGAGAGTAGTCACTGATTCGGGTAAGTGACTAATTGAAGTACCAGATAAATTAAAATACCTTAGATGCTTCAAATCACCAATCGAGTTTGGTAGTTCGGTTATGGAATAATCTGACAAAGATAGTACCCTTAGGCATGGTAAATTTGGCAATAAGTCAAACAAAACCTTGTTTGCTAAGTAAAAAAATTGCGTACCATATTTCTGAACTTGTAATGGTAATAAAGTTCGCAAATGTTGAACTTTACAAATAGGCCTGAACTTTTGAATGACTTCATAATATTGACGAATAAATGACAAGTGCCGAGCTCGTTTAGGAATTTCAAATTGCTCATTACCCTCCAACTTATCCAGCCTAAAGCATATTTCTCCGGCAACATGTTGAGCAAGATCATTTAGAAGGTCATGCATCACAAACCGTGATTTACTACCAGCTGATTGTTGGAAAAATGACCTTGATAATAGATCATCAAAATATTTATAGCCAAAGTATTCCATCCGATTCTTTTCTTTTGATAGCTGCAAAAGACCTACCCCCATCCACAACAGAACTAGCTCATTTTTGTCAAATTCATAGTCTTTTGGAAATGTTGCACAGTAGGCAAAGCATTGTTTCAAATGGGATGGGAGATGATGATAGCTCAATCTAAGAGCCGGAAGAATATCACTTTCTTTGGGTAAATCCCATATCTTGCTATTCAATATATCTACCCACCCACTTTGGTGTCGTTCAGTGCGCAAGAGGCCAGCAAGTGTTTTTACCGCCAAAGGCAAGCCATTACATTTATTCACTATTTGCACACCAATTCCTTTGAGATTTGGATGTTCATCAAAGTTTTCTCTCTCGAGTGCATGATGAGCAAATAAAGACAGGCATTCATCTTTTGGCAGCTCTTTCAGAAAGTAAGTTCGAGAGTGTAGAGTCATGATTGATGCAATAGTTTTATTGCGAGTGGTGACAATAATTTTGCTCCCAGATGCCCCAACCATAAAAGGACGTTTTAGGAGCTCCCAGTCTCCATACTTGTTGTTCCAAACATCATCCAACACAAGAAGAAATTTCTTCCCAGACAAGTTCTCTTTTAATTTCTGTTGAAGCATATCTAGAGACATTGTGGAGTCATGAGTTTGTCTAGTGACTTCGTCAAGAATTGCTTTGGTCACTCTAGGAACATATGCATGAAAATCATCAGAGACACAAACCCATAGCTTGGAATCAAAATGACCCTCTAGACGTTCATCATTATAGACGAGCTGAGCGAGAGTTGTCTTACCAATACCTCCCATGCCCACAATGGGAATGACAGAGAACTTGTGAACACTAACTTCATCCCTCAACAACTCCTCAATTATAGCCTCTTTATCTTGTACCCTGCCATAAACATCAGATTTTTCTACCAAAGAGCTCGTTTCCCGTTTTTCTCTTACGGTGTTGGACCCAATCCCTCCAACATTTGCTATCAGATCCAAGCTATTCTTTCGGGTTTCAATGTTTTCAAACCTGGTGGTGATTTCCTCTAACTTGGACATCATACTGTGATCAAGCTTAACAGCACAAGGAGGAGGAGTGAAGCAAGTGCAACAAGTTGGGATGAGTTTTCGTACCTTACTACTAGTACTAGTACTAGTACTGCGGCTAGCTTGTGATTCTGGCATGATCAGCTGGCGTCGCAAAGTTTCAGTAGCAAACTCGTCCAGCAAATCATCCAAATCGTGAGCCAAGTCGTTGAGAGCTTCCATCCACAATTTGACTCCCTCATTTGTCATTTGCTTCTCCTCTGCGTCAGCGAGAACAGCACGAATAGCTGGCAACATTTCCTCCAGCTTCTTCAACTGACCATCAATTCCCTCTCGACGGGCATAGTTTGACACCGCCGAAGAGACCAACTTGTCAAACAGCACCTCAATGATCGGCCCCAGAAAGATCCCCGCAACCTCCATCGATAGTTTGGGAAACGAAAGCAGTCAAAGGAAGAGATCAAAATGGGTTTGTGAAATATTGAGCAGTATGATGATCAAAATGGGTTTTGCAGATTCAAACCAAGAGCAAGAGCAAGAGTGGGTTGACTGGAAGCTTCACAAGTCTTGGAAATAAGTGCGTGAACCAAAATGAGACACGCCAAGGCTTCAATTATTTTGACAGACAACCAATAGGAATACGGAATCTCTAATCTCAATCACTCATTTTCTTGAGATGCTATTTGAGTCTATCTTGGATATCATGGTAACATGCTCTGCTACAATGTTTTTACATCTGACGGCTGATATGCATTCTAATACTATTAAAGGCCAAAAAAAAAAAAAAAAAAAAAGAAGGAAAAAACTTGCAAAACATTCATAGAATACATTAATTAAATCATGGCGTCTTGATGATCAAAATTGGTTTGTGAAAGATTGAGAATTCTTGAGTGGAAGCTTCGACGATCCCACCGAAGCCTAAAAGAGCAAGACAGAGAGGGTTGACTGGAAGCTTCAAAAGTCTTTGGACATGCATACTTTTCCAAAAGGTAGAGCTATTGAAAAGTAGTGTAGGCCATAATACACTCAAGTAGGAGAAATTAATTCATGGCACTTGCAAAAAAGTAATTGATCCAGTATCAGACAACCAAAGCATCAATCATTCACCGACAACCAATAAGGAATCTTTGAACGCATTTTCTTAGGATGCCATTTGAGAGTCTCTATCTTATATGTATAATAGTTATTGTATATACACTGAAATATCTAATGCATTATTTTAGATGTAGAAAGTACCGATATTTTGAAAAAATTTCTCTGGTGATACATATTTGATACAGATATGATTAGAACATGTCCGAATACGTATTCAATATTTTAAAAAAATATTTTATTTTTTAAATTATTTTTTGAATATGAGAGGATACGACTGAAATACGCGAAGATACGCAGAATACATTTAAAATACATCTGAGATACATTTAGAATACTTTTTGAGACAAATTTGTAATTTTTTGTTTATAAAAAATGGGGTTAAGATTGTAATATTAAAAACATTATAGGTTAGAAAATAATGGTCATTTTATAATCAAACAAAAATATTTTTAAAACCTTCAATCAAGTGAATCATTGTAAAGAATATTAGAAACGATAGAAAAATTTTAGATTTTAATTTTTTATATTTTGTATAATTGCTTTTAAGTATATTTACTGTATGGTTGAAGATTAAAACTTAATATTTTATGTATAATATTATATTTTTATTTATTTATTTATTCGATGTATCCTTGTCGTATCAATATCCTATTTTTTTAAAAAAAATTCTTATCGCCATATTTGTATCGTATCGTACTCGTATTCTGTATCCGTATCCGTGCTTTCTTGTTTTAAACATATATTTTTCCATCATTATGTATTCTAATACTATTTAAAAAAAAATACAAAAACATGCATTTAAATGATATATATATATATATATATATATATATATATATATATACTTTTGACATATAAGGCATGACACGTATAGAAAACTTATCATTAAATTAAAAAAATGAGTCACTCTCATATTTAAATAGTGCGTGTTTGACACTTCCCATTTGTTGGTTTTTGTTTGAATTTGAAGGATAAATGAATATATAAGACCTTTCATTGATATAAAACCTGATCTCATGTCAAAATACTCGTTTCTAAGGAAAAATGGTCCTTACAAGTTTTTCATTTATATTTTACCGGTGTAAAATAGAAAAATGGACAAAAATTATGGGAGAGACAGAGAGAGTATTGGGTTTGTGAAAGATCAAACCAACTTAAGAGCAAAATGGCGTTGACAGGAAAAGGTACGTCAACCAAAATGAGACATGGTAGCGTACAACTATATTATTTTGAATACGGAATTTCTAATCTCCAACACTCATTTTCTTTAGGAAACCATTTGAGTCTATATTGGATGACATGGTAGCGTACAACTATATTATGTGCTTTGCTACATTTTTTTACATCTGACGGTTGATATGTGTTCTAATACTATTAAAGGGGAAAAAAATAACTTGCAAATGAATTTAACGAAAATATTTTTCTTTGGGCACCTCCAGCATATTACATGACACACACATGCCATGTGTTGTCAACGTACTAGACTATTCTGTACATATAAAATTACTAATAGAATCTTCACGTGTCTCCAATTTCTTATTCCTTCTTACAACCCTCTTTTATCATGTTCGCGACTGGTAAGACGAAGAGTTACAAAGGGTGAGTTTTAATATTGTAGTGTCTTTTGAAGATAACTGAAGGTCGCAAGAAAGAAATGGTCGATGCGAAATGGTCTGGCCTTTCAAAATCTGAACACGAATCTTTCGTTTACGAGGTTCGATTACCAACATTTGTCCATTTTCAATCATTTCCATGCATTGGCTTCTCAAATTCATGATTAAGTTCGTGTCTTGTTTTGGCATCCTTAGGATCGTTCATCTTGTACTTCAAGTATTTGATAGTATGTCTTAGTGTACTTTTTAGTTTATTGTGAATGAAAATTTTGAAATATTATGTTTAGCATGTATTCATGTGTTTTGCCTTTCTACTCTTAACATAGCATCAAGCTTTTTGTCTCCAATTTTTAATTTTTCTATTTCTCTCCTACCATTTTCTCTAAAATTTGTTACTATGGTTGTGTTGATTCCGTTTTTGTTTTGAAATCTTATTTTATTCTCTTATTCAATTTTTAATTTTTCCAATTCCCTTTATGTTTTTGAGCCTTGAAATTTTTTCCAATTTTTAATGTGTGAAATTTGTTACTTTTTTTTTCTAGTTAGTACACACACCTACTCCTAAAAAATTGTTTGCACCTTCGACTTGATCATTAGACTTAATGCTTGCTAGTACTAATCTTTAAACTTAATCTTTATTCACTTGAGTCAACTCCTTGAATTTTTCTCTCTTATTCATTCCATTAATAATTCATATTTTGTTCTATTGTCACACTCCGGATTTTTCGAAGAGAAATCCGAGATGTGAAAAATAAATAAAAACAAAATTAAAATAAAATAAAAGAAGAAAGGGAAATCTAAAGTCTCCAAATAGTTCCTTTATACATAAAATCCTGTACAAATGCTATTACATTGGAAGATAATATTAAATATATTTCTTCCATACAAATCTAAAAAAATATACAATATTTCAAAAACTAGACAGAATTCTAATGGTCCTACACTGCTACCTCTTCGACCGGTACTACCAAGTCCCATAATTGTTCTCGTATCAGCAACCTAACCTGCAAAGTCTGGGAGGGGGTGAGCTCAAAGCTCAACAAGGATATGCTGAACAATTTTTCATTGCCGCAGCAAGTTGACTTTTGCGTCATAATCTCAAAATAATTTAATTTATATATAAATAAGTAATACCATCCAATATTACAATTTAATCATCAAACATTTAACATTCAATGAATTTAAATGGACAAAACATATTGGCAAGTACAAGCAACCGTGTACAATTTGTGCACATAACCTGACATAATTTAAATGTACCAATTATACATCTACAAGTATAACTAACAATTACCATTGTATACATAAAATGACATAATTTAAATGCACAATTTAGTCAACGAGCATATTTAATTGTACAGAAAATTTAACTAGTACACACATGCACATTAACAAATAATGCACATAAAATAATACACCAATTGCACTGAATTGTCAAAACACGTGAATAAATTACAACACAATCACCTTTATCAACCACGATTTAAATTGCAAAAACATAATTTCAAATAAAGCAATTTACATTCCCATGTCCATAGTCATCACGTAAATAAATTATAACACAAACACCCTTATCAACCACGATTTAAATTGCAAAACATAATTTCAAATAAAGCAATTTAAATCACCATGTTCATAGTCATCAATATATATATATACATTTAATGCAAATAAGTATTTTAAAATATTAACACATCGAATTTATATATATAAATTCTATACACATTAAATCACGTATGCACATATACATATAACATACGTAAATTAAATATAGGCGAATAGGAGAAAAGAGCAAGTATCAACTTGCCTCGGGTTTTTATCCGAAAATCCATATTGTCCATAGCTGCTCCAGAATCCAAAGCCCAATAAGAAGTCCCCATTTTTAAATGAGATTGGGCCTATACCCAATTCCAGCCCAGTTCAAATATTTAAGCCCACAGTCAAAGTCACCTCAACCCAAATTCATCAACCAAGACACACAATCCATTTTCCATGCACCAAATCAAACCCATAATCCAGCCTAAACTGAAACCAACCCACCATGAGGTAAACCCATCAATGGCCATCCAATTGTATATATATATTATATATATACACATGCACACACTATTCATGTTCTTCACCAAGCAAAGTACCCGAAGCTAAGCGTAATCAAACCCACTGTTTTTTTTCCCATGGCCATGCATCATCATCACATTAACTATTTAATGCTATGTACATTTTTTTTACAGCCACCTAATATCCGAATACCTTCAGCCACCAGCCAAGGAGACACCACAGCCCAAAGCCGGCACTACAAGGACCCAAAACCACCATCATGAAACCATGAATGGCTGCCCAGACAGTCGCACTTTTCGGCAAAAATTGTTTGCACATTCGACTTGATCATTAGACTTAATGTTTGCTAATACTAATCTTTAGACTTAATCTTTATTCACTTAAGCCAACTCCTTGAATTTTTCTCTCTTATTCATTCCATTAATAATTCATATTCTGTTCTATTTTATTTCTTGTGTATATGACTCTTAGAGAAATCATTTTTTTGACTTAAGTGCTTTAGTTGTTTGACTTTGGACTTTGCATGATTATTTAAAGCAATAATGGGAATGATCTCTACTTTTATATCTTTGTGTTCGGAGGGATTTCATGACAATATTTCACTTATCCATCCCTGTCATTTTCTTCAAATTATTGGACATTTCTTTGATCTTTTTTATGCTTAAAAATCCAAAAACAATCATGAATATTAAGCATTATTTTGGATCAAAGGGTTCCAGATTTTGGCTCTAAAAGAAATTCCTTTGATCTTTTTTTTTCCGTTCCGTAGGAAGAAGGTTTAGAATAAGAGAATTGGAATAGCAAAAGGTTATTATTGTTATGATAGGTTTATATATCTCAGCCTTTATTTATTATCAATGTGAATACATCATCTATTTATTTTATTATTTTAGTTAAAGTTTTATGTTCTAAAAATCTCACTGCTTTTAACCTTTTAACATAGTCTTGTTTTAGCCCGGAGGATATATTCTGTTATATTGTAACTTAGATCTCCTTATCTTGGTGGTACCCTCATGAGTTACTTGTAAAATATCTCATGCTTCTTTCGAAGTGGAACAAGCAGAGATTCTAGCAAATTCAGAAGGAACAACAGAATTAAATATAGCATATAAATCCTTGTTGTTATTATTAGTATCTTCATGCTCAGCATTAAATCATGTTACTTTATCTTTCTCTATAGTCACAATAGCATCACCATCACCAGTGGTAGTGGTAGGAATTTTATAGCCATTCTCTACAGCCATCCAAACTCTCTCTCCTTGAGATTTGAAAAAAGGCTTTCATGCGAGACTTCTAGAAAGTATAATTTGAACCATCAAACAAAGGAGTTCGCTGAATTGATCCACCCTCTTTCATACTAGATTCCATGACGATTTTTGAAAACAAAAATAAAATTTGATTTTAAAAATACTTCGCAAGGAATTACTCACAAATTAGAGAATACTGCTTTGATACCAATTGTGAGTTGCGCGGTGCGGAAGCGGTTGTGAAAAGTACTTTAAAACCTAGAGGGGTGGTGAATAGGATCACTTGCTCGTTTACTTAATTTTTAATTAATTCAATTTTAAGTCCAATTAACTAAACAATTAAAAGCAAGTAAATAAATAAAGTGCAAGAAAAGAAAATAATGCACCAGATATACGTGGAAACCCCAAGGCGGGAAAAACCACGGAGGGAGGCAGCAAACCTCAAGAAACCAATCCACTATGATGAAACAAAGTACAACAGACTCTGTCTCAGTCTCACACCCCTCTTCACTCTGTCAAGAATCTGATGCGGAACACCTCAGGCTTATGATTGCGACATCACGTCCAACTGCTGCAGACTTCCGGCTAACGTCATGATCCTTACAGAAAGGTTGCTGGAAGAACCAAAATACTCAACAAGTATTTCGTTCCCTTCGTAGTGCGATATGGTCACCTTTCTTCCTCAGCAAGCAAGTAAGCGAAGAACCATCAATCTAATGTTCTCATCAGCAGATAGATTTGATTCAGTCTCTGTGCAGCCGATCAGTAGGAGAACACGATCCTAAATATCACTCGTGAAGTATGGATGTGTGTTCTTAAAAATATATAGCCTTTCTCTCTCTAAAAATATTTATTCTTTATGCTTATTTTGTAAAAAAAATATAGATACATATATATAGGCAAGGAAGTCCTAATTCTACTTGGAAAAGAAGTTGAATATTAAAATAGAACTCTCCTAGAAGTTTCAAACCCAATAGGAATCATAATTTTCGTCAAAATCTATTTCCTATTTGGAGCAGGATAAATGGGACCGGTGCCAAATAAATAGGACCGGTGGAACTTTGTAAAAACCTGCAGAAACTAAACTGCCGAGACAATAATTTACTTCACATATGTAATAATTTACTTCAACAATCATTTACTATTAAGGCAATATCGTATGGTCATGAGAAGGATAATAAATAATAAAAAGAAGAATGCATGAAAATTTCATTTTAGATATATTGTAATAACTATGAAGTTGCTCAAGTCAATGGCATAACAACAATGGTTTTACCTTTCAAATGCAATCGATTGCAATTACAATGGAAAGAATTAAGAACTGATTACTTTTGCAATTTATCTAATGCAACATTGCTAGAAAGATAACCATGAGGTTGTATAATTTATGCAACCCCATAATGTTTAATAAGTTTTACTAACTAGTTTCAATGGGGTTCTCAAAAATGCTTGGATATGTTCAAAAAATTAGCAACCGGTTACATTTAGTGTGAAGAAACATTTCAACTGGTTGTAAAATATACTACAATAGTAATGGATAAACCGGTTGCAAATATTATGGAATGGATTAACAACCGGCTATTTTTGCAATATGTCCAATGCAACATTGCTAGAAATATCATATCCATATAGTTGCATAATTTATGCAACCCTATGATATTTAATAACCTTTACTAACTAGTTGTAACTGAGTTCTTGAAAACGCTTGGATATGTTTATAAAATTAGCAACCGATTTCATTTGGTATGAAGAAATATTCCAACCGGTGCATTAGTTGATCAAAGTTGTTTTCAATATTGAATGTCAGACATTTGAAGGTGGGGTGCCCTCTACTCCGCTTTGAAGAATGCAATTCTTATTACTTTGAAAATAAATGAGGAATATGTTACTCTTATAAATGAAGTTTAGAAATTGTAAGGAGCAACAATATCATGTGCAACCGGTTGCAAAGAAATAACAATAACATGTGCAACCGGTTGCGCTATGTTTGGAATAACCAACTTCGGTAATATAACGTAACCCGATCAATACTGCACTACATCAAAGGAATCTGTTACACTTTCATATTAAAAAGGAGAAGAAAAAAATCTCTTGGTAGAAGAAACAATGCATTGCAAGTAAAATTATCAACAACCAACCCAAGAAGGGAGTAGAGACAAAGTATAATTGAGGTAACCTACAACAAATAGACTAAACAAAACAATGATTTAGACCCAAAAAAATTATGGGACAAAGGACTTGTGGTATGTTCGAAGGTAAATGGTCAATGTCGCTCGAAATATTGCCAAAAAACTAGCCAGAGATTGTCTTAGCTGTCGGTCAAGAAAGAAAACCCAAATATGAGAGAGAAAGTTATGCTTAGGGGAGCGAGAGAGAGAGAGAGGGAGATAGAGAGAGATAGAGGGAGAGAGAGAGACCTGTAATGGGGAGTTAGAAAGGAAAGGGCAAATAAAGAGAGAAGGATATATAGAGAGAATAAATGGGTAATCTAATTAGTTTTGATAGAATAAGAGGGATATTTTTGTAATTTGATATAAAGGTTAATAAGAGTAAATATGTCTTTCGGTCAAACTTCATTTAATTTGGGACATTTTGGTAATTTTATGTGTGAAGGGTATTTATGTAATCTTTATGCAATACTTTTTAGTATTTGATATATTTGTAGTTTTGGCTCCCTAAGTAACTAAAAATTAAAATTTTCCTTTATTAAACCATGGTGTCTTGATAAGAAATTAAAGCTCAAGTTTCCTGAGTTCTGTTTTTTCATTTTTGAAAAAAAAAGTCCACTTGTATTTTTCCATATTATATGAGTCTATTAATATGTGCAACTGGTTTTGCCTTTTGATTAAAAAATAATAATAAATAAGAAATGTGTAATGGTTTATTCAGACCAAGCAGATGAATACATTTCTATGATTAAAAGCCTAGACTTCTTACCTTCACTTTGTTATATATGTGGGGTCCACATCATGGGAAACTGGTAGAAATATACTTCACCCATGTACTCCGTAATACTTATGGTATGTTTGGTAGAGTGAAAACAAAAGAAAAGATAATATTATTAACGAGAGAAAAGAAAAGAAAGGAAAGGGAAAGATAGTGTTAAATTTTTATCGTGTTTGGTTGATTAGTAAAGAAAAAGAAAGGAAATGATAGTTAATATTTTTGGAAAAATAAATGAAAGCAAACAATTTAAAAATTTTACCATTATACCTTTTTATATTTAAAAGAACAAATTTTAACTTTTATCAAAACAAGGGCAAAGTTGGTATTAACAAAGTTTCATTAAAAAATGTAGCATTTCCTTTCCTTTCCTTCCATTTTTTCGCATTTTTGGAAGGATAACAAAAACTATTATTCACCCTTAATTTATCCCTCCAAATCCTTCCATTTCCTTTAAAAATTTCATACCGAACACACAAAACCATAACCTTTCAAATTCTTTCTTTTCTTTTCCTTCTATTTCTTTCCTACCAAACTGACCTTTAAGGAAGAAATCATCATAAAGTAATGTGCATGCATATACAATATGGTGGGCACATAATACGACGAATTTGAACGTCTTGTGTGTGTATATATAGTAAAAATTTGAGAGATGTTTTTGAATACCATCCTTCTTTTTATTTTTTGAATTTTCATTTAATGTTATGAAAAGATCGATTTCATATAAAAAAAAATTTAAGACCGTAAAGTTTTACATGAATTCAAAATACTTTCAAACTTTCTTAAAATTTATAAATATTTGTTGATAGAGTATTTGACTAGAATTGTGAAACATGTAATGACGGTTGTATTCAAGGCGACGTGGATAGGAAGTCTATTTTAATTTGGACTTCTCTATCTCTAAGAGCCAGTCTCCTGCTATGACACAGTCTCACTTGACCGCTATAAATATAGTGATGGTTCGTATACCAGGTACGCAATTAATACGCCCTTAGTTCCTTTACAGCTTTGTGCGCCTTTCCTGACTTGATCGTCGGAGCGTAGTCGGCCAGCACCGCATCGGTGTCCTTTCGATTACCCTTCTTTTGTCTTTTTTCACAGGTCGGAGTTTGACCAGCTCGGGGTAGATTTTTTGCTTCATCAGTTGGCATCGTCTGTGGGAATGGTCACAAAATTTGACTGTCCTATTCAAATCATACACGAAGCATGATGCACCTTCGATCTGGATTGGACACCACGGCCGTACAGGATCCCCCTGTTGGCCAAGGTTCTCTAATACATGACCTACCTGACCAAAACGACCCTTCTGCCACGCAAGATCCTCCTATTAGTACTGACCCCCCAAAAGCACAAGACCCGACAGCCAATCCGCCTGCAGGTCATGGAGGCACGCAGCCCCCTGGACAGACGGACCTTCTGGGGACACACCCCGAAGTCCCAAACGATCAGGGGTGTGTCGCAGCGTTGGAACACCAGGTCTGGAACTTGAATCAAAGTTTGGTCCAGTTGCTCCAGCAAAATGCGGCGATTCTGCAATGCCTCCCTCCTATGGTGCCGATGCCGTCGCCAAGTTATGTAAGGCCTATTGATCCTAAGGAAGACGATATTGGGAGAAAAAGTGAAGTCCCGATGGAGGATGCGGCTCAGAGTCACATGAGAGGTGGGACGAATCACAGCCATTTAGTCCCTCCCGAGAAGAGCCAACCCCATGGAGATTCCGCATCTCTTGCTTATCACGATATGGAGATACAGGACCTAAGAGCCAGGGTAGAAAGCATGACCCATGCCATAAGAGGGAAAGGTCCTGCCACAATAGAGGATTTGGTCCAGCAAACCAACCTCCCTTTCTCTGCAGGAGTAATGAACTGTCCCCTGCCCCCCAAGTTCAAGATGCCAGCGGTAGAAAGCTTTGACGGGACTAAAGACCCGCTAGATCACCTGGAAACTTACAAGGCCTTGATGCATCTTCAGGCGGTACCCGACGAGATCATGTGCAGAGCTTTTCCCACTACATTAAAAGGCTCCGCCAGGTCCTGGTTCAGTAGTTTAAAACCATCATCCGTCCGTTCTTTCAACGAGCTGAGCCAACTATTTGTTGGCAATTTCATTGCTGCCCGAAGACACAGGAAACCCGCTACCTATCTCCTGAATGTAAGGTAAACTAAGGGGGAATCGTTGTGGGATTATATCAACCGATTCAACAGAGAAATGTTACAAGTGGACAACTTGGATGATAAGGTGGCAGTTACAGCGTTCATGGGAGGGCTATTACCCTCTAAATTCCTATACTCTGTTTCTAAGTATCCCCCTGAAAGCATGTCCGAATTACTTGTGAAAGCCCAGAAATACATGAATGCCGAAGATGCCCTGGATGCCAGGAGGGAAAAAGGTGATAACGACAAAAAGGTGGACAGAAAGAGGGGAGGGCAATCTAGAAGAGAGGAACGGAACCCCAAGTATGACAGAGTATCATAAGAACAGAATGACAAAGCCGTACGCCCTGAAAAGGGATTTGGTTTTACCCCGTTGAACACGTCTATAAGTCAGATCCTCCTCCACATCCAGGACGACCCAGCAGTGTCATGGCCTCCAAAGTTGAGAATAGATCCGGCTAGGAGGTCCTATGACAAGTATTGTAGGTTTCATTGCGATCATGGCCACGATACCAATGAATGCATGGATTTGAAAAGACAGATTGAGAATTTAATTCAAAGGGGCCAATTGCAGAGATTTGTGGCCGGCAGGGGGCAAAGAGCACAGAATCAGACGCATGACGTCAATGAAGGTGCGGCTCGCAAAACCCGCCAATAGGGGAAATTAGAGTCATCTCAGGAGGAGTCGGGGTCGCGGAGAGTCTAATGCTGCACGCAAAGCACATGCAAGGAAAGTCAGAAATTTCTCCGAAGTCGGCCAGGTGAGCCAATCACCTGCCTCACCCACCAAGTGCCCTCGGTTGAATGACCAGGTCAAAAATTTTTCAGAGGATGACGCCAGAAAAGTTCAGCAACCCCATGATGATGCCCTCGTAGTAACATTAATTATCGGCAACTTCACAATAAGGCGGGTTTTAATCGACAACGGTAGTTCCGCAGACATCCTTTTTATAGATGCATTTGATTAGATGAAGATTGGAAGGAACAGACTCAAGACCACTCAATCTCCGCTCGTAGGCTTCTCAGGAGAGAAACTTTTCCCTTGGGTACAATTGACCTCCCGGTCACCGCTGGTTCAAGTCCCAAACAAGTCACCAAGATGGTAACTTTCTTTGTAGTGGATTGCCCAACCACGTATAATGTCATTCTGGGAAGGGCAACATTGAATGCTATGAGAGCAGTGACCTCCACCTATCACCTCCTTGTTCGATTCCCCACGAAGCATGGTGTTGGGGAACTAAGAGGAGATCATGCCACTGCCCGAGAGTGTTATGCCACCTCCCTAAGAGAGAGGAAGATGTCAGAAACCCTAAACATTGAGGGACAAGAGGTGGAGGAGAAAGAAGAGGTCCGTCATGCAGAGCCAATGGAAGGACTAGTTGAAGTCAACTTGAATGAACAGGGTGCAGGAAAGAAGGTGAGCCTGAGATTGTCACTCTCACCCACCTCTCGGGAAGAGATGGTGCGATTCCTCAGAACAAATGAAGATGTGTTCACATGGTCCCACGAAGATATGCCTGGGATCGATCCAGCCATTGCCGTACATCGACTGAATATCGATCCCAATGCCAAGCCAGTTAGACAAAAAGGAGAATTTTTGCCCCAGAAAGAAACACGAAAATTTTTGAGGAGGTAGAGAAATTATTGAAGGCCAACTTTGTACGGGAAACCAATTACCCGGACTGGTTGGTAAACGTAGTGCTAGTTAAAAAGTCTAATGGCAAGTGGCGCCTGTGTGTCGACTTTACAGACCTAAACAAAGCCTGTCCGAAAGACAGCTTCCCCCTTCCCATGATTGACATGCTAGTGGAAGGGACGGCAAGGTACGAGCGGCTCAGCTTCATGGATGCCTACTCAGGATATAATCAAATTTCGATGTGGCCGTCAGACCAGGAAAGGACATCCTTCATAACAGAAAGGGGATTGTACTGCTATACGGTGATGTCGTTCGGTCTAAAGAATGTCGGCGCAACTTATCAAAGGCTGGTAAACAGAATGTTCAAAGAGCATATTGGCAGGAATATGGAGGTGTATGTTGATGATGTGCTCATCAAAAGTCAGAAGGCTGCTAGCCACTTGGTTGATTTACAGAAAACCTTTGATGTCCTTCGAAAGTACAGAATGAAGCTCAATCCAAGCAAATGTACATTTGGGATATCCTCTGGGAAGTTCTTGGGCTATCTAGTCAGCAAGAGGGGGATAGAAGCCAACCTGTAGAAGGTGCAAGCCATCCTGGATACAAGATCGCCCAGAACTACTAAAGAAGTCCAACAGCTGACAGGAAAGGTAGCAGCATTAAGCCGGTTGATTTCCCGGGCTACAGATAGGTGTCTCTCGTTTTTCCAGGTCCTCAAGCGGGCTTTTGAGTGGACTCCAGAATGTGAGCAGGCCTTACACGAGCTGAAACAGTACCTCAGCTCACCCCCGCTTTTGTCATGCGCGCGTGCAGGAGAGGAATTGTACTTGTACTTGGCTGTCTCCCTTGCAGCAGTCAGTTCGGCGCTGGTACCTGAAGAAGACGGGGTACAAAAGCCAGTTTACTATACCAGCAGGGTTCTCCGGGGGGCGGAAGAAATGTATCCCTTCATAGAAAAACTAGCATTTGCCTTAGTCACGACGGCCAAGAAACTCAGACCATATTTCCAAGCGCACACTATTGTGGTACTAACCGATCAACCGTTCCGACAAGTCCTCTTCAAACCCGAAACCTCTGGGCGGCTTGTGAAGTGGTCTATGGAGCTAGGAGAATTTGACATCCGGTACAAGCCCAGGACAGTAGTCAAAGGCCAAGTGCTGGCAGATTTTATAACCGAATTTACATACCCTTGGGAAGATAAACAGGTTCAGCAGGATAAGGTGGAGGATACAATCCAATAAGACAGGGAGGACCTAATGGACCCTGGCTACACGTAGCAATTATTTGTGGATGGGTCATCGAACGCAAGCCAGTGACGCGGGGATACTAATCAGATCTCCAGTAGGAGAAACGTTCAAGTACGCCCTGCAATTCGGATTCAAGGCAACAAACAATGAGGCTGAATACGAAGCCTTGATTGTAGGGTTGAAACTAGCTGGTATCCTCAAGGTTAGACAGTTGACAGCTTATACCGACTCCCAACTAATTACCCGGTAGGTCAATGCGGAATACGAAGCAAAGGGAGCAAGGATGAAATCTTACTTGCAAAAAGTACAAGAGCTGGTTACCCGTTTCCAGAGGTTCTCAATTACGCGGATCCCCCGTACTGAAAACTCTAATGCCGATGCTCTCGCTCGATTGGCTACGGCACAAGAGGCCGCCCAAGGGGGGGTGCTTATAGAGTGCATGGACCACCCGAGTATAACAGAAGCAACATCATGTGAAGTAAACCAAGTCACCTAGGGCATGGAATGGGCAGACCCGATAGTCAAGTACATAAGTAATGGTGAATTGCCATCCGACAAGGCAGAGGCGCACAGAATGAGGATCAGGGCATCTAGGTACACCCTGATCGATGGAATCCTCTACAAAAGGGGAGTCTCTTTACCATACATGCGATGCGTGTCGACAGGAGAAACACAGAATGTCATGAGGGAAATTCATGAAGGGGAGTGTGGAAACCATGCGGGCGGCAGGTCCTTGGCTCACAAGGCCATTATACAGGGATACTATTGGCCTTCCATGCAATAGGATACGCTCAACTTTGTCAAGAGATGTGAAAAGTGCCAACGCTTCACCAATGTCCCGAGGCAGCCTTCGGAAAAACTGACACTGATAGTGGCCCCGTGGCCTTTTGCCCAATAGGTAATGGATTTTGTTGGCCCTCTACCCATGGGAAAGGGACAGACAAAATTCGCAATTGTAGCGATTGACTACTTTACCAAATGGGTGGAAGCCGAGCCCCTAGCTATAATAGGGGAAAGAAATGTCATCAATTTCGTGTGAAAATCGATCATATGCAGGTTTGGTGTTCCAAAAGTCATAATCATGGATAACGCAAAATAGTTTGAAAGCCAACGATTCCAAGATTTTTGCATGGAGCATAGCATCGACTATCGATACTCCTCACCAGGCCACCCACAGGCCAATGGGTAGGCTGAAGTAGCCAACAGAACCATATTTAAAATGATCAAGAAACGCCTGGATGACTCCAAAGGAGCATGGCCAGAACTGCTGCCAAGCATTTTGTGGGCCTACAGGACCACTGTCAGAGTCCCCACAAGAGAGACGCCCTACTTCTTAGCTTTCGGAAGCAAAACAGTTCTTCCTGTCGAAATAGGGGCGATGGCGAGCCATCGTGCCAAGTATTATGACCCAGTTCACAATGAGAAGGAACTAAGAGCCAGTGTCGACTTCATCGACGAGAGAAAGGAGCAAACACAGGTATGAATGGCCGTGTATCAACAGGCCATGTCCCGGTATTACAACACCAGAGTCAAGCATAGGAGTTTTCAGTCTGGTGATCTAGTCTTGCGAGAAGTCACTCAAGCCACCAAACCTCACGGCACTGGAAAGTTGGACCCTAATTGGGAGGGCCCGTATAAAGTGATTAGAACTCAAAAGCGAGGCATTTACTGGCTGGAAACCTTAGAAGGAAAACTGTTAGCCTATCCTTGGAATGCCGAGCATTTGAGGAAGTTCTATCAGTAAGGTTTTTTTTTTCTTGACTTGTTAGTTTTCAGTCCCATCTTCTTTAGTTTTATCTTGCATCCGCCTTCAGCAAGTATTATTGTAAGAGGTTGGCTTTGTTGCCAGACCTTAGGCATCATTTTAGAGGTTGGCTCTAATGCCCAAGAACTCAAGACAGGATTCCTGTCCAGTTCCATTTTATCTTTTGTAAGTTTTTATTATGGAATACCAATGGAAGGTATTATTTTCTAAAACGTGCTGTTGCAAAACCCCACGAGGATACACCTCCACGGAGGGCCTTTGAAGAAAAAGGCGGGATGGATTAATCCCGAGAAAAAATACTACCCTACGGGGGCAAAACCCTACGGGGATACACCTACACGGAGGGCCTTTGAAGAAAAGGGCGGGATGGATTAATCCCGAGAAAAAAATACTACCCTACGGGGGCAAAACCCTACTGGGATACACCTCCACGGAGGGCCTTTTTACGATTAAGGTGGGATAAATTAGAATTTCAAGAATGTATATGGACATTCCTACATAAACCCTAGGACTGCAAAAGTTACGTCTACGAAACAACCTGTTGACCTCAAGGTTTTAACCCAAGGTTATTTGGGTGATTTTGATGATAACAAACTATTATAGTGTAGATTTAATAAGTTTACTTGAGTGTGCAATTTATAAAATATTATATTATCTCAAGTATCTTAAAGGCATTGGACTTCAAAACGAATTACAAGAAGATACATGAAGCCACATGATCATGAAATTCAAAGATCAATAATCAAGATCAATGGCGAAGTTGAAGTGAATCCAAGCCATATGATGAAGGAACCCAAAAGCTTAAAGATTTGAAGATTAAAAGACTTGGGTAGGCTAGTCTTAGGTGAGTGCTAGATTTAATGTAAAGTTATTTATGAAGTAACCTCTTTTGAAAGCTCATCTATTGACCTAGTGGACCTTAGGACCAATTCATATCATTCATATCATATCATGGTTCCTTAGAAACTTAGAATTAGGCCATGAACTTCATTTATAACATCATGAGGCCGTTGCTATGATTGAGTTAGTTCAAGTCATCATAAGCTTTAAAAAAAAACTCAACTAATAAGCTATAACTAGGACCATGTCTTTCAATCATATCATTTATGGTTCTTAGATACACTGACTTAGGCTTTGAACTCAAATGAATCACTATATAAAGCCGTGTCATGCATAGTTACTGTTTTGGGTACTTAGCGCAGAAATTTGGCTAAGTGTTGGATTCTAGGGGCAAAAATGTAAATATGAATTTTTTAATGAATCATGACATAAAAAGTTTCGGTAATTGTACCCCATGATTTATTATGATCACATGAATTTTCTCAGCCCCAAATGACTTATTTTGGTCATTCATATTGCACGTTAAATTGTTATGTCAAAGTTGTGAAAATCCATTTTGTACTAAAACTGAAAAATCAGATTTTGATTCACTTAAATTTGATTTTAAAACTATTTTTATTGAATCCAAATGGGGGGTACTTTGCTTAATTACATTGAATAACTTAAATGTTTTTAATGTAATTAAGTGTGCAGTGTATTAGTGCACTGTGCAGAAGAAACTGGCTGAGTCTGAGAACAGATTCTGACCTGGGGACTTTCGATCGACTGATGAATCCATCAGTCGACTAATAGAGGCCTTTCGGTCGACTAAAGGAATCCATCAGTCGACTGATAGAAACTGAAAATTCATTCCAGTAGGGTGTGCAAAACAGGGGAGGTTTCAGGCGACCGAAGCATTGCTTCAGTCGACCGAAACAACACTTTCAGTCGACCGATGAATTCATCAGTCGACCGAAACCTGGAGATTCAAACTCCAACGGTTATATTCTTCACTAAACGGCTGCCACATGTCTCAAACGACCATATTTCTTCCAAAACACTATATATATGAGTGTGAGCTGCATTTTGCAAGTGAGAGAGAGATAGTGCAATGTAGAGCCAAGAGTAGAGAAGAGTGGAGGAGAGAGATAGAGAGAAAACTGAGCCTCATCTTTCTCATCATTTATTGTGATTCATCTTTCATATCTAGAGTTAAGCTTTTCATTTGAGATCTTCATATATAACTCTAGGATTTGAGCGTGTATTGAATATATATTCATTAAGGAATATTGTTGTAATTGTTCCACAAATTCTTATCAACCTTTGAGAGGAAGACCAAGTGATGCACTTGGCAAGGAAGCCCAAGTCATGAGCTTGGCAAAGAAGTCTTGGTGAGGAGTTCATTGAGCAAGGAAGCCCAAGCCATGAGCTTGGCAAAGAAGTCTTGGTGAGGATGTCATTGAGCAATGAAGCCCAAGTAATTTACTTGGCAATTGTAAGGTTTGCTTTCCACCACTAAGGAAGGCTCTATAGTGGAAACCTCAAGAAGTGCTCTTGAGGCATGGACGTAGGCAAGAGGGGCCGAACCATGTAAAAATCATGGTGTCACTTGGTTTGCAATTAACTATCCCTAAACTCCTTTATTTTATAGCATTTCATATGTCTAAATTATATATGTTTTATATTTCAATGCTATGAGTTTATATGTTTTAATTTTTATAAGGAGGATGGGATGAATGATTGGAGTGCATTGGTTGAGCTGTGGAATTAATTAAATTGTTAATTGATTGAGTAGTTATTTGAGTATATATTTTCAATCAATTTGCATATCATGTATTTAACAAATGCACAATCAACATTTCCATAAACTACAAGCATGATATGTTACACTTACATGTACACTTACACTTGTTGTATCCACTAAATCATTTAAGTGCATAATAGATAGAGCATTTGCAATCCTACTTGTTGAATACATAAGTTCACCAAGTATTTGACAAAATTCCATTAAAGATAATTTTTGTCAAAACATGCTAAATTGAAAAAGTTCCATTGTTTGCTTAAAGTCCCTATTCACCCCCCTCTAGGGACAATTCTCGGGTCACACAACCCATGTTCAATAAAAAAAAAGAAATATACGATTCCTCATTGATTAACAACAGAAAGATACATGGGGCCTCCACAAAGGAGGAGCATTACATAGGTGCCAAAAGAAAAAGACTCCAACTCAGGCGTCATGATCTCCAAGTTGCAGACCGGAGAAGTTCATATCAGGCCATTGATCCTGTGCCACTTTATGAAAATATTCAAACCCATCAATATATGACTGGTTGAGGGCCCTGTCAAAATCAGGTGAATCCTTGAAATGCTCGACAACCAGTTCTTTAATCCCGGGCAGGTCGGCATTCCATCGAGCCATCTCCTCCCGTTCATGACTAAGTTGGAAATTGAGGGTATTTATTTCCTCACCATGAGAAGCACAAAGGGCCTCAAGCTCTGAGTTGAAAGTGGTACGTTCACTAGCAAAGGAGGCGCGTTCCTTGGCAAAGGCAGTTCTCTGCTTCTCCAGCTCCTCCTCCGCACATAAGAGGCAGTTGGAGAGACCATGGGCAATCATCAGGCCCTGTTAAACACACAGGGAAAACACACAACTAAGAAAAAAGAAAAGAAAGATGAGAATTCCATTCAAGGGGGCCAATAAAAAAACTAGGGGCACACCTGAGCCATATTGGCCAACAGATATCCGGTGGAGGAAACAGAGTCGATAGCGTCCACCTTTTTGAGATCAAATGGGAGAACAAACTCCCTGGCTCGTTTTATAGCAAAAGATGTGTCAGACAGCAACGATCTGGTGTGGCTGGCCGCCGGGGTTAATAGCCCGGTGTGGCTGGTAGCTGGAGAGAAAGATACATGCGAGCCGCTTTCACCAAAGAGTTGAGTTGCCGGCACCCCAAAGGCACTTGGGTCCGCCAGGCTACCGCCCGCAAATAGAGAAGTATAAGGTATCCCAAAGGGGCTGGGGTTAGGGGTCGGAGTACTCATAGCGGCAGGGAGGGGAGAATTCCCAAAAGAGGGAGGAGAAGATAAGCCCCCACTTGTAGGTAAATAGGTACTCCTAATAACCACAGGCTGACGCCGTCTCTTTTGAGCAGGGGACGAGGATGCCGCAACACCTTTTCCTTTTGCCAACATGAGAATGTCTCGATCAGGCCTTCTCCGAGATCTTGTACGAGTGTACGGGTAAACTTATATTTCTCAACTCAAGGAAAAAAAGGGAATGAAAAATAAAAAGTGTAAAAATATACCTTGCTTGTCACCTATCACGTGAGGAGGATAACCCAGTGCACTCAATCCCGCGTCAGAGGTCAAGGTCACTACATCTCTCATCCCGAGATCGTAAATGATGTCTAACCTGTCTTCCTCTTCTCAACTCATAACTGGCTCTACTCTAACCGCTGGTTTATTAAAATACATAAATCCGTGTGAACATACACGAAGAAGGTGGAAATAGCATAAAAGAAGGAAAGGGTAGAAAAAGCTCACCATTTATGACCCCGTCAGTCTAGAAGCGGGGAATGCAGTGAGGGGGAAACTCCCAGTTTCCCGAAACGAAAAAGAATCGTTCCTTCCAGTTTTTTATCCGTTGACTGCTGTCAAGAACCACTAGTCCTTTGGGTAGACTCCCTGCCTCGCGAGACCGGCCTTGAATGTGACGCCAGTCCTTGCTTTTCAAAAGAGTTTAGCAAGAAAGGAACTCATTAACAGTTGGTTGAGGGGTAAGCTTGCTAGACCTCCAGAGGACCAGGGTAGCCATGATAATACGCCAAGAGTTAGGCGTAAGTTGAGAAGGACAGAGGTTGATATACCGGAGCAGCTCTTTAGCGAAGTCCGGGATTAGAAAGCGTAGGCCCGAAAGAAAGTAGCCTTCATAGAAGCACGTTTCTCTGGGACAGATGGAGAAATCCCTCTCTGTGGGTAGAGGAGCTCTAGCTATAACCCCATCCGAAAAAGAAAATAAAGTTGCCAGCTCCTCCACCTCGGCATCGGTCATAGTAGAGCTAATATCCTGGCATTCGCTATAGTCTGCCATTATAGAATGAAGGAAATCAAACACTTGGACAAGGGGAGAACCGGGGGCAAAGGTCTCTGGGCTCGGCTTGTCAAAATTATAATCGATGATATATAGACAACAAGAAAGAACTAGTAGTAAGATGCTGGAGTAAGTTATAAATGAAGAGAGGACTAGTGGTAAGATGTTGGAGTGAAGGATAAATGAAGATGGGGCTGCTTATATAGGCAAAGAAAGACAACCGTTGCAAACCCCCCCCCCCCCCAACGGCTCTCTGTCCCAACGGTCATCAAGCAACGTCCACAAGGCCCTTTTTGTAACGTTCACAAGCCAAACGGTCACAAGGAAAGCCAACACAGAGCCTGAACGAGCAGGGCCAAATTGCCGGGCGTGGATGGGCCAACCTAGCCGGGAGTAACCGAGCGCGGCTGAGAGCCAGCTTGTCGAGCGCCGCCGGGCCCACCTGGCAGGGCACCGCTTGGCCGGGAGCGGCCGGGCCCACTCGGCAAGTGCCTACGCACGGGGGGGTGGGGGGGAAGAAAGAAAAGAAGAAAAAGAAAAAAAAGAAAGGAAAGAAAAAAAAGAAAGAAAAGAAGAGAAAAAAGAAAAGAAAAAAAAGAGAGGAAAAATGTATTCATATCTATATGTGTTATTTACAGGCCAAGATAAAGCCTAGCAAGCCATCCAAAGTGTTCATAAGGCCCAACAATCAACCCTCATGAACAGGGGGCAACTGATATAGTATTTGACTAGAATTGTGAAACATGTAATGATGGTTGTATTCAAGGTGACGTGGATAGGAAGTCTATTTTAATTTGGACTTCTTTATCTCTAAGAGTCAGTCTCCTGCTATAACACAGTTTCACTTGACCGCTATAAATACAGTGATGGTCCGTATACCAGGTATGCAATTAATACGTCCTTAGTTCCTTTACAGCTTTTTGCGCCCTTCCTGACTTGATCGTCGGAGCGTAGTCGGCCGGCACCGCACCAGTGTCCTTTTGATTACCCTTCTTTTGTCTTTTTTCACAGGTCGGAGTTTGACTAGCTCGGGGTGAATTTTTTGCTTCATCATTTGTAAATATGGTTTTTTTTTTTAATTTCTTAAACTATTATATTAGATTTCATTCATCTTTTTGTTATAACAAAAATTCATATAATTGAGGTGACATATGTGTTATTTTCTGTCTACTAAATTTCATAAGAATTATTTTTGTTAGTTAGAGAGAGAGAGAGAGACAGTTGTAGAGTGACAGAGTGAGATAATAAACGCAATAAAAATGTTTCAGAATTTTATTTTCAAAGTATGTAAAATGTAACTTTTTTTCTCCTTATATTGACAACGTTGAATATTGAATCTAACACTCAAAATCTAAAACCACAGTTAGGAAACCATATTTGAGATTGTAAGGGTGCGAAATTAGAGTTATGTATGGTGAGTTAAATAATAAGATATTCGAACCCTCAAAAATGTTGAATGCAAATTAAAATAATAAAAAAAATAAAATCATTCACCCTCAAAGTGATGGTGACTTGCAAAAAAAAAAAAGTCTCTAAGTCACGGATAGTATGTTGAAAATTCCGTAACAGCCAAAATTTTAAATATCAATTTCTAGTATCACAGAGGGAGAAATTTCTTTTGCAGAGAGTTAGATTGAGCGAGATAGATATATGAGAGATAGATATCAACTGTGATTATAATGAGTGATAGTATGAGGGCGAGACTGATTTATATGCCACTGTGATTATATAATTTTCAGTTGACTATAGAGAGATAGTATCAGACTGAGACTAACATAGATGTCAATTGTTATTATATAGTTTTCAAGCGAGTGATTTCAATCCGCATCAACATATTTGATTTAGACATCAACTAATTTAGAATGATTAACTTAAAAAAAATTAAAACTAATTTTATTTAATTAAAACAAGAATGGATGTTTTAGTTTGTGAGAACTCTCTTGAAAACATGAATTTTTTAAAAGGAAATATTCCGTAAGTTTCTGTTTGTGACAATTCTTTGAAAAACAAACTCTTTTAAAAACCGAGAAGTCACTTGAGGAAAAGTCACGTAGAAATATTTTTTTAATTAAAATAGTCCTATATATATATATGTGTGTGTGTGTGTGTGTTTGATAGTGGATTGTTTTTGGGTATGATTTGCCAAAGAGAAAAATAAGAGTTCTTTTGCACCACACTTTCCTTGCATTTCTTTTCTGTCTCTCTTAGTTTTTGAAACTCAACAAGAGCGGTCTCTCACTCTCTAATTCTAATAACACCTTATCAACACAAGTCTTTGCTAGCTGAGAAGGATATTTTATTTTATTTTCTCACTTCAAAGGGTAAGAAAAATAATTATTTATTTATTTTATGCTTTATCAAAAATTAAATTATCGAGCTTGAACTTTCGCAAATGCTATGTCATTTACATTTGATACTTTTCGCGTACCTCTATACTCTTTGTGAACTAGAAGTTTTACAAAATTAAAATTAAATTTTGGTGAGCTTGAAGCTTACTCTTTAAATTTTTGGTGAGCTTGAAATTTCGGAAAACAAAAAATAAATTTTCTTTGCAATCAAGAAGTTTCACATAATTTACTCGCCGGAAGTTTGTTTGTTGGGTGCAATGAAAGGAGATGCTTTTTATTTTAGTGTGATATTGTTCACACATAATAAAAGATACATATTGTTTTCAGCTACAATATGTGCAACAATACATTTGGTGAATCCATGACACACATTTGTACAAAAAGACGTTTTATGGTAATATTGTTTGTTGATGATAATGTGATATTGGACACTTCTAAAAAAAATTTAGCTATAGGCCTAAATCAATAAAAATTCGAACATCGATAATATAATGGTTACGCTTCGAAACCAAAAGATTATTCAAAGTGACAATTTTCGATAATTAAGATCAACAATATAAAAGAAGAGTGAGATCATAGATGGTGATAAAATTAATAGAATTGGAGCAAGTTAGACAAAATGAAAACTAACAAGTGAAATTCTATGCGATAAAATAATAACAAATAAATTAAAATGAAAAGTTTATTTAACCGTTATTAGGCTAACAATTTACCCCAAGGTGTTGGTTTAAGTGTGGATAAATAACTTGACCATAGTGCCTAGCAAACATTAGGTTTAAGGATCAAGTCCTTTTGGGTACAAACAATTCTTTGGAGGATGAATGTGTGTACCAACTAAAAAAAAATAAAAAAATTAGGCTAAAGATGACATGGGTGACTAGAAGAGTAAGACTACTTGTCAAAATATGAGAGAAAAATTAAGAGTATATAAGAGAAAATAGATTTAGGTGTTATTGATATATATATCCAAATAATATATTTAGATGCTTTGGTAAAAAGAAAAATTAAGAAAAAATTAGATTTTAGTGACCAAAATTAAAAATGAATTGCTTTAACTCAAGAAAAGGTAAATAGTGACTAAACTTAAAAAATAATTACTAATAAGTGACCATTTAATTTTAATGTCCACAATACCCTTCCTTCATGGAATCCTAATTCTTTCTTCGTCTTCTCCATATATATATATATATATATATATATATATATATATATATAATTTCCTTAATGAAATATAAGTTCAACAAATTTTCAACACAAACAAGCATAAAAAAAGAAAAAAACTTCATATATATATATATATATATATATATATATATATATATATATATACATATTTACTTTATTTTCTAAAATATGAGTTCCAAGGCAAGCTCGAAATGATGCAAGTGCAGAAACTCTATGGAATCACATCCAAACCTCTAATATGATGTAACCATGTGATCACAAGGTCAAAACAAATATTAAACATCAAATAACAAAGGCCAATATATCTGTATTTCATTACAGTCTCAAACTCAACCTTAAACAGACATCTATATTTATAAAAAAAAAAATTCAAACAATTAAATCTCTTTGTAGTTTGATTCAATCGATGAACAAAATAGATAGTAATTTCTTCAATTTTGACTAAATTGTATCATAACAACAACGTAAATTAATAATATGGATCTTGAAACTTCTAATATCTAGAGGTAGATTAGAGAAGATGAAGGAATTAAGAATCTCTGAATAAAAGAAAAGGATATTTTGGATATTAAAATTAAATGGTCATTCATTGGCAATTATTTTTCAAGTTTTGTCACTATATACCTTTTATTGAGTTTAAGGCCACTGCAAAGCAAATTCTTTTAATTTGGGTCACCAAAATTTGTATAGAATATAGGAAGACAAAGGGAGATCAAAATCAATATGGGATAAAATTATTAAAAATAATGTTTAAAAGTTAAATCTTATAAAAAAGAATGAAATTTTTTTTATGTGTCCAACTCGTTCATACAAAATTAAAGGAAGAAAGAATGATGACGACCACCACAAGTACCAAGCAATTACTTTTAATGCTATTTGTTTCAATGGCATGAAAGGTTGATAATATCAAATAAAAAATGTGGAAGATCCCAATTCCACAAATCTTTCCAAAATTACAGTCATTCATGAAAAATATCAAATTTTTATATTTTCATTTATGTATATATAGAATTTTAAAAATTTTAAATTTTCCCACACTTCTGATCTTTAGCTCCCAATTTAATCCTCTTTCTCTCGTGATTATTAGACTCCTATGCTACAGGCCCTCTTTCATATATTCTCCTTTTAAGTGTGGAAGGATCACAATCTCTAAGAAAGTATGATCTCTTTTATTGTATATGACACCCCTAAGAAAAAAAGTGAAAATTCATGTCATAAAACTCGCAATACCATATTTATTTGATTCAATCTAATTATCAATTAGTTTTTGACTTAAAGAACTTAATTGAAAATAGTTCAAGTTTCCATTACAAAGATAAATTTCCTTTATTAATTTTTAATTATTGAAACCAAGACTTTCTAGGTTTGTAAAGTTTAACTAATTTGACTTATTAAAATTTTTTTAATAGTATTCACGAGATGAGAGTGATTCACAAAATGTTTGAATTGTTTTGTTTTTTATAGTTGTTTTACTCTAGTACATATAGTTTTTCTCTTCAATTTTTATGAAAATTTTGTTTAATATAAATTACACACACATATATATATTGTGTGTGTGATATATAAATTGAAGTTTGTTTTTTTTTTTAAAACTAACTTAAGCTTTAACGATGAGAGACATGCTTCACCAAGTTTTTAAAATCCTATTATAGTTGGAAATTCTAACAGGTATCAAAATGCTATGAGAATTCCAAAGATAACCAACTATTTGTATTAAAATTTTATAATATTATTTGATTAAAAGTTATATAATAATTCAAAAATCTATACACAATATATATATGTTATTTAAATTGGAGTTAACTATTATTATTTTTATAAAAAAAAAAAGATAAAAGTTTTAGTGATGAGATGCATGCTTCACCAACTTTTTAAAATCCTATTACCGTTAAAGATCAATTCTAATAAGTATCAAAATGCCATTAGTGCTGGAAATTCCAAAGGGTACCAACTATTTGTATTAACAATTCATAATAGTATTTGATTAAAAAATTATATAATTTTTTTAATAACTATACACTCTATCAGTGACGGACCCAGAAATTTTTGTGAGGGGGGGCAACCTTTAACAGTAAAATTTTTTTTCAAGCCATCATAATAATTCTATTGAATAAATTTATTATTGTTCATTGATAACATTTACTTTATTATTAAAAATTTTTTTAAAAAAATATTTATTTCATTATTTTTTTAATTTATCTATTAAAAATTAAATAAAATTTATTAATTTAAATTATTTTTATAAAATATAGAGAGAGAGGGGACAAAGACTCAAAGAGAGAGAGAGAGGGTAAAAAAGAGAGAAATAGATGGGATAGAGAGAGGGGGACAAAGAGAGAAAGAAAGGGAAAAAGAGAGAGAGATGGAAAGAGAAGGATAGAGAGAGAAATATTGGGGAGAGAGAGGGGATGAAGAGAGAGAAAGAGAAGGGAAAAGAGAGAGAGATTAAAAAAAATTAGGGGGAGCCTAGTGGAGTTTTTTTTGTAATTTTAGGGGGGGCAAAGTGTTATATATAAGTATATAATTTGAAAATTAAAGGTATATAAGTAAAGGAAAAAAAAATTCGGGGGAGGGGAGGCATATGCCCCCACTGGACCCTTCATGGGTCCGTCCCTGCACTCTATATAAGTTATATAAAAATTAAAAAATCTATACACTATATAAGTGTTATCTAAATTGGAGTTAATGCTTTTTTTTTTTTTTTAAATTATAAAAACTTTAATGAGATGCGTGCTTCACCAACTTTTTAAAATTCTATTACCATTGAGATCAATTCCAATAAGTATCAAAATTCTTTTAGTGTTGAACATTCCAAAAGTCACCAACTATTTGTATTAACAATTTATAATATTATTTGATTAAAAGTTATATAAAAATTCAAAAAAACTATACACTCTATATATGTTTGTTATATAAATTGAAGCTTAATTTTTTTTTAAAAAAAATAGTATAAAAGCTCTATAGAATAGTAAAAGAAACACATGCAATGCATGTGATTAAAAATCATGAGAAATTAAATATCAAATAGCTATAATAAATACAATGAACAATAACGTAAACTAAGAAGAGATGAAAAAAATGAATTCAAACTCATGTTTTTGGAAAGGTCACATCTCTTAAAATTCAAATAAAATGTAACATGGTCTCTTGGTATGCCAAATGAATAATGGAATATTTATTGGTTCATTCACACATATTAATAAATAAAAATAAAAAAAGTGAAATTGATAAAATAATAAAAATGTATAGAAATAATAAAAAAGCCTTACACTTTCTATATGTAGTATATATATAAATATTAGTAATTAAAGTGAGAGCCTTGCACAACCATCTGGCCCATACTATTCTGTCCAGAATATTAGATGGTAGTGGTAGAGTCGGACAAAGCAAATGGTCATGACCTTCCTCAAGGCCAATTACACTAACCATCTATCCACTGCGATTATTCTGAGTTCACCACCAAACACTGCTGTCTCAACGGCCATGGCAATATGCTCAAGCTTTTGCCCTCGTATACCAAACCACTTCAGAGGCAAAACCATCTCTTCATTCCCCCACAAAACCACTATTTTCTGTTTCTTCAAGGTACTCTCTTCTCAAACTTCTAGTTATACAACCACAGGTTTTTTCTTTCTATTCTTTACTGGGTATTTCTTCCTTTCTTTTTTCCCTTTTAGTTTTATAATATTCTTTCATAGAAATTGAAATTTCTGAATCTCTTAATATCAAGATAAAAAAGAAAAGCTTTTATGTTTTTGTTTGGGAATGATTACACATCAATTTGAACGGGGATTGTGTTCTTGGGCTTTAATTATTCATTATAATTTGCAGGATTCGAAATGTTGCTAAGCTGATTAGAGATTTATTTGAATTAATACACGGGCATCAATTGGGGTATTTTGGATGTCCCATAGATATTTGATGGCTCCATTGTTTTTTTTTTTGCAATCATTTGGATGTATAGATTGATATAATGATATGGGCTTTTTATGGGAGTTATCATTGCAGTTGATGGTATATTATCATTTTCAGGACTTTGAGAAAATGACCCATTTCACCCTCCTTTGGGATAACTGGTACCTTCTTTCTATAAGCATTATTCAAGACATCAAACATGTAAAGAAATTAATTAACATGAAATGTATATGGGGTGCTCAAAATAAATTAAAATAAAAAGAATAAGAAGAATTACATTCATTAAGGATTAATGAAGAATTACATTTATTAAGAAATAATTACTCTGTCAAAGCAAGGTATATGTGAATAACTTGCATTGTAATAATCTCATATAGAAAGTTCAAATTGGTTTTATGTTCTTCCCATATTTATTTAAATACCAAGTTCTGAGTAATGATCCAATTCTTCTATAATTATGTAACAAGGAGAGTGATGGGTTTCTTAGTACAGAAAAAATGGACATAAATCCTTCCGGTATGCATATGCATTAAGAAAATCAAATACTGTTAAAAGTGTGCAACAAGAAAAAGCAGTAATCATGTATTAATTCTATTAAACATATATTATATTATGATGAAAGTCATGAATCAAGCATGGGAAACACTTAATGTCAGTAGTTACATAAGGTCATGAATTCTGTTAAACATACTTAAGATTAAACATATGGGATCCATTGAATATGACCAAAATTTGATATAGAGTATGTAGATTGATGATCATATAAAAAACAAAGAAAATGATATTAATGAAATGGTTAAAAAATAAGAGGCGTGCTTTTTTTGTGCCTGGAGGCTTGCTAAAAGTGTGGTTCTTGATTGAAGGGGCCTTGCTTGTAGTAGGTTGAGGCGCTCTAGCTGATTGTTGATGAGCCTGGGCTTTTTTGGAGTCTAGACTGGCCTTTAACAACTATGAGGAGCAGTAGCAGGATGAGATATTATATAGACAGGGTTAGTGGTTCGGCAACAGTAGTTGTGGGGTTGCTGGTGATAGTGGTGGCTACTGTTTTTGTTTTGTAATAATGCTAGTAATTAGGTAATAGTTGACAGCCAAAGAGGTTGAGGTTGTTCGTTTGTGATGTTGGTGGTAGGGATAATTGTCAAGCAAAGAGGTTGAGGTTGTCTAGTGGTGAAGTGGTGGTTGGAGGTGTTAATAATGGCAAATGCAAGTCTGGGTCTTTTTAGTTGTTCAGGATGTGGTTGTGGTGATGTTTGTAGTTAGAGGTGGTAGCGAGCATTTTCTATAAAAGCAAGAGTAGAATAAAACTAGCACTTTGTTATGATTTTATTCCTTTTTTTATTTTTTATTTTTCGCAACAACAACAACAAATAGAAGGGAACTAAAAGAAAACTTAGTGCATCAGAAAAAGGAAGTGTCACTATGATCTAGCATACCTCTTGGGTTTCAATTTATAATGTAATATGAGGGCTTTTACATTTATTTGATCAACTCATTTGGTGAATGTAAAGTGTTTTCTTGACTCAAATGATATTCCTTCCAACAGAGTTTTAGTTTATCTTTGCAGCAGATGACTTGCCAGCACGTGTTGGTTTTCTAGGACTTGGAATTATGGGTTTTCCAATGGCACAAAATCTCTTAAAAGCTGGGTATGACTTGATTCCTTTACTTGATTTGAGCTAGAGCAGTGCAAAACTGGTTAAGAAGTTGTTAGAAGCTCAAGTTTGATTTATGTTGATAACAAATAATCCAGAATTCAACGTATCCAATCTGTAATTTTCTTCTGATTGATATAATGTATTGTTTTGAATTGCTCTGCAGTTCTATATGTTGTCTGGCAAATTTTTTTAACATGCTTTTAGGATCGTTATTCAATTATGCATTGTCAAACAATCGTTATTCAATTATGCATTGTCAAATTACTGTTTGATGCTTCAAGGGAAATTCAAAGCACATGTTCACCTAAGATTCTTTAGAACCATCAAAAGATGCTTTCACAACTGCACTGAATGTATTGTTGGGATTTTAATTCCCTGGTTGGCATGTTGTAGATGCGATGTGACTGTTTGGAATAGGACCAAGAGCAAATGTGATCCTCTCATCTACTTGGGTGCAAAGTATGTTTTTGATGTACAAGCCACATATATGTCTTTGTGATCTTCCATATTTTGTTAGATTAGGCATATGATGAAGCAATGTCATGAAAATTGCAACAAGCTCTTCTCTTGATTATCATATTTGGAGGATGAAACACTACACATGCCATATCATGGTATTGTCCACGTCAGGATGGTCCCACTTAGATCAAATATACTAAAATGAGATCTCACATTTTTCTTTGACGAATCAGATTGGTCAAACTTAGTCAAAGGAGGAGAAGATAAATGTTTGACATGCACTTGTTATCTGTTCTTAATGAATTCAGGTATCTATGCAATCTTCTGTCTACAATTGCATGCATACCTTGCTATTCATGCAAGATGAGACCTAAAAATAGGGGGCTCATGCTTACTTGAGGTCTTCCTTGTGATAGCATTTTCCTTTTTGTTATACCTTGGAGCATCTTTAATTTGAATGCCACATTATGTGCATATGAATTTTAGCTTATTACCGTTACAGCTCTCTTCTATTTATAACAAGTGATATATATATATATATATATATATATATATATATATATATAAAATACTTAGAGAAATTATTGAAGAAGACAAATTAGATATATTTTGTGTGAACACACATGTTTATAAAATAGGACCAGACCCTAGCTCTACCACCAGTTTCAGATGCCAACACCTTGTTTACCTGCTAGCTGGACTGTAAGACTTGAAATGAAGAGGTACCAATATATCACTGGACCATTAGGCTCGTGCTTTAAGCATACTTGCAAAATATGTATTCTCTTTTGGTGAATTCTATTTCCTTTTATCAATTATGTTAATAATTCTTTCTTTGTTTCTTTTTTTTTTTTTCTTTTTAATTTTTATTTTAATGGTTAGGGTTAGGGTGGGTTGTTTGGAGTTCTTTGGTGGGTTATGGATACGAACTTCATACCAACTTCATACCAAAGGCTTAGAAATGAACTTCGACATATCTTCAAATGCTAAAGCTTGATTGTAGTAAATATAATGCACCCACAGAAAAAAAATAAAAAGAGAGTTTGAGTTGTTATATCACCATTACTTCTAGTTTCCACAATATACTGGCCAACAAATATTCATATGATGGTGTGTGTGTTTTCAGATTACTTCTAGTTTCCACAATATACTGGCCAACAAATATTCATATGATGGTGTGTGTGTTTTCAGATCCTCCAATACAAATTTCCTGCTCTGATATACTCTCAGATATTGAGTTCAATAAATGTTTTCAGATGCATATTACTTGTATGTATTTTGAAGGTTCGATAATCTGAAACTTTGTTTGGAAGTGTCATCATACTAAATAGAGATTACGAAGGTGCATTGTCTTGACTAATGGCACATACACCAAGCTGTTAGCATCTTTTATCCAGCCCCTCTACTGCTCGTGCTTCTTACATACATTTTTCTTGCCATCAGAGTATCTACAAAAAATCCCATTGCCATTCTTTTTTTTTACTTTCTTCATGTTGATCTTTATCAATGAGGGAACTTTGTGTGTGGATATTTGGTGCTTATCCATAACTTTCGGAAAAAATTAATTGTGAAAATTCTCACTTTATATGTATAACTTTCTTTTATACAGATGTAGATCCTCACCCGAGGAAGTAGCTGCATCCTGTGATGTCACATTTGCCATGCTTGCTGATCCTGAAAGTGCTGTGAGTATGTTTCATTAAGTTTATTAGCTTGCCCAGTCATATAATAACCTATGATTCATCTATCAGCTTTCTTTGCACCATGTCACAAGCTCTTTATAAGAATTTCTCTGACTCGATCTGACATTTTTTGGTGACTGTAAGAATGGTTTGTTTTCAAGTTGCTTAATTATTAGTTGCCAATAATATTTTTTGGGGAAAAAAATAGGCATCCCCTGCTTTTATACTGAAATTTTGATGGATCTAAATTAGTGGTTATAGAAGAAGTATTTTCTAGAAAGTATATATGGAGCATGAACACAGATTTCTACAAATAAAGGACGAGGAGTCATGGACACATCAAGGACACATTAACATAAAAATATCTATTTTATAGATAAATTCATTTTAAAAGGACAAATATGTAGGTTTGATAGATTCTTTCTGAAAAAAAAAAGTAGGTTTAATTAATTATTTAAATTTTCTATTTAAAAGTGTCAGTTGCATACTTGACTTCTTTCTGACTTGTTTATTAACGTTGGGAGGAAAATGAAAATTGACTTGAGGAAAGGACTCCAGACATGGACAATCATCTATTGTTATGTATTCAAGCGATGCGAGGTTTTGAATCTGATCAAATGGCAAGGAATTCAGCTTTGCGCAGCTCCAAATCAAAGGCGATCTGAGGTTGGGGGTGGACAAGCCAAAGGACTCCATACCTGGACAACCAACTATGGATATGTATTCGAGGTTTTGAATAATCTGGTTGGTCATAAGCAAGGATCTCAGAGTCACGCAATCATAGACTTCAAGTGATCTGAGGTTGGGTAATAAGCCTCTTTCTCTTTCTCTTTCTCTTTCTGGGAAAGACAAGGACTCCACACCATCGCAATTCCATATAATCAGATCACGAAGACTTGCGAAATTATTTACGCAGCCAAGTAACTTTCCAATGTTTGGCCATTTATAGATGTCTAACTCTTCAAGTGATGACATCATAATATTAATGTTATTAAATTCTCGTAACTCCTCCTGCTGTGCCATCCTCATCGTCTCCGAAGCCAACTCTAAATTCTCGCAACAACAAATATGAAGAACCTTAAGAGTGGTGGGTAACATATTTTTGGTGGGCTAGGACCTCAATGATGGACAATAATGGATCTTCAACGCATTGCAATTATTTATCTCAAGTCTCCTAAGCGTATGTGGCAAACCTGTCTTAGGAAAGCACACAAGTTTTGAACACCCATCAATCTCCGAAGATGCGAGACACGTGACCTCATTTGGCAATCTCTCAAGATTCACACAATCTCTTATATCCAATTTCTCAAGATTAATACAATGCACCCCATTTTGCCACAAAGTCACTAGTTGGTTGCATTTCTTAACCACAAGTCTTTCAAGTGCTACCAAGGACTGCACCAATGCTTCCTCTAGCTGAGATAGTCCTGTAATATTCTCAACTTCCAAGCTGGTTATAAGTGAGGTCACATCAATAATACTTTTTAGCACCACCTCCTAACACTCTTGCACTTTCAATTTGTGAAGAGAGGGAAGGCTTAAGAGTGAAACCTTAAATCAACTTGGAACAACAACGTATAGTGAGCTCACGGAGGCAAGGGAATTGTCTTCCACCTTCTCTCAAATTTTGTACTTCAGGCATGCCTTCAATGCATAGCTCTTTGGGCTTGGGTAGTTGCCCGAGTATGCAGGCATGTTCTCAAGATGTGGAGCACTGTAGCACCCCATCTTGGGAAATGCAAAAGGCTTAAAGCACACTAGAATTTATCATCTAGTTAGCTCTTTGTGAAGTTGTGTGGGGTCTTTGAACTTTCAAAGGAGGGTCTACTATGCAAAGTGGCATTGCATCGTACATTTGAGTATGAAGTTTTATGCTTCGGATTTTCATGCTGATTTTCAGCACGAGGGAGAAACCTGAGTTACTAGAGAACAGTGATTTTAAATGAAAACATGGTTACATGGCATCATACATGAGTTAGCACCACAAGCTTTTTTTTAATCATATTATATTTAATAAATAAACTAAATTATAATAGAAAGTACCCTTGCATTTGCAAGTCTGATGTCAAAGTGTTGCTTAAAACAAGTTGATTCTTTGGTGTTTGCTGAATTGTAGTGCTGTGTTGTAGCCTGACATGTTCTCAATTTGCAGAGTCAACATGATGAGCTAGAGGCTAAATTTTTTGAGGAAAGAGCAGCACTTGACTTCTGGCTTACTGCAATGAAGACTAACGAAGTATTGGTTGAGGAGGTAAGAAAAATATATAACAATTTTTTTCTTATTTCTTTGTTATCATCTGAATTGATTATGATGTGTTGCTACTTGTTTAGATCTCAGAGCGTGATGAAGAGGCTCTCAAATATCTAACAGACATCAAGTGGTGTAGGATTGAGGAACCAAAGGGCTTTAAGCTTGAGTTTTTCTTTGATCCTAATCCCTTTTTCAAGAACTCTGTTCTGACAAAGACACATCACATGATTGATGAAGATGAACCTATTTTAGAGAAAGCAATAGGGTAACTTGCTAATTTTTTGGGACATTAGTAACTTGCTAATTCCCTATATAGATCCTTCTTTACCAAGTTCACATTATGTTGGGTACTTTGTAGAACGGAGATTAAATGGCATCCAGGTAAGTGCTTGACACACAAGATCCTAAAGAAAAAGCCGAAAAAGGGGTCGAAGAATGCAAAACCTATCACTAAGACTGAAAATTGTGAAAGTTTCTTCAACTTCTTCAACCCTCCAGAGGTTCCTGAGGACGAAGAGGATATTGATGAAGATGCTGCAAGTTCAATGACTCTATATATGCCAAAATACCAATCAAATCCATTGGATTATGAGCTGATTATCCACCAAATTTCTACTTCGTGTTAACAGGCCGAAGAACTTCAGAATCAAATGGAACAAGACTATGATATTGGGTGAGTCACAGATTACTTTTTGAGTTGTTGATATTCTCCTAAATGTGATGATAAATTTTTAGGAAACAAGTACTTTATTTCAGGAGTGTTAGATTTTAGTCGAGAATGTGGTTTTTGTTGTGTTTTTTTGGACATCTATGGAAAGGATATTGTTTTGCCATGCGTCTGATGTACAAATGCACCTTTCTGAGTGAGTCTTTCAAAAAGAGAACTTGGGCAAAAAATTTGGCATAGTGGCATGACCAAAAATGTAATTGGAATATCTGGAAGGTTCTATTTCTTTTTTTTTTTGGGAAGGTTGGAAGGTTCGATTTCTTGGAAACCTTAAAGATAGATGCTAGATGTACTATATAGCATGATAGAGATGCTTTTATGTGCTGTGATGAGAAGCAAGGTGACTCACTATTGTAGAACTACATGCAGTTCAACCATTCGGGACAAAATTAATTCTCATGCTGTGTCATGGTTTAAGGGGGAGGCTGTTCAGGGGGATGATTTTGAAGATATGGAAGAAGATGACGATGATGATGAAGATGGTGATGGTGATGGTGATGATGATGATGAAGATGATGAGGAGGATGATGAAGACGAAGATGACGAGGAAGGCAAGAGCAAGAGGAAGGTAAAAATTGAAAATTAAATATGTATATATACAAGTCCAAACCCTATCACTCACATTTAAATTTTAGAATTTTAATTTTTGAAGATGCTGATACTTTTTTGTTTTTCTTTTTTTGGGTAATTTGGTTGAAATATTCTTGCAATCGTCTGGACCAAAGGTGAGATTATAACTGTGTTTTTTTTTTCTTTTACTTTTCACAAAATGTAAATAAGCATCTAAGCAGTTTTGTTCTTTACATTCTGTAAAATGCAGAAGATCGGCATATCACAAGTTGGGGAAGGTTTGCAGGGTGAGCGTCCCCCAGAGTGCAAGCAACAACAGCATTAAATTGCAGAATAGGGCATATATGGAAACGTCGTGGCGGTTGTGGTGTCCTGGGTTTTCTTGAGATGTATGCTTCTTCGATTTTCTTTGTGCTTATTAAATTTGTATTGCCATCTTCTCTCTTTTTAGGGATAGGAGTGTGTAGTTTATTGGGGTCTCAGGTTTTCTTGGTTGCCAGGGTGAATTTTGAAGAAATTATTCAGCTATATCTGTTGCTTTTGTTTTTAATGATCATCATGTAGTATTTTAAGTATCTTCATGTTTTTTTCTTGTATATTTGTATGAGTACTAATTATAAGGATTTCAAATATAGGTTGATGGATTTGAGAGAATAATAATGTGTATTTTAAATAACAAGGTGCATGGAGTTATTTAAAATTTATGTTAGGAAGGATTCAAGTAACCCAATCATTGTAATAAAAATTGGAATGAGGTGGAGATTCTATTTTACTTTAATTCATTTCTCATGACAATCAGCAAAATTTGATCAAGTCAATGAAAAATTATATTGAAAAGGAACAATAAAAAAATAAGAATTGAAAATTTTATTTTATTTATGTAGAACAATATAATTATCATAAATCAATTGAGAAAAAAAAAATCTTCTTTGTTATTCATCTCATTCTCATCTGTGTAGCCACTACACTGTTTTAATAGATTTGAGCTTTCTTCATGCTCCAAGCACTCAAATTTTGAGATTTTCACACTCAGTTCCATTGTTGAAGGCATAAAGATGTGCCTCACTATCAATAGACAATGTGGGATAAACCGTAGCAGTGATGCAAGGTTTTCCCTCTCCACCAAAGCTTTCCACAATGGAGTGATCTATCTGCACAAAACAACATAACATAAAATGGTGAAAATATTGTACAATGGAGGAAGGAGGAAGGATGCAGAGTGAACAATTATTTGTATGACATATATGATGAGGTTATAATGGTTTACTGAATGTGCTCGGACTTGACTTTATGCTAAAAGCTTGAATGGTGGTTGTATTTTGTAGTAGTAGTTATTTTTTCGTTATTATTTTATTTATGCGTAAATTTATGTATATTTAAGTTACGTATTCTTTTATATGTTGTTTCATGTGTATATGAAAGTTGAGTTATTTTTCTTACTGGACGGTTGTTGTGCTCACTCTAAAAACATTTCAGGCTGGGCCGTCTGGCTAAAGTTTGGAGTAACGAATAATTTATAAGAGTTTGCTTGAGAGCGTATTTTATTATAAAGGGTTTAAAAGGAGATTTTTTTTTTATTTTTTATAATATCTTTTGTAATCAGAAAGATAGACTTTGGTTGTGGGTGTAAGATAATATTTTATTGATTAAGGTTTTAATTAATTAATATGTCTATTTTATTTTATCACGTTTCAAAAATTCGGGGTGTAACATTTTTCAAAATAAAATATAAACTAAAAAGATAGGTATTTGACTTTTTTATTAAAGAAAATAGTAATAAAGAGAGATAAAACATATAGGGAAGAAGAAAAAAATAATGATAAATATTTTAATAAGATGAAAATATTATATATATTATATCATTAGATAATATATTTACAGTATATTATATATTATATTATATTATATTGGATTGGATTGGATTATTATCAGATTGAGTTGACAATAATCTATATTCGATTTGTTTAGTTAATGAAATATTGGATTCTGATCGGATTATTGAATTGAATAATTTAATTCTTATCCAAATTATTGAAATTTGATCCAGGTTTAATTGTGGGCTACAAAAAGAATTTTATTTCGCTGCCAGGCTAAATTTCAAAACCTATTAACAAAATATAAAGATTTTGATAGATAAATGATTAAAAAAATTACTAGAAATTGTTATTAATTTTTAAATCTAAAAGGACATTATATAAAGTTAAGGTGTTGGAAGATTGGAAGATCCAACTCTGAGCATATCTAACTTTTTTTATTGATGATTTATGCTAAATAACTAATGTAATAAAATAAATATATTATAGAAGTAAAAAAAAGAAAGAAACTGATTCGTAGCTCATTTAGCTATTGGGCCTTATTGGGACCCAATATCGAGTTCAGGCCCAATTGCCTATCTTGTCCCTTTCATTATATTGACCCACCTAAGTTTGCATTCCCATTAGTTTTAGGTTTTGTTGCATCCGATTCTATGGAATTGTTCCAAGCTCTTTGCCGTATAACCTCCTTCAATCACATACGAAATATTCCGCTGCTCGGAATTGGAGCACAGCCCACCACACCCATAATTCTTTTTCCAATTCACTAAGTATATAATACCACAGTGGTATTGATGATGTGGCATCTTCGACAGGTGTAAGCCCTCCATCTCTTTTGAAAATTATCAATTTCACTAAAATTAAAGAGAAATGGAGGGTTTATACTTTCCGGAGATACCATATCATCAGTATCCCCGTGGTATTGTATACTTTCTCCTCCTAGTGATACATAATTTGAATTTCGATTAGTTCAAGAGAGGTTTATGTGAGTGATGTGATAGACAGTGAGTCTGTGATATTATGTGATGGGACCACCACTCTACTCACATAAAAATCACTCCGACTAGTTCAAATACAAATTAAGTCATAATTTTTTATTTTTTTGGTAAGCAATGAAATACAAATTTATACCATTGAAAGATCTCGATGGTCTTGATCTTTTTTAAATGACTTTGGACATATTTTCAATGACTAATCAAAAACTTTGTTCTACCGGATCCACAAAATTTATGATTTCACATTCAAAGTTAATGTTACGAAATAAATGTTACCATCATTAGTACACTTTGTTAGGTATATAAATAAGTATTAAGTTGCCTAAAACTCAGTGATTAGTAGATGGCATAGTGGCAGCATTCTAATCTTAAAAAAGAGAAAAAAAAAGAAGAAAAAAGATGAGCAACTAGGTGCATGGTGATCCTACAAGTATCATTCCTCTCTACAGCTGCTTAGTGATCCTGCAAGTATCACTAGATGACTTGAAAAACAAGTAAAAGACACAGAATATCTCAGATTTTGTTTAGATTTATATTTAATTTTATTCTAAGGAGTCTTGGTATTAAGCTCAAAAATAGGGTAAACAATTCAAGAGGCAATAATACGCAACCTGAGCTCAGAATATATACCCAATATGAATTTGACTTGAGTTGATACTCAAAAGCCCAGCTTAACTCATTGAAGGTATATTGAAACCAAATGAGACATGTTTCTGTTAATACAAGAATTAAATTAAAATTTGGCATACTATAGTTACCTGTTTGAAGAAGGTACATTTGTTCCCTTTATGCTTAAACTTGCATTGGAGACTTTTAGTCACACTGCCACCAATCACATATGGATCCATACAAAATTACATTTATCTATGAAACAAATTAAATCCAATGTGCTCAAAATGAAATAAAATATGAATTACATCAATGATTCCAAAACATTAAGGGTTACAACTTGCATATGCTTACCATGTATGCCTCAAATTATATAAGAAAAAAGATGAGAAAGTAGGTTCATAGTGATCCTACAAGTATCATTCCTCTCTACAGCTGCTGCATAGTGATCCTGCAACTATCATTCCTCTCTGCGTGCAACCTGCCGAAAAAGGGAAAAAGAAAAGATTGAAATTTAAAGGTGTATTTATATATTTAAGTAATTAAAAGTTTGATAAATGACTCGTTACACAAGGAGTTGGCCAACTGAAACTCACTCCAGCAATATTTCCAACTATTTTGTAACATCAAAAAGTTTTTTTAATGTTTCAGTCACGGGCTGGATGCAATATATTTTTAATATATATACATGTACAGTTTTTTATATGAATCAAGGAAGAAAAGGGGAAAACAAGTCATATTGAATCACTGTAGATTTTTAGTGTTTGCACAAAAAATGAACTGTCCTTAAAAATGAAAAAAAAGAAGAAAAAACAAGTTGTGAAGGAGGACGCAATGAACAAAATTAAAGAGACAAGTATCAGAACTAATCACCTCAGTTGGGGAAGTGTGAACTAATTGCTCCAACGCATGCATGCACTCCATAAATGTAAAATTGAGGGAGGACCATTCATATTATGCTTGCTGCAATGGAGTGAACCAAGTAAATCAAATCTTAAAAGGGAAGATACTGAAAAGGGGTAGGAGAAAATGCATTTTGGTTTATATATATATATATATATATATATAAAATGAGAGGCAAAGAGAGAGACTCTAGTAGATGAGCTTAGTTACCTCATTCAAGAAAATACAATAGTACGTACAACATGCCTTCATTTGATAATTTCGACGCAGGGGATGTGGGCAATGTTGGGCCAGTAGTCACCTTTATTTTCCTCCGAGCACCGTTTTTCAATAAGTGGACATCCCTTGATTGCAAGTCTTTGAAGCGCGGCGGGCAGGCCTTCCTTTGGTAAGGATCCAAGCTTAGGGCACTTCCAGATCCGTAGATCTTGAAGAGAGGTGAGATTGTGGAAGCCGCCTTTGGATGATATGGATTTCAGATTCGGGAGATCTGCTATGTATAATCTAGTTAGAGATGTAGGAAGAAGACAGTACTCCTCAGAAGGAGGAGGAGGAGGAGGAGGAAATGAGACCAACTCTGGATATCCACCTTCAATGCTGAGTGATCGAAGAGAGGTGAGTCTCTGCAGACCCCACTCTGACAAGGGCTTCAGTTTCCCCAATTTAAGGATAGCAAGGTGACAAAGGTTGGGAGGAAAATGAAAATTGGCTTGAGGAAAGGACTCCAGACATGGACAACCATATATACACATGTCTTCAAGTGATGCGAGGCTTTGAATCTGATCATATGGCAACGAATTCAGCTTTGCGCATCCCCAGATCGAAAGCCTTCTGAGGTTGGGGGTGGACAAGCCAAAGGACTCCACACTATCACAATTACTTATCCACAAAACACGGAGACTTGCGAAATTATTTACGCAGCCAAGTAACTTTCCAATGTTTGCCCATTTGTCAATCCTGAACTCTTCAACTGATGACATCATAATATTAAATTCTCGTAACTCCGAAATCAACTCTAAATTCTCGCAACTATGAATCTCAAGAACCTTAAGAGTAGTGGTGGGTAACATATTTTTGGGGGGCCAGGACTTCAATGATGGACAACAAGTGATATTCAAGTGTTCAAGACCAGAGATGCCTTCAGGTAGGGACTCCAACGCATTGCAATTCTTTATCTCAAGTCTTCTAAGCCTGTGCGGCACACCTGTCTTCGTCTTCAGAAAGCACACAAGTTTTGAACAACCATCAATCTCCAAAGATGTGAGACACGTGACCTCATTTGGCAACTTCTCAAGATTCACACAATCTCTTATTTCCAATTTCTTAAGAAGATTCATGCAAGCCACCCCATTTTCCCACAAACTCACCAGCTCGTTGCATTTCTTAATGACAAGACTTTCAAGTTCTACCAAGGACTGCACCAATGCTTCCTCTAGCTGAGATAGTCCTGTAATATTCTCAACTTCCAAGCTAGTTATAAGTGAGGTCACATCAATAATACTTTTTAGCACCACCTCCTGACACTCTTGCACCTGCAATTTTTGAAGAGAGGGAAGCCTTAACAGTGAAACCTTAATCAACTTGGGACAACAACGTACAGTGAGCTCACGGAGGCAAGGGAATTGTCTTCCTGATTCTTCAACACCACTAGAAATAGATGAAGTCCATTCTTCCCATGCCGGCATGTTCTCAAATATCAGGGTCTCTAGTGACAGAAAAGGAACTCTCGAAGAACAACCATCTCCGTAGAACTCATCTCTCAAATTTTGTACTTCATGCATGCCTTCAATCCATAGCTCTTTGAGCTTAGGTAGTTGCCCAAGTGGTGGTAAAGACCTGCATTTTCTACAACCTACAAGACTCAAGTTCACCATTTCAAAAAATGATGGATCGCCCATCCATCTTGAAAATTTTGTGCCACCGTAGAACTTAACTTTCAACCTTTCCAAGTTTCTGTGAGGTTGTAGCTTGTCAAGCACATCCAATTCAAGGTTCTCATTTCGAAAATTGTTGAACTCACTACACCATGTCAACTCTACTTCATTAAGGCACTCCTTAGCCCTTAAATTTGCCTCATTTGCATCTCGGACATCTGTTATGTTTTGCAACTCTTGAATTGAAATACTCCCCCGTAAAAGGCTCAGATTCCCCATTTCTTTCACTCTTGTCCCTTCATTTTTGCCCACAACAAACTTCGACAGTGTTTGCAAATTCTTCAGCCTACCAATCCCTGAGGACATTTCTCGTAATTTTTCAGTATCAGTAATGTCAAGATGACGTAGGTTAATTAAATTACCAATGTTTGAGGGCAACATACAAAGATATTCGCAACTGCGCAATAACAATGTTTGTAAATTGTAGAGAGTAGTTACTGATTCAGGTAACCGTCTGAATGAAGTACCTGATAAATTAAGATACCTTAGATGCTTCAAATTACCAATCGAGTCTGGTAGTTCAGTTACGGAATAACCTGACAAAGATAGCACCCTTAGGCATGGTAAATTTGGCAATAAATCAAACAAAACCTTTTTGGCTAAGTAGAAATTTTCCAACTTGAATGACTTATAAATTGGTATTGGTAATAGAGTTCGCAAATATTGAACTTTACAAAGAGGCCTGAACTTTTGATCGACTTCAAAATTTTGACGAATAAATGATAAGTGTCGAGCTCGTTCAGGAATTTCAAATTGCTCATTACCCTCCAACTTATCCAGCCTAAAGCATATTTCTCCAGCAACATGTTGAGCAAGATCATTTAGAAGGTCATGCATCACAAACCGTGATTTTCTACGAGCTGATTGTTGGAAAAATGACCTTGATAATAGATCATCAAAATATTTATAGCCAAAATATTCCATTCGATTCTGTTCTTTTTCTTTTGATAGCTGCAAAAGACCAACCCCCATCCACAACAGAACAAGCTCATCTTTGTCAAATTCATAGTCTTTTGGAAATGTTGCACAGTAGGCAAAGCATTGTTTCAAATGGGATGGGAGATGATGATAGCTCAATCTCAGTGCCGGAAGAAGATTACTTTCTTCAGGTAAATCCCATATCTTGCTATTCAATATATCTAACCACCCACTTTGGCGTCGTTCAGTGCGCAAGAGGCCTGCAAGTGTTTTTACGGCCAAAGGCAAGCCTTTACATTTATTCACTATTTTCTCACCAATTCCTTTCAGATCTGGATATGCATCAAAATTCTCTCTCTCGAGTGCATGATGAGTAAATAAAGATAGACATTCATCTTTTGACAGCTCTTTCAGAGGGTAAGACGGAGACTGCAGAGTCATGATTGATGCAACGGTTTCATCACGAGTTGTGACAATAATTTTGCTCCCAGGTGCCCCAACCATAAAAAGACATTTAAGCGGCTCCCAGTCTTCATACTTCTTGTTCCAAACATCATCCAACACAAGAAGAAATTTCTTCCCTGACAAGTTCTCTACTAATTTCTGTTGAAGCATATTGAGAGACATGGTGGAGTCGTGAGTTTGTCCAGTGACTTCGTCAAGAATTGCCTTGGTCACTCTGTGAACATATGCGTGAAAATCATCAGAGACACAAACCCATGCCTTGAGATGAAAACGATCCTTTAGACGATCATCATTATAGACGAGCTGAGCGAGAGTTGTCTTACCAATACCTCCCATGCCCACAATGGGAATGACGGAGAACTTGTGAACACTAACTTCATCCCTCAACAACTGCTCAACTATAGCCTCTTGATCTTGTACTCTGCCATAAACTCCCGATTTGTAGACCACAGAAGTCGTTTCCCTTCCTTCTCTTATTGTCTTACACCCAATCCCTTCAGCACTCTCTTTCAACTTAAGGCTATTCTTTCGGTTTTCAATTTCGTTTAATCTGGCAGTGATTTTCTCTACCTTGGACATCATATTGTGATCAAGCTTAACAGTATGCGCACTAGGAGGAGGATGATCAAGCTTAACGGCATGCTCACTAGGAGGAGGAGGAGGAGGAGTAAAGCATGCGAAACAAGTTGGGATGAGTTTCCGTACCTTACTAGTAGTACTGGTGCTAGCTTGAGATTCCGCCATGATGAGCGAGCTAGCTTTAGATTCCGCCATGAGGAGCTCACTTCGCCTAGTATCAGTAACCAACTCGTCCAGCAAATCATCCAAATCGTAGGCCACGTCCGTGAGATCGTCCATCCACAATTTGACTAGCTTATCTGCCATTTGCTTGTCCTCTGCATCAGCCAGAACAGCACGAATATCTCGCAACATTATCTCCAACTTCTTCAACTCACCTTCCATTTTCTCCAAATTCTTCAACTCACCTTCCATTTCCTCTCCGCGGGCATAATACTTTGACTTCGCAAGAGAGACCAGCTTGTGAAGCAGCATCTCAAACATCGGCGCCAGAATGATCCCCGCTGCAAGCTCCATGGATGGTTGGTGAAATCAAAGCAATAACCAAAGCAATTAAGAAAGAGATGGGTAAGCTTGTGAAAGATTGAGCAATATGGTGATCAAAAAGGGTTTGTGAAAGATTGAGAATTCTTGAGTGGAAGCTTCAACGTTCCCAAACGAAGGCTAAGAGCAAGAGTAAGAGTGAGAGTGGGTTGACTGGAAGCTTCAAAAGTCTTGGGAAAAAGTGCGTGAACTAAAATGAGACACGCCAAGGCTTCAATTATTTTGACGGACAGCCAATAGGAATTGGCAATCTCAGATTAATCTTCATCACTCATTTTTTCTTGGGATGCCATTTGAGTCTCAATCTTGGATGACATGGTAACGTACTAAATTATGTGCTCTGCTGCAATGTTTTTACATCTGACGGCTGATATGTATTCTTATACTATTAAAGACAAAAAAAAAAAAAAAAATCTTGCAAAAGAATATAACGAAAATAGCTTTTTTTGGGCAGCCAGCTAAGGGTGTTCAAAAAATTCGTGAATTCAAATCGAACTGGTCCAAACCGATCCAAATCATGATTAATTCATTCGTAATGGTTTGGTTATAGATTTAAAAATGTAAATCCGTTGGTCACGATTTGATTCACGCATTGATGCTTGAAAAAATCTCAATGCATGAATCAAATCGATTCAAACCGTGAAATCGAACCGTGGCTAATTTATATATTTATAAATATATTTTGTAATTTATAATTTTATATGATATAATGATATCTAATGAATGATATAATACAATTATACTAAATGTAAATTTATGATTGGAATTTTTTATTTTGGATGTTTTAACTTTTATTGTTGCTCAGTTTGGACCAAACTGTTTGGTTGCTTGATTTTATTGTGCCTCCACTCCAAGGGTTTTGAAATGTTCCTGATAAGAGTTCTTAATTGATGTTCAGTAATCTAATAGCTAATTAGCTATCCACTCATATGTACACATGAGACTGTGTAAGTAAAGAAAGTAATCATCCAGTGGACTAGTTTTGTAGACATTCAGTGAATGTAGTTTCCTACTGTTGCAAGCTAAACTTCCAAGGAAATGACTAGTTTTGCACATTAATTTTTAGTGTTTGTTATAGTTTTGCACATTAATTAGTGAAATTAAATTTATTATTAAATATTGAGTAGGCCCAATCCGTCAATCCGAACCGAACCAATCCGTGTTCTAACGGTTCGGTTCGGATTAGGTTTGGTCACGGTTCGATTCGGATTGAAATTTAGCCAATCCGTGAACCACGGTTCGGATTAAGTTTAGTGCCTAATCCGAACCAATCGGAACCATGGTCACCCCTACTGCCATCAGGCAAACATTCATAGAATACATTTATTAAACCATGGTGTATTGATGAGAATTAAAGCTCAATTTTCCTGTGTCCTAACATTTATGTTTTTTTTCTCAAGTTTCCTGTGTCCTATAATGGGTTATGCTAATTGCACCTGACTAAATTCAAGCCCATCGCTAGAGCAAAAGCAAGAGATCTCCGGTTCAATCCTGGCAGCAACATCAGTGCTCTCTATTTTTAAAATTTCAATGGCTGACTGAAGTGGTAAGATCACTTTTGCTCTTTCTCTTATGTCTCATGAAAGATCAGGTCTAAAGTTTGATTTATCTAGAGTGCAAATAATTTTTTAGAGTCAATTTTCACGAACAATTTGTGACTTACTCGATTTAAAGTGAAGATCCGTCTTTTTTGGATTCCAGAAATTAGTCGAAATAAAGTCTCAAATACATTGTTAATTTAAAAAAGAAAGAAAAAAGAAGAAGAGCAAATTGCAAAAAAATAAAAACAAAAACCCTATCTTTTCTTCTTTGGCAAAAACACCCCTCGTCTATTTTTTTTTTACATAAAACCCCTCCAACTATTGAAAACCCACATGAGGGGGGTTATTATGACTAAAATGCCCCCTCATCTATTTATTTTCATTTTTGTTTTTCTTTAAAGATTTTGTATTTATAATCTAATTTTGTAATATTAATTTTTTATTTGGGAATCCAAGATACAAGTTGGTCAATTTATTTACAATAAAATAATATCAATAAATTCTTTCTTTTTTAATGAACATGCTATTAATTTTCAATAATACCATTTAAATCATAGATTTTGATAAATATGATGAATTGTATATTTTGTAAAATTTTATCCTTTATTATTTTTAATTGTATATAATATGATTAATATGTGGTTTGTGAGTAATTTTATTTTTATGTCATTCTTTTATCATGTGATTATTTAAAAAATCTTTAAAGAAAAATAAAAATAAATAGACGAGGGGGGCATTTTCGTCATAATAACCCCCTCATGTGGGTTTTCAATAGTTGGAGGGGATTTTATGCAAAAAAAATAGATGAGGGGTGTTTTTTGCGAAAGAGGAATAAATAAGGGATTTTTTTTGCAGTTTGCTCAAAAAAGAATGAGAGAAAAAGCAAGAGCAAGACAGGGTTGACTCGAAGCTTCAAAAGTCTTTGGACATGCATGTTTTACCAAAAGGGTAGAGCTATTCAAAAGTATTGTCGGTCATAATACAATAAAAGTATGGAGGTGTTATTGGCGCTCCACAAAACACCTCTTGCGCTCTAATATATGTTTTTATAATAAAATGACTAGTCTACCCCCAAATGGTTGTTAGAATTTGTCAAGGTTATCTATTTTCTTCTTCAACCTAATCTATCATTGGAGCTATGAAACAGAACTTCTCTATTTTTTTTTTGTATTTTACATTCTATAGAAAACTCAATCAAAAGACGTGAGATATATTCTTACACAGTTTTTCATTTTTTATGAAAAAATCAGTGCAACAGAGTGTTGGGTTACATATCGATTAACTTGAATAAAATTTTTTGTTCTGTTTACAAGAAAATCTATCTTTCATTATTTAATTGCTCTACCTTTCTGGAATCAAATATTGAGAATATATTATTCATTTGTTGTTTCAAACATTTGGATTCCAAGTTTTATTATTGTTTCAAACATTTGCATATTCCACATGTTTTTGGAGAAATAGATAAAATGACAGAAGAGGAGAATTGATGAGAGGTAAATCAAGAACTTCATAGTAGACTTCATTCTAGAATAAAAGACAACACCATGATTTTCTTTTAATAAAATAAGACTTAAAACGCTATACTAATTTCGTAGAGGGCAAATATCTCTACCCTGAAAGCAATGGAAAAACGTAATTGATCCAATATCAACAACCAAAGCATCAATCATTCACCGACAACCAATAAGGAATCTTTGATCTCAATCACGCATTTTCGTAGGATGCCATTTGAGTCTCTATCTTAGATTTATAATATTTATTGCATATACCACAGAAATATCTAATGCATTATTTTAGACATATGTTTTTACATCATTATGTATTCTAATACTATTTAAAATAAATAAATACAAAAGCAAGCATTTAAAAGAAATATATATATATAATATAAAAGTTTGGTATAATAAGAATCAAAAATTCAACTAATGATCGAAAGGGATTAAAAAATCAATTATGTGATTTAAAATATCTTTTGTTATTTACAATCTAAAATTATTTCATATAATAGTTACAATGACAAATGCATGATAATACCGTAGGAACACACATACGTTAGTGTGTGTGTGTATATATATATATATATATATATATAGTATCACTTTTAAGTGCGAAGTGCAAATGGTTTTGCCCCTACTCAAATTCAAACCAGCTTAAGAGCAAAAGGGCATTGACTAGAAAAGGTGCGTCAACCAAAAGGCTTCAATTATTTTGAGGGACCAACCAATACGAATACGGAATTTCTAATCTCCATCACTCATTTTCTTTAGGATGCCATTTGAGTCTATCTCGGATGACATGGTAGCAGGTAGCCTACAACTATATTATGTGCTTTGCTACCATGTTTTTACATCTGACGTTTGATATGTATTCTAATACTATTAAAGGGAAAAAAACTTGCAAAAGAATTTAATGAAAATATTTTTCTTTCGGCACCTCCAGCATATAATATGACACACACATTCCATGTGTTGTTAACGCACTAGACTATCCTGTACATTTACAATTACTAATACAAACACTCACAGAATACATTTATTAAACTCAAAATCTAATTTTTAACAAGTTAAGGAGGCAAAAGTACAAATATATCAAATACCAAAAAATATTGCATCAAATATCAACTTAGCAAAAAGTAATTACAAGCTTATCAACTGTCACCGTTCATCTATGCACATTGCCAAAATTACCCCTCAGCATCTTTTTATGATATTACCAGATTGGCCTCCACATGTTAAATTATTAAAATATCTTCCGACACAAAAAGTAAAACTTACTAATAATAACCTACTCAAAATGTCAACAATACCCCAACTTGTAGTTCAAGTATTTGATAGTATGTCTTGTTGGAAAATTTCTCTTTGTACGCCAAACAGGCAAACCAAAGTATAATTATACTTAGAAAAAATAAATAGAAGTAGGAAGTTAAATAAAATAAACAATTATCAACCAACTTACAGAATAATTGAAAATGAATTAAATTGAATCCGAGCCTTGTGTAAACACAATTTCCTTAAGACAAATTTGTTCCCTTATAGTGCTCAAGGTGATGAACAATTGTCTCCCAAGATAGAATGGATTTACGATTTTAAAGAGGCAGCACTTCAATCTCTAGAATCCTTCGAACACAACTTGTGCAGTACTCGAAATATAAATATATGCAGAGATAGATGATATGAAAATTCATTGTTTCCGTTTTGTTATGCATGTCTGGCTATATATAGAGCCAATGGTGAACAGACATATCTATTCGTGAAGAGTCATACCTATTCACGAACAGACATGTCTATTCGTGAAGAGTCATACCTATTCTAGAATAGACATGTTAGTTCGTGAAGAGTCATACCTATTCCAGAATAGAAATGTTTGTTTGTGAATAGTCATATCTATTCTAGAATAGATATGTTTGTTCATGAAAAATCATAACTCTTCCAGAATAGTCATGTCTATTCTTCAAACAACCATCACTTAAGGTCATGTTTGGTTGGAGAATTTTAATAATCAATTTTTCATTCAATAATTACCGATTTTTGACAAAATCGTCCAACAATCCCCCACATGAATGAAATTGATTGGATATCAATGTAAATGATAATGATAATGCAGACATTAATTCGAGTACAATTGAAAAACTACTGCATCGGGTTAAGTAGCCTAATGGCCTTGAACTTGCCCTAGTGAAAGACTATCGGATTTACATAGCTAATCAGTAGACATGATGTCTTTGAACAGTCAGACGTTATTGTAAACCAAGACAATAGAATTCACACAGTATTTCTTCAGACACAGTTGGTTCTCACGTTTGTATTCATTTTGGCCTTAAACACCTCTTGGTTCCGTGAGTGTTTTAGAGAATTAAGCCTTAATATTCTCATAGAAGCGGCCCCTTCTTAGTCACGTAGGTGACATCTATGAAGAGTATCCTGCCATACTCCACTTGGACATTTTTTCCAAGATATAGAAATCATTAAAAGCTTAACTTACCCTAATTCTCGCGGCAGATGTGCACTGTCTCATCATAGGAATAGTTAGGAGTAAATATCTCCTCAGTGCTTACTAAGTTCTACATAGTTTGGTTTGCCCTTTGAACCTAGATCTTGGGATCTCCAGTCAGCTAGGTTGGGTTACCACTATGACGACTCTTATTAAGACATAGGCTTTAAACTCATTCCCTTCGATGAACTTTTTATTCGCTCTCGTGGCAAGCCTTTTGTAAACGGATCCGCAATATTATCTTTTGACTTTACATAATCAATTAAGATAATTTCATTAGAGAGCAATTGTCTAACGGTATTATGTCTTCATCGCATGTGACGTGACTTACTGTTATATATATAACTATGTGCCCTTCCTATTATTGATTGGCTATCGCAATGTATACATATAGCAAGCTCAAGTTTTGATCAATTTGGAATATCCTCTAAGAAATTTCTTTTTCTTTGAGCCTTGTTCCACAACATTAATTTTAATCCTTGATAAATACAATCATTAATTTCAAGATAGATCTCAACCACCTTAATACACTTGGTATTCTCTTGGATTGCTTGTATATCAAGTTATGTGCAACTTGTCATTTATATCAGAACAACATAGTTAGAAAACATGTCCATCTAGAGTATCTTTAGCATGCATCATACTCATTGACATGTAACCACCTAAACTATGTCATTGATTAAGTGTTTGTTTCAATCTACATATAGATTTTTCAAGTTTGCACACTCTTTTTTCATAATCTAGAACTATGAACCCTCATTGATTATTTCAAATCAATTTTTCATTAATAGAACCTCGTTCTATATTTCTTGAATTATGCACAAGATATGTCTCATTCATATCCTAATAATTTTAGGATTTAAATATTATCACATTATATAGACACCCCCACATTTCGAAGTATTTATAGAAAGATATAAGGTCTTTCTATATATCAATCAACTGGTGTCTTAATAATTTTCTTAATGAAGTGTAAGACTAAATTTGAGAAAAGTTGAGCTTCCCCCACAACTTCTGGGTAATCCATAATTTATCTACAAATCATTTGTATTTTATGATTTTTACATTTTAGCACCATTTCATTTAAATTGCTAAATTGACTCTCAACCTCATTCTCAAATTTTGCTTCATAGTATCTTGTGTAATTCCTATCAAAGTATTAAATACTTTTTTCATCTCTCATGTGCACATATATTAAATCACATTTATCATTGTGATCTAATGTTAAAGGTACAATACTCTTTTGTACGAGTGAAAATAAACTCTAGTTAATTTCCTTTCACATGTGCCAAATTTGAGTTAGGACATCCACACAAGTAAGAAAATTAACTTGAATCCGGATTTAAAATATGTCTCTTACACACCATTGGAATTAATACACATTAACTCATTGAAGAACGAGTTCTCTCACTAAGGTTATTTCTCATACAACCTTATTTTGGTAGTAGAGAATTTTCTTCATGACAGCGTCTTCAGTCTTATATTTCTTGTCCAAAGAATCCTATAATGTCTTTGCTGTTTTATTAGCACAATACCCATTATATAGTGTATTGTCTAATCCATTTAGGATATAGTTTCTACACAAGAAATCTGCATGCTTCCATGCATCAAGAGCGCTCACCTTTTCCTTTATCAGTCCCTCCTTCACCAAGTGTTTTTGTTATAAAAACAAAACAGATACAAAATTTGATTAAGTTTATAATTTAAAAAATATGTGCATATAAATATATATATATATATATTTACTAACATAAATTAGAAAATAATAAGTGCAGATTTTGCAAACACATTCAGCCATCCACTGATTTCTGTTTATTAAGAACACTAAGTAAAACGAAAAATAACCAAAATTTGTCTTAAGATTGTTGAAAAATTTCTCTTTGTACGCCAAACAGGCAAACCAAAGTATAATTATACTTAGAAAAAATAAACAGAAGTAGGAAGTTAAATAAAATAAACAATTATCAACCAACTTACAGAATAATTGAAAATGAATGAAATTGAATCCGAGCCTTGTGTAAACACAATTTCCTTAAGACAAATTTGTTCCCTTATAGTGCTCAAGGTGATGAACAATTGTCTCTCAAGATAGAACAGATTTACGATTTTAAAGAGGCAGCACTTCAATCTCTAGAATCCTTCGAACACAACTTGTGCAGTACTCGAAATATAAATATATGCAGAGATAGATGATATGAAAATTCATTGTTTCCATTTTGTTATGCATGTCTGGCTATATATAGAGCCAATGGTGAACAGACATATCTATTCGTGAAGAGTCATACCTATTCACGAACAGACATGTCTATTCGTGAAGAGTCATACCTATTCTAGAATAGACATGTTTGTTTGTGAAGAGTCATACCTAATCCAGAATAGAAATGTTTGTTCGTGAATAGTCATATCTATTCCAGAATAGACATGTTTGTTCATGAAAAATCATAACTCTTCCAGAATAGTCATGTCTATTCTTCAAACAACCACCACTTAAGGTCATATTTGGTTGGAGAATTTTAATAATCAATTTTTCATTCAATAACTAACGATTTTTGACAAAATCGTCCAACATGTCTTACTGTAATTTTTAGTTTATTGTGAATGAAAAATTTGAAATATTATGTTTAGCATGTGTTCATGTTTTTGCCTTTGTACTCTTAACATAGCATCAAGCTTTTTGTCTTGAATTTTTTATTTTTCTAATTCTCTCCTACCATTTTGTCTAAAATTTGTTACTATGGTTATGTTGATTCAGTTTTTGTCTTAAAATCTTATTTTACTTTCTTATTCAACTTTTAATTTTTCCAATTCTCCTTTTGTTTTTGAGCCTTGAAATTTTTTCTAATTTTTAATGTGTGAAATTTGTTACTCTTTTTTTTTTCTCCTAGTTGGTACACACACTCACTCCTAAATAATTGTTTGCACATTCGACTTGATCCTTAGACCTAATGCTTGTCAGGCACTAGAGCTGTAAGGACTGTGACCATTTTTGGTTAGTTTCCCTTTAATTTCATTTATTGTCATAATGATGCTTTAAATGATTTTTTATGTGTTTTAAATGTAAAATACATGTTTAAAAAACTTATTTAAGGTTTAGGAAAGTTTTCGGAGCGTTTGACAAAAGTTAATTTTTTCAGGTTCGGTTAACCCGGGTGCACAAGCCTCGTTGACCCAGAAAATCTGAAAGTGTCGAAATGACTTTAAATTCAAAAGGTAACTTAAATAAAATATTTTACGCGTTACGGAATCAATTTCGTGTCAATCGGAGTTACGGAACTCCGAAAATGAGCTCAAAAAAGTTTAGGAAAAAGGTGATGGCATTTTTGTGAATAAGAGTAGGTCATATTGGTATAAATAGTAAAGTGAGAGAATTCATTTCATTCTTTCTCCTTCATCAACCGTGAGTGAGCCTATATATATATATGTGTGTGTATCTTCATCACCTTTCTTCTTCTTCATTAAATTAGAGGGTCTTAAGGTGAGAATTAGAAGAAGCCGAAGAAAAGAGAAACGATTTATGCGTTGAGTGCTCAAGTTTGGTCCAATCAAAATCATCTTCGGACAAAGTTGAGTTTTTGGGAGATTTTAGCTTGGAATTGAGGTAGGGGTATTCTCTCCATCTTATCATCGATTCCTTAGGAATTGATGTGGGTTATATTGTTTAGCATGTTTAGAATTACTAGAATGTGAGTCTTGCAATTTTAATTGGGTCAATTCATGATAATTGATGATGTTGTTGAATTCATGTGTATTGAATTGTGTTTATATGTTTTAAGTGTTGTTAATTGTAGATGAATGTTGCTTTATGACATAAATTATAGTGTAGAGACCATGTTATGCATAATACTTGTTATGTGCTTGATAAGATGCATGAAAATGATCATTTCTTCAAATGCTGCATTGTTATATGCATGAAATTACATGTTTTAGCATGTGAATTAAATGGCTTATGATGCACTTGAATTATGGAATTGTTGCATTGTGATATGCATGAAATTACATGTTTTAACATGTTGATTAAGTGGCTTATGATGCATTTGAAATTGTATGTGTCGCCATATTTGAAACCTATGTAATTGATTGTTGATTTTAGGAGTAGGTTAGAAATGAAAAAGGGTCTTGAGCCCGGGACTTGGCCAAGGGGTTTTGTCTAAACCTTTGGGTTAGTAGCCCGTGAAGTAAAATATTTGAGTTTTGTCTAGACCCTCGGGTTTTAGCCCGTGAAGTAGAATATTTGGGAAAATTGCTCAAAAAGCCTTTAACCCACAATCTACAACTACTCCTACCTTCGTGCGATTTCAAAACTTACGTGGTTTGGTGCTTAAGCGTTATTGTTGAATTGTGATAATCATGTTGATATTGTGTGATATTTTCCTTGAAATTGAGTAATGTTGAATATGTTTTTCCATTTAAGCTTTAAATTAAAATCTCATTGAGCATGTGCATTGTTGTATGCCATGTAACGTGTAGGAATGTAATGATAACATTTCACATGCATTAGAAGTATGCCATATAGTATAGGGGTGCCATACTTACATTCATGTAGGTCGCGTCAAGTTGATACATAAGTTGGTTTAAGTATCTCTACTAAGCCATCGTGGTGCTCACCCCCCTCCCCCAACCATTTTTTTTACAAATAAGGCACCGGTAATAGATGGAGCTTGAAGTGCTCGGGTCATGGGATTTACTCTTCGTTACTATCAATTAGTTTATGCTTCTTTATGTCATGTTTAGGCATTTATCGAACTTGTAATTCAGATTATATATGTATGAGCCGTGTTTGGCATTGAGACCATTGAAAATCAAATTATAGAACTTATGCTTAAGCTGGACCACTTCCTTTACATCATATATGTACCTAAATTTTCTGATTCATACTTAATGTTTATGTTTCAAGTATGCTAATGTACGAATGGTGTCCTTATAATTTGATCTTGACACATATATACCTGTTATGACTATTTGTTGAATATCCTCCAAGAACATGTCACTTTAAGTAGGCCGAAAATCCACTTTGAGCTTGCTAAAAGTGGCAGAATGAAATAAGCATTTCTAGAGCACTTCTTCAGTCGACTGAAAGTCCACTTTAAGGCTTGAACTTGCTGAAAATGACTGAGTGTTTCTAGAATACTTATTCTGCTGAATGAAATATCAGTTTTAGCCTGCTAAAAGGGGCTGAACCTGAATACAGTCCACATTTAATTGGGGAATAAGAATGGGGTTGATTGTGTGTGTGTGACCATGTGTGGGCTCATTGAGATGAGTGTTGTAGAATTGTGCATACATAACAATGTGTGCGTGATAATTTTCCGCGATGTTGATGTGGATTTGTGACTTAATCACCCTCAATTTTTGGGAGTCGAAAATCAGGGCGTGACAAGAGCCAAGTTTTTTATTCACTTGAGCCAACCCCTTGGGGTTTACTCTCTTATTCATTTCGCTAATAATTCACGTTATGTTCTATTTTATTTCTTATGTCTTTACATGACTCTTAGAGAAATCATTTTTTCAGCTTAAGTGCTTTAGTTGTTTAGCTTTGGACTTTACATGATTATTAAAAGCAATAATGGGAATGATCTCTACTTTTATATCATTGTGTTCCAAGGGGTTTCATGACTATATTTTACTTATCCATCAATGTCATTTTCTTCAAATAATTGGACATTTATTTGATTTTTTTATGCTTAAAAATTCAAAAACAATCATGAATATTCAACATTATTTTAGATCAAAGAGTTCTAGATTTTGGCTCTAAAAGAAATTTCTTTGATTTTTTTTTTCTGTTCCATAGGAAGAAGGTTTATAATATGAGAATTGGAATAGCAAATGGTTATTATTGTTATGACAGGTTTATATATCTTAGCCTTTATTTATTATCAATGTGAATGCATTATCTATTTATTTTATTATTTTAGTTAAAGTTTTATGTGCTAAAAGTCTCAGTGTTTTAACCTTTTAACATAGTCTTGTTTTAGCCTAGAGGATTCTGTTAGACTATTGCATCAAAGATGGTTTATAATTTCAATGCAAGTGACGATCCTCTCATTTAGGGGAAGTGATTGTGGTCCAAGTGGTACTTATCTGTGCTGGTAATATATTTGTACTTTACCATATCTTCTTTTCAAAAGAGGTGAGTTAGAGCCCTGTTAGGGGCAATGTTTTAGGTGTGTGTTTGCTTTAACTTGTGTTTTATGTGCCCTATACACTATATTTCTAGTTCTTGGAAGCATTTTTAATCAGTAGTGATCCTATATATATTAATATGTGTCACGCCTCGATTTTCGATACCCGAAAATCGAGGGGTGATTGTGTAACTAACCACACTCTCAATCACACTTGCACATAGATGTATATAACTCCACTTTATCCAATCTCAATGGGCCCTACTTCAAACCATATCACCTTAGAGGGGATTTTATTTATCCGCACTCTCATAAATCACTACCTTTTAAGACTCAAAACTTTGTGTGTTTGGAATCTGGAATTGAGACCTATACCATTGGATAGAGAATCCAAAAATACTCAATTTAAAAAAAAAATCACACTCAAATTTGATTTAAATCGAAGAAGTTACACTCGATTGAAATTTGGACAGATTTTCGAGAATGTTGTGGTTAGTAACTTCGATGCATCGAACTGGGGAGTTAGATGCATCGAAGCTGCGATGCATCAAACATGTATCATCACAAGTATCGAAACTTACTGTCCCAGATTCGAAAATCTCAACTTTTAGGCTCGAAAACTTATCTAAAAGCCTAAAAATCATCAAAACATCATTCACAACATGTACAAATGATAAAAATATCATCAAACATCATTTTAAACATGAATCCACATCTCCAACAATCATATCCAAGAATTTATACATAATGGAATTAAAACCAACTTCTTCCATTCAAAACCCACAAATCATATATGATCCATATATGATCATTACACTTGAAACTAGAGTATATCAACATGAATCAAATGTAAATATAACATCATTAACATAGTCCACATGCCACAAACCGGCAATGACATCTATTTACATCTCAAAAGGTCAAAAGTCCAAAAATTGAATTCAACAAGGTTATAATCCAAGTTACATTTGTCCAAAATATAACTACAACTTAGAGAGAAAGATCTCATGCCACAAGCTGGCATGGATAGCCACAAAATATACAATATCCCAAAATGTATCAAAATATTACAAGAGTTCCACTTGGACACTCAAGTCCCATCTGTCATCGACGCCTTATCTGCAAAGTTTATACAAATAGGGGGTGAGCACCACTGCGGCTCAGTAGAGATACCCCAACCCACCTAAGTGCCGACCCGACACGACTTACATGAATGCATGTCACTACATTACATGTATCATCCAACATATACCATGTTCATTCACAATCAATGCATATATATAAGAATGCATTAAATATACATCATGCTTCATAATTTTAAAATGAAGGCAAGTTCATACAATCGTCTCCCTCTCGGACTCGACCCGATACCCTAGCATGATTCTTGCCCAACCATGCAACCTGGGACACTTACCACACAATCTCAACACCGCCACCGAGTAAGTCACATACTCCAAGGTGGTTAGGTGGCTTTGGGATTCCTCTCCGAGTAAATCACATACTCCAAGGCGATTGGATAGTCCCAGAATACATCACCGAGTAACTCACATACTCCAAGGTGACTAGGTAGCTTCGGGATTCCTCACCGAGTAAATCACATACTCCAAGACGATTGGATAGTCCCGGAATACATCACCGAGTAAGTCACATACTCCAAGGTGGTTAGATAGTTTCGAAATTCATCATCGAGTAAATCACATACTCCAAGGTGGTTAGACCGTTTCAAGATCATCATCGAACGTTTCTTGCTCCAAGTGAACATATTACTCTACCACTTTTCCCGTTTCTCTCACAACGGCCCTATACATGCATTTCGAACATATATGGATCAAGCATTTAAAATTTATGCTTCACAATACATACACTAGTTATAAAGGAACATAACATGCATTTCATATTCATCAATCCACACATATAACCATCTATATGTGAAAACCCTAGCATAAGTTACATATGCTCACAAAATTCATATAAGCACATATTTGTCATGCTTCACCAATGCACACATTTTCTATAAAAGGAAGACATGCATTTTAACTCATACAACATCATGTGACACAAATATGCTCATTTAACACATCTTCACAAAAGTGTACTAAACCCTAGCATATAAGTGTACATGTTAAATTCTCTCACTCATTCACCCCTCATATCATGCATAACACCATATACATTCCCCTTGCACATAAGAGACTAAAGAGAGATAGAAAATACTCACATCTCACCCCTCTTACCACTCTAAAACATGCAATACACAACCCTAGTTCTCACCATTTCACCCGAAACCCTATAATCAATAAGTAAATGAGAAGGAGAACCCCTACCTCAAAAATGAAGGCCTTCCAAGCACTTCTCAAAATCCCAGCAATGTCAACCTCGCATAACTGTAACTTTGAATTTCCTTTAACCTTCCCGAATTTGTTTTCTGAATTTCATAACTCCGATTGACACGAAATTGATTCCGTAGTGCGTAAAATATTTTATTTAACCTACCCTCCAAATTTAGAGTCATTCCGAGAATTTTAAATTTTCTGGGCCCATGGGGCCTGCGCCCCTGGGTTGACTAGACCTAAAAAAGTCAACTTTTACCAAACGCTCCAAAAACTTTTTCAAACCTTAGATATGTTATCTAAACATGTATTTCACATTTAAAACACATAAACAATAATTTAAAACACTAATATGACAATTAAATGAAAATGACGAGAAATAGACAAAAGTGGTTACGACTCTTACAATCTACCCAACTTAAAAGGATTTCGTCCCCGAAATCAGATCATACCTGAAGGAAACAAGTTTGGATACTTAGAACGAACTTCTTACTCTCATTCTCAAGTAACTTCCTCAACATTATGGTGATGTCACAAAACCTTAACCAACAGGATGGTCTTACCCCTCACAACTTGCTCTTTAGCATCAAGAATTTGTACTGGTCTCTCCTCATAGGTGACATCCTCGTCGACCTCGACGTCTACCCAACTCAAGACATGTGATGGATCAGGTTCATAGATGGTGATAAAATTAATAGAATTGGAGCAAGTTAGACAAAATGAAAACTAGCAAGTGAAATTCTATGCGAGAAAAGAATTACAAATAAATTAAAATGAAAAGTTTATTGAACAGATATTAGGCTAACTATTTACCTCCCAAGGGGTTGGTTCAAGTGTGGCTAAAGAACTTGGCCCTAGTGCTTTGCAAGCATTAGGTCTAAGGATCAAGTCCTCTTGGGTGCAAACAATTCTTTGGGGGGTGGGCGTGTGTACCAACTAGAAAGAAAAAAATAGACTAACTATTTTATGTGGTTCAGAGTGTTGGGCTTTAACAAAGAAATAAGAGCAAATTAAAATTAATGTAGCGGAAATAAGGATGTTAAGGTAAATGACATGGGTGACTAGAAGAGTAAGGCTACTTATCAAAATATGAGAGAGAAACTAAGAGTGATGTCTCTTAGTGATAAGATATTTAAGATAAGAGAAAATACATTTAGGTGGTATTGACATATATATATCCAAATAATATCTATAGATGCTCTAGTAGGAAAGAAAAATTAAGGGAAAATAATTTGTATAGAATATAGGAAACAAAGGGAGATCATAGTTAACATGGGATGAAATCATTAGAAATGATTTTTAAAAGTTAAATATTATAGAAGAGATGACTTATAATAGAAAAGAATGAAAAAAAAAAAAATTATGTGTCCAACTTATTCATATGAAATTAAAAAAAAGAAAGAATGATGACGACAAGTGACAAGCAATTAGTTTTAATGCTATTTGTTTCAATGGTACGAGAGGTTGAGAATTTCAATCCTATGCTATTTGTTTGCTCTAGTTGCAAAAAAAAGGTTACTGTAAACTGGATTGAATAGGAGTTGAAACATTTTCATTTTACAAATGATTAATGTACCTCGTCTATTAGTGGCGACTTATATTTGAGCACTGATAATCGAAATCCACCTCCTCAAATTTGTGCAGCGAATTAACGATGGTCATGACCACCACATAGTTAAGGCGATCAACACCTTGTATATTTAAGCAAATGACTTAAACTGTCAGATGATTTATACATTAAATTATAAGTAAATACTACCATATTTAAAATATCAAATAAAAAATATGGAAGATCCCAATTCCAGAAATCTTTCCAAAATTACAGTTATTCATGAAAAATATCAAAATTTTTATATTTTCATTTATGTATATAAAGAATTTTTAAAATTTTAAATTATCCCACACTTCTTTAGCACCCAATTTAATCCTCTTTCTCTTGTGATTATTAGACTCCTATGCTACAGGCCCTCTTTCACATATTCTCCTTTAAATATTGAAGGATCACAATCTCTAAGAAAGTATGATCTCTTTTATTGTACAGGACAACCCTAAGAAAAAAAGTGAAATTCCGTATCGTAAAACCCGAAATACTTTATTTATTTGATTTAATCTAATTATCAATTAGTTTTTGACTTGGAGAACCTAATTGAAAATAGTTCAAGTTTTCATTACAAAGACAAATTTCATTTATTAATTTTTAATTATTGAAACCAAGACTTTCTAGGTTTGTAGAGTTCTAACTAATTTGACTTATTGAAATTTTTTTAATAGTACCCACTACTCATGGAATGGAATGAGAGTGTTTCATTTTTTCAATTTAGTGATAATTTTCTCTGTGCCTATCATTATTCTTATAACAAATGTTTGAATTCTTTTGTTTTCTATAGTTGTTTTACTCAAGTACATATAGTTTTTCTCTTCAAATTTTATGAAAATTTTGTTCAATATAAATTACACACACATATATACTGGGTATACACATGAATTTTATGAATCAAACTCATGTTTTTGGAAAGGTCGCATCTCTTAAAATTCAAATAAAATGTAACATGGTCTCTTGGTATGCCAAATGAATAATGGAATATTTATTGGTTCATTCACACATATTAAAAATAAAAATAAAAATTGAAATTGATAAAAATAATGAAAATTTATAGAAATAATAAAAAAGCCTTACACTTTCTATATGTAGTATATATATAAATATTAGTAATTAAAGTGAGAGCCTTGCACAACCATCTGGTCCATACTATTCTGTCCAGAATATTAGATGGTAGTGGTAGAGTTGGACAAAGTAAATGGTCAAGATGACTCATGACCTTCCTCAAGGCCAATTACACTAACCATCTATCAACTGCGATTATTCTGAGTTCACCACCAAACACTGCTGTCTCAACGGCCATGGCAATATGCTCAAGCTTTTGCCCTCGTATACCAAACCACTTCAGAGGCAAAACCATCTCTTCATTCCCCCACAAACCACTATTTTCTGTTTCTTTCAAGGTATTCTCTTCTCAAACTTCTAGTTGTACAACCACAGGTATTCTCTTTCTATTCTTTACTGGGTATTTCTTCCTTTCTTTTTTCCCTTTTAGTTTTGTAATATTCTTTCATAGAAATTGAAATTTCTGCATTTCTTAATATCAAGATAAAAAAGAAAAGCTTTTATGTTTTTGTTTGGGAATGGCTACACAGCAAATTGAACGGGGGTTGTGTTAATGAGCTTTAATAATTCATTATAATTTGCACGATTCGAAATGTTGCTAAGCTGATTAGAGATTTATTTGAATTAATACACGGGCATCAATTGGGGTATTTTGGATGTTCCATAGATATTTGATGGCTCCATTGTTTTTTTGCAATCATTTGGATGTACATATAGATATAATGATATAGGAGGTTTTATGGGAGTTATCATTGCAGTTGATGGTATATTATCATTTTCCAGGACTTTCAGAAAATGACCCATTTCACTCTCCTTTGGGATAACTGCTACCTTCTTTCTATAAACATTATTCAAGACATCAAACATGTAGAGAAATTAATTAACATGAAATGTATGTGGGGTGGTCAAAATAAATTAATAAATCAATAAATCTTTCCGCTAGAAGCATTTCAAAATTTCAAGTTGTTGCAATTTGAAATTTTAAGTTCAGTTCTTGTCCAGCTTTAAGCCTCATAAAACTTGACTCATTCTTTAGTCATGGACATTGCTAAGTGGTGTAAGTTTGGAAATCCGTAAGGGCAGAGGTGTAAATCATATTGGTCAATGTGACTTCATATAATTATGGATTTCAGTAATAGCAAAAAAGAAAACAAAAAAATAAAATAAAATAAAAAGAATAAGAAGAATTAAATTCATTAAGGATAAATGAAGAATTACATTCATTAAGAATTAATTACTCTGTCAAAGCAAGGTATATGTGAATAACTTGCATTGTAATAATCTCATATAGAAAGTTCAACTTGGTTTTATGTTCTTCCCATATTTATTTAAATACCAAGTTCTGAATAATGATCCAATTCTTCTATAATTATGTAACAAGGAGAGTGATGGGTTTCTTAGTACAGAAAAAATGGACATAAATCCTTCCAGTATGCATATGCATTAAGCATATCAAATACTGTTAAAAGTGTGCAACAAGAAAAAGCAATAATCATGTATTAATTCTATTAAACATATATTATATTATGATGAAAGTCATGAATCAAGCATGGGAAACACTTAATGTCAGTAGTTACATAAGGTCATGAATTCTGTTAAACATACTTAAGATTAAACACATGGGATCCATTGAATATGACCAAAATTTGATATAGAGTATGTAGATTGATGATCATATAAAAAACAAAGAAAATGATATTAATGAAATGGTTAAAAAATAAGAGGCGTGCTTTTTTTGAGCCTGGAGGCTTGCTAAAAGTGTGGTTCTTGATTGAAGGGGCCTTGCTTGTAGTAGGTTGAGGCGCTCTAGCTGATTGTTGATGAGCCTGGGCTTTTTTGGAGTCTAGACTGGCCTTTAACAACTATGAGGAGCAGTAGCAGGATGAGATATTATATAGACAGGGTTAGTGGTTCGGCAACAGTAGTTGTGGGGTTGCTGGTGATAGTGGTGGCTACTGTTTTTGTTTTGTAATAATGCTAGTAATTAGGTAATAGTTGACAGCCAAAGAGGTTGAGGTTGTTCGTTTGTGATGTTGGTGGTAGGGATAATTGTCAAGCAAAGAGGTTGAGGTTGTCTAGGGGTGAAGCGGTGGTTGGAGGTGTTAATAATGGCAAATGCAAGTCCGGGTCTTTTTAGTTGTTGAGGATGTCGTTGTGGTGATGTTTGTAGTTAGAGGTGGTAGCGAGCATTTTCTATAAAAGCAAGAGTAGAATAAAACTAGCACTTTGTTATGATTTTATTCCTTTTTTTATTTTTTATTTTTCGCAACAACAACAACAAATAGAAGGGAACTAAAAGAAAACTTAGTGCATCAGAAAAAGGAAGTGTCACTATGATCTAGCATACCTCTTGGGTTTCAATTTATAATGTAATATGAGGGCTTTTACATTTATTTGATCAACTCATTTGGTGAATGTAAAGTGTTTTCTTGACTCAAATGATATTCCTTCCAACAGAGTTTTAGTTTATCATGTAAAACTAATCTTGAAAGTTCAAACAAGTATCATGTAATATTGACAAATGCGAAGGCATCACACATGCAAATTTATGTAACAAAATAAAAGAAACAACAATATATTATATGTCCCTCACACAAACACATCACTAAACAAATAGGAGGCTGATGACAAAATCAACAAAGCCACACTGGGCTATAAGCTGCTAAACCAAAATAAAAAAAGAAAAGCGCTCAAAACCTCTGATTACAGAACTATTCAAGAAATATTCACTGAAAAGAAAGTATCGCAATTCCACAAATAGCACAAAATCTCAGAATCTCCTATGCCAGCTCGCTCCCTAGGCTCTCTAACACAGACTGAAAGCGCCCTTTCGTGTCTTCAAGATCTCAAATTTGACATCACTCTTACTCCCTTGGCTCTCTAGCACATACTGAAACCACCCTTTCGTGTCTTCGTGATCTTGAATTAGAGCATCAACATTCTCACTCCCTAGCATATACTGAACTGAATGTATATGCACCCTTTCGTGTCTTCAAGATCTCGAATTTGAGCATCAATCTCATTAATCTTCTCTTGAGTTTGCCACAACTTTTTCCGCTTCACTGGTTAGTTCCATTACTTGTTCTGCAGCCTTCCCAGCGTCGACTACACTCGTCCTTTGGGTAAATTCTTCTGCTGCTGCCACTTCCATGTATGCCTGAATAAGCACAAAACCAGACTCAAAAAAAGAGAGAGAGCAAATAGAATAAAATACTAAAACAAGTGCATTTCATTTGTTTCACAATTATATGACTCTCAAGAGTAACAGTCCCCTTTATCTTTTTTAAAAAAGCTATAGAAGTAATTTGCATAAAATAAAAAAATAAAAAAAGTGTAGTAGTACATAAGCAACACCCCTGGAATAAATAAGGTTCCAGCATCCAATATTCCAATCTACTTATCAAACCTCTCGTATTCATGGGATCTGCTGTTCTCCAAGAGATTTTAATTTTTCGGTGACACATTGAATCCATCTATACAAAATTACTCTTTAATTCCATTATCCAAAGCCAAGAGTATCATTTCCATAATAATCCTAGGCCTTCCCCCTAACAGAAGTAAAGAATATATATATATATATATATATATATACAGTCATCCATTGACAAAATGTGTCACGCCCCCAAATTTAAATACCTGAAACTCTAGTCCGGCACTTGAATTCGGTGCGCGACTTGAAAAACATAACATCCATCATACCATACATCAATCCAAAAACTTTACATATTACAATCAAAATGTGATAGTCTAGATCATCTATTACAAAAATTCCATCTGGAGACCTCATCCCTCATCCTGAGAGTCAACTATGTACAACAAAAGATAAATACATGCTAAGAAAATTACATGTAAATGGTCTCCATCGTCCTGTACCGCGCTTCCATTCACTCGGTACCTGAAAAATAAAATGGGGTGAGCTCAACAAGCTCAGCAAGAATTGCAAAACACTATCATTGCTCAACAAATTGACCTTGCCTTAAATTCCTATATATAAGAACTCGTACAACAATCTTTGTTGATTTCATTCACAAATTTTCTTTCTTATGATAATTAAACGCTAGTTAATTATCATATCCGCAATTTCCTTCACACCCAGATTTTCTTTATGATAATTAAACTCTAATTAATTATCATATTCACAATTTCTTTCACACACAGGAACTGTATTATCAACAATTCCTTATTAAGCTAATCATCTAGATTAACTTAACATAACCTCACAGTGAGCCCCGGGCTCCCCTCTAATAGATGGCATGCTTAGCCAACAAGTGGTGCGTATCGCATAGTCCCGGACTAAGGAAGCTCGCACCTGTGGCTGGGCTTGTACGTCTACTCACCCAGATGGTCCCGGACCACGTCCACACAATAAGGGCACGCTCCGCCCAATGGCCATAACAAAAGGGTTGTACACACCCTATAGGTAGGTCCCTGACCATACTTCACAAATTCTTTAAGAATTTTATCTCATTTTCAAGATTTCAAGCTTTTAGGATTTACTAAATGCTTTTGACATTTAATAAATCAAATCACTCTCTTAATGTGATCTCTAATCACATTATTTAATCACTTTAAGATTTCACCACCTAAGTCTTTTCCAAACTTAATTATTTTAGCATAATTAATTTCATTATGCCAAAATGTACCACCATAGGATTTTTCGCAATTTTTAGAGCTTAAAGGATGTTTTTCCCCAATTCACTCTAAATAAAAGAAAACAAGCGTTCTTTACTAACATAAAATCTTTTATAATTTATTAAATGCTATTCACATTTAATAAATTAAATGAGCGAATTATGTGCGTTTACAAAGCTTAAATCGTCACAACCGAAACTTTAATTCCTAGAACCAACTATTCTAGCATATTTAGTTCTATTATGCTTAAACATAGAAATTTCAGAAATTAACATAATCTATGGCTCACAAACGTTCATGCCCAATTTAAAACTTAGCAACCTTATAAAAATCAAAACATAAATTTGAGAACATAATTTTATAAGCCCATTCCTTTTAATTCATAAGCCCAAAACAAGGCTCAATTGGTTTCAACCCAATTAATTCTTGCACATGGGTAGCCCAACTGCATATCAACCACTTCAGAACAACAGCCCACACACCATATATATATAGCTATATATATATATATATATATATATATATATATCACCCAACTGATATAATCAAAGACCCACCATTTTCGGCACCCAGCAGGATCTCCTCAAGAACCCATCTTCAAAAATCTAATGCCATGCATATTAATCCATCCCAAGCCCATCTTAAATACTCAATCTACCACCTTCAACAAACCACCACCAAAGCCATTGAAGACCCAAATCCATACCAAACACATCCATCCTCCATCACCATAGGCTACCACTAGGCAGCCGAAGACCCAGCAAAGCCACTACCTTCGGCCCCAACTGGAACCACCATTGCAGCTACCATCAAGCTCCTCCGCCTATCATGGCTGCCGACCTTACAAGCCAAACCCCCAGGCATCACCACTGCCGAAGCTCACCACCATGGCAGCCATCTCTAGCCACCTCAAACTAGACCCAAATCAGCCGAGCACCATGGATTTTTCACCTTCAAGCCACCACCTACAACAGCCATTGCCATGCTTCAACCGAAACCACTACCAACCAACATCTATGTTCGGAACCATGTGAACCCACCACTCCGGCCATTTAATCCATCACAAGAACCACCATGAGACAACCTTGCTGCCATACACCACCATACCCATGGTCAGCCGCCACCCTCACAACCGAGCCATTCACCTACTACCATGGCCAAGAACCAGACCCAATACCAACTGAAACTAAGAAAATCCCATATATATATATATATATATATACATATCTATACACATATCAAACCTTATAAACATATTGATACAACTAGAAGAGAAACTCACAACAATTATTGATGAAACGAAAACTACCACTTAAATCATACATGCAGTTGGTTTAACTATATATATCTATATCTATATATATATATAGAAATGAAGACAAGGTTCAACTTGCCTGTAGCTGCTGATTCAATCTTCTTCTCCTCTTTTTCTCTTTCTTCTTTTCTTTCTTTTTTTCTTCTTCTTCCTTCTCTCTCTAACCAAGCACAAGTATCTCTCTCTCTAGTTGTGCCTTCTTCTCTTTCTCACTCTTCTGCCGAAACCTTTCCTCCCTTTTGACAATGCCTAAAACTCTAATATTTTGAAAGGTAATAAAGCTTCTCTGAAAAGCTTGAGGTAACCTATAGCTTAGTTTCTAATGTTGACCAAATGGCACTTGTCACCCATGCACACCAGATTGAGCCATATGTTGCCTTTTTCCTGTTTCCTTGCTTCTGTGGAAATTTCACTCCTATCTATACTTTACTACATCAGTTGATATAATATCAATACCACACTGCCCGAGTAAACTATGTGCCACCCATGCTCCAAAAAGGTCTGCCACCACTGTCACAAGACAATACATACAGCCTATATATATACACACACACATATATATGCATATATATATATACATATCCATAACTACACTTCTATCCCCACAAGATCTTAGAATTACCTTTGAGTCCTAGAAGAATAAAGGTAAAAGAAAAAAAATTTTATTTCAAGGATGTTACAAGATGGGTCTATCTTGGACTTTCACGATGATTACAGTTCTTTTCACATTTGCAATGGAGTGACCCAATTAAATCAAATCTTAAAAGGGAAGATACTGAAAAGGGGTAGGAGAAAATGCATTTTGGTTAAGTAAAAATTTTGGTTTATATATATATATATTTGAATTGATGCAGGTATATTGAGAGAGCAGGAAATTGGGTGCATGATGTGGTGATGAACTATTAAAATGAGAGGGAAAGAGAGAGACTGTAGTAGATGAACTTACCTGATTGAAGAAAATAGAATAGTATAACAGGCCTTCATTCGAAACTTTAATATAGTATTCTGACGCAGGGGATGTGGGCAATCTTGGGCCAGTAGTCACCTTTATTTTCCTCCAAGCACCGTTTTTCAACAAGTGGACATCTCTCGATATAAAGACTTTGAAGCGTGGCAGGCAGGCCTTCCTTTGGTAAGGATTCAAGCTTAGGGCACTTCCCGATCCATAGATGTTGAAGAGAGGTGAGATTGTGGAAGCCGTCTTTGGATGATATGGATTTCAGATTCGGGAGATCTTCTATGTATAATCTAGTTAGAGATGTAGGAAGAAGACAGTACTCCTCAGGAGGAGGAGGAGGAGGAGGAGGAAATGAGACCAACTCTGGATATCCACCTTCAATTGCGAATAGTTGAAGAGAGGTGAGTCTGTGCAGACCCCACTCTGACAAGGGCTTCAGTTTCCCCAATTTACCGATACGAAGTTTATTAAGGTTGGGAGGAAAATGAAAATTGGCTTGAGGAAAGGACTCAAGACATGGACAATTATCTATCCATATGTCTTCAAGTGATGCGAGGCTTTGAATCTGATCAAATGGCAACCAACTCAAATTAGCGCAGCGCCAGATCCAAAGCGATCTGAGGTTGGGGGTGGACAAGCTGAAGGACTCCAGACCTGGAGAACCACGTATATGTATTTGCTCGAGGTTTTGAATAATGTGGTTGGTCGTAACCAAGGATCTGAGATTCATGCAATCAAGGACAGTAAGTACTCTCAGGTTGGGTAATAATAAGCCTCTTTCTCTTTCTCTTTCTGGGAAGGACAAGGACTCCACACTATCACAATTAAATATGTACAAAATACGAAGACTTGCGAAATCATTTAGGCAGCCAAATAACTTTCCAATGTTTGGCCATTTCGTAATCCATAACTCTTCAACTGATGACATCATAATATTAATGTTATTAAATTCTCGTAATGCCATCCTCATCGCCTCCGAAACCAACTCTAAATTCTCGCAACTCGAAATATGTATAACCTTAAGAGTGGCGGGTAACATATTTTTGGTGGGCCAGGACCTCAATGATCGACACTCATGGATAGTCAAGTTTTCTAGACAAGAGATGGCTTCAGGTAGGGATTCCAACGCATTACAATTATTTATCATAAGTCTTCTAAGCATGTGCGGCACACCTGTCTTCGTCTTCGGAAAGCACACAAGTTTTGAACACCCATCAATCTCCAAAGATGTGAGACACATGACCTCATTTGGCAACTTCTCGAGATTTACACAATCTCTTATTTCCAATTTTTGAAGAAGATTCATGCAAGCCACTCCATTTTGCCACAAACTCACCAGTTGGTTACACTTCTTAATTACAAGACTTTCAACTGCTACCAAGGACTGCACCAATGTTTCCTCTAGCTGAGATAGCCCTGTAATATTCTCAACTTCCAAGCTGGTTATAAGTGAGGTCACATCAATAATACTTTTTAGCACCACCTCCTGACACTCTTGCACTTGCAATTTGTGAAGAGAGGGAAGCCTAAACAGTGAAACCTTAATCAACTTGGGACAACAACGTATAGTGAGCTCACGTAAGCAAGGGAATTGTCTTCCAACTTCTTCAACACCACTAGAAATAAATGAAGTCCATTTTTCCCATGCCGGCATATTCTCAAATATCAGAGTCTCTAGTGACGGAAAAGCAACTCTCGAAGAACAACCATCTCCATAGAACTCATCCCTCAAATTTTGTACTTCATGCATGCCTCTAATACATAGCTCTTTGAGCTTGGGTAGTTGCCCGAGTGGTGGTAAAGATCTGCATTTTCTACAGCCTACAAGACTCAAGTTCACCATTTCAAAAAATGATGGATCGCCTATCCAACTTGAAAATTTTGTGCCACCGTAGAACTCAACTTTCAACCTTTCCAAGTTTGTGTGAGGTTGTAGCTTGTCAAGCACATCCAATTCAAGGTCTTCATTTCAAAAATCGTTGAACTCACTACACCATGTCAACTCTACTTCATTAAGGAACTCCTTAGCCCTTAAATTTGCCTCATTTGCATCTCGAACATCTGTTATGTTTTGCAACTCTTGAATAGAAATACTCCCCTGTAAAAGGCTCAAATTCTCCAACTCTTTTAGTCTAGCCCCATTCGTTTTGCCCACAACAAATTTTGGCAGTGTTTGCAAATTCATCAGCCTACCAATCCCTGAGGACATCTCTCGTAATTGCACAGTATCAGTAATATCAAGATGGCGTAGGTTAATTAAATTCTCAATGTTTGAGGGCAGCGTACAAAGAGATTTGCAATTGCGCAATAATAGTGTTTGTAAATTGTAGAAAGTAGTAACTGATTCAGGTAATTGACTGATTGAAGTACTTGATAAATTAAGATACCTTAGATGCTTCAAATCGCCAATCGAGTCCGGTAGTTTAGTTATGGAATAACCAAAGAAAGATAGCACCCTTAAGCACGGTAAATTTGACAATAAATCAAACAAAACCTTGTTTGCTAAGTAAAAAACTTGCTCATGGTATGTCTGAACTTGTAATGGTAATAGAGTTTGCAAATGTTGAACTTTACAAATAGGCCTGAACTTTTTAATGACTTCAAATTCTTGACGAATAAATGACAAGTGCCGAGCTCGTTTAGGAATTTCAAATTTCTCATTACCCTCCAACTTATCCAGCCTAAAGCATACTTCTCCAGCAACATGTTGAGCAAGATCATTTAGAAGGTCATGCATCACAAACCGTGATTTCCTGCCAGCTGATTGTTGAAAAAATGACCTTGATAATAGATTATCAAAACATGTATAGCCAAAATCTTCCATCCAAACATTTTCTTCTGGTAGCTACAAAAGACCTACCCCCATCCACAACAGAATTAGCTCATCTCTATCAAATTCATAATCTTTTGGAAACGTTGCACAGTATACAAAGCATTGCTTCAAATGAGATGGGAGATGATGATAGCTCAATTTAAGAGCCGGAAGAATACCACTTTCTTTGGGTAAATTCCATATCTTGCTATTCAATATTTTAACCCACCCACTTGGGCGCCGTTCAGTGCGCAAGAGGCCCGCAAGTGTTTTTACTGCCAAAGGCAAGCCTTTACATTTATTCACTATATCTTTACCAATTCCTTCAAGTTTTGGATCATCAAAGTTCTCTCTCTCTAGTGCGTGACGAATAAATAAAGATAAGCATTCATCTTCGGACAACACTTCTAGATTGTAAGTCGAAGACTGCAGAGTCATAGTTGATGCAATGGTATTATCACGAGTGGTGACAATAATTTTGCTCCCAGATGCCCCAACCATAAAAGGACGTTTTAGGATGTCCCAGTCTTCATATTTCTAGTTCCAAACATCATCCAACAGAAGAAGAAATTTCTTCCCTGACAAGTTCTTTTCTAATTCCTGTTGAAGCATATTCAGAGACATGTTGGAGTCGTGAGTTGTTCTAGTGAATTCGTCAAGAATTGCCTTGGTCACTCTATGAACATATGCATGAAAATCATCAGACACACAAACCCATGCCTTGAGATCAAAATGATCCTTTAGACGTTGGTGATTATAGAGGAGCTGAGCTAGAGTTGTCTTACCAATACCTCCCATGCCCACAATGGGAATGACGGAGAACTTGTGAACACTAACTTCATCCCTCAACAACTCCTTAACTATAGCCTCTTGATCTTGTACTCTGCCATAAACTTCCGACTTGTAGACCACAGAAGTCGTTTCCCTTCCTTCTCTAATTGTCTTGGACTTGGACCCAATCCCTTCAGCACTCTCTTTCAACTTGAGGCTATTCTTTCGATTTTCAATATCTTTTAATCTGGCATTGATTTCCTCTACCTTGGATATCATATTGTGATCAAGCTTAAAAGCATGTGCACTAGGAGGAGGATGATCAAGCTTAACAGCATGCGCACTAGGAGGAGGAGGAGGAGTAAAGCATGCGAAACAAGTTGGGATGAGTTTCCGTACCTTACTAGTAGTACTGGTGCTAGCTTGAGATTCTGCCATGATGAGCGAGCTAGCTTGAGATTCCGCCATAATGAGCTCACTTCGCCAAGTATCAGTAACCAACTCGTCCAGCAAATCATCCAAATCGTAGGCCACATCGGTGAGATCGTCCATCCACAATTTGACTGGATCATTTGTCATTTGCTTGTCCTCTGCATCAGCCAGAACAGCACGAATATCTCGCAACATTATCTCCAACTTCTTCAACTCACCTTCCATTTTTTCCAAATTCTTCAACTCACCATCCCTTTCCTCTCGGCGGGCATAATACTTTGACTTCGCAAGAGAGACCAACTTGTGAAGCAGCATCTCAAACATCGGCGCCAGAATGATCCCCGCAGCAAGCTCCATGGATGGTTGGTGAAATCAAAGCAATAACCAAAGCAATTAAGAAAGAGATGGGTAAGTTTGTGAAAGATTGAGCAATATGTTGATCAAAATGGGTTTTGCACCTAAACAAGTTCAAACCAAGCGCAAGAACAAGAACAAGAGGGGTTGACCAGAAACTCCAAAAAGTTGTTAGACCTACTTTACAGAAAGGACAAACTCATTTTTTCTAAGGATGCCAATTGAGTCTCTATCTTGGATGCCATGATAACTTATTATATGTGCTCTGCTGTCATGATTTTTGTTTCATATGTTCTTAGGAAATAAAATAGATTTTTGTTGCATATGCCACAGCAAATATGATGTTACGTCTGCCGATCCATAGGTATTCTAATACTATTATAAACAAAAAAAACATTTAACAAAAATATTTTTCTTTTTGGCACTTCTTGCATAGATGTGTGTGTGTGTGTATATATATATATATATATAATTTTGTGGTTGCTTAATTGTCATCTTATTTGAGGCAAAGATGCCACCTTCTTGTTTTTGGGATATAATGGTTTTGTGTGTTTGTCATCTTATTTCACACAAAGATGCCCTTTGTTTTTGGGATGTAAAGTGAGTAATGATTGTGTGTGTTTGTCATTTTATTTCATACAAAATGTGCATTGTTGTTTTGGGAGTGTGACGGAAGGGTGGAGTATGAGATAATACTCTACAGTCTAATTTTTTGAATATTTTGAAAGATATTTTGATATTTTCTGACCTAGTTTTAGGAGGTGCCTATATATTCATGTTGAATTCTCTGTAATTGTGTGCCATTTTTCTCATTATAGGAAAAACCTTACAATGCCAAGAACATAGCCGAGAATTAAGTTAAACCTTGTAAATATGTGTGTTTTTGTTTTTGTGTTCTATTTTTCTTTAATTTTTGCAATAGAACGTTTGTCTGAGCTTGTCATCTTATTTGATACAAAGATGTCCACTTCTTGTTTTTAGATGTAAAGGATTATATAAGACCTTCTATTGATATAATTTTTTTATTAAATAACAAAAAACCTAATCTCATACCAAAATTCTCATATCTCAGCTGCACAAAAGAGTTTATAACTTAAATTAACTGTCCAGTGCCCACTCCCACCCTTTATTTATTTATTTATTCTCTATTTCTATTCAATTTACTTTTAAAAATAATTGGAAAAATATATATAATTTTTCAGAAGCTAGATCTACATGTTGGCATAAAAATGATTATCACATATATATCACAATATATATGATCAGAATAACTTTCGGGTATTATGAGGAATCTCCATAATACATTGGTAAGTGGTAACTTAAGGTCCTCTGCCAGGAGGACTTTGACTGCTTTTGCCACTGCAAGGATAAGTTCTTACAATTAACTGTTGAAATGTATTCTAATATATATATATATATATATATATATATATATATATATATATATATAGGAGGCATATACATATAATAATATATGATATGGCACACACATGCCATGTGTTGTTAACGCAATAGACTATCTTGTACATTTAAAATTGAGCACATGACACTAATGCAAACACTGATAGAATACACCATGGTGTCTTGATGAGAGATAAAGCTCAAGTTTCCAGAGTTCTGTTTTTTCATTTATCCAAAAAAAGTCCACTTATATTTTTCCATATTATATGACTCTATTAATATGTGTAACTGGTTTTGCATTTTCATAAAAATAAATAAATAAAAGTAGAAATGTGTAATGGTTTATTCAGACAAATCAGCTGAATACATTAAAAAGCCTAGACTTCTTACCTTCAATTTGTTATATATATGTGGGGTCCCCCTCATGGAAAACTCCGTAAAAATATACTTCACCTATGTAACGCTAAGGAAGAAATCGTCGTAAAGTAATGTGAATGCATATATCAAGTGCAAGTGAACTTTGAAATGGTGAATTGAAACAGTGGCTTGAGGCGTGCATAACGCGGCAACGTTGTGTGTGTGTGTGTGTATATATATATATATATGTGATATGATTTGCCAGAGAGAAAAATAACAATCCTTTTGCACTCTACTTTCCTTGCATTTCTTTTGTGTCAGTTTTTCAAACTCAACAACAGTGCTCTCTCGGTCTATAATTATAATTCTATCCTATTTCTTCAAATACATTTATTTATAACGGTTAGATAATATATTTCATGTTACTTTTTTAGTATTTTAAGTCACCTAAAATTTCTTATACATTTTCCTAATTCAAACTTGGTCTCTAAGATAATGTGTCTATAAATAAGGTTGATGTATTTTTCATTCAATTCAATTCATATATCAATTCAATCAAATACAAATTTTCCTATATTTCTAATATGGTATTAAAGCCTATCAAATTACTGGTAGTCTTCATTATTCATCGCCCTCACCACCGGGAATGACACCATCGGTTTCATCCCAGGCAGTCAATGGTAGAAAATAGTTTCCACCAAATCCGGACGCTCTTACACAACTAGTTGTCAAATAATTTTCTCTCTTTCACCCTAATTCAAAGGTGACTTGAAGCCCACTCTTCTCTAGCCGAGAAAATTAAATTGGTGGTGTTCGAATCGTGTTCGCGAAGATTAAAAAATCGGGTCCGCACTCTTTTGCACAACAAAATTATTTTGATCATAACTTCTTCGTTACTAAACCAAACGACCTAAGACGAATTCCAAAAGATATGAAATTTGAAGAGCTTCGATTTGATATTTTATATGTCTATATTCTGAGTAGAAAAGTGTGGTCAAATCTATATTTGAAGTTATTGTCTTGGCTACGAATTTCTATGCGGGAATTCATCTTTTTCGACTTGGATTTGCAAAGAGATTCAGATTGTTCTTCGTCCAAAGCCGCTAACAAATTGGAGGCCACCTCCAAGACCCACAATCACTGTCGCCCGACCCTCACATTACTATCTGAGTCTCCACAACTCCCTCGCTCACCGAGTCCTCATCCAGATAGTTTCGGTGATCACATGTTCTTGTGATTGTATTGTATCTTCACAGTTCCGTTACCGCGTCTCCGCATGCTTTCAGTGGTGATCACGCGCTTTTGTGATCGTGTTGTATCTTCACAGTTCCGTTACCGCGTCTCCGCACGTATTCAGTGGTAATCACACACTTTTGTGATTGACCACCATGTTTCCTTGCGCCCTCCTCGGTGATTGACCACGACACTTACATGTGCCTCTTATGATAATCACAAGTCTATGTTGATTGATCACAACACTTGCATGTGCTTCCTGTTGTAATCACATATCTATGTTGATTGACCACAACACTTGCATGTGCTTCCTATGGTAATCACATGTCTATGTTGATTGACCACAACACTTGCATGTGCTTCCTGTGGTAATCACATGTCTATGTTGATTGACCACAACGCTTTTGCGCCCCTACCAGTGGTAATCGTATGCCTTCGCACTTTCATGCACCTTTAGAAGTGGTTATCATCATGCACTCTATGTGTCACCACTACAAGAAATCAGGGCTTTAGGGACAGTCAAATCCGTCACAAAAAATCCTAAAATCGTCGCTAATATTCAAATCAAATCGTCACAAAAAGTGGCATCATGAAAGGTTATTAGTGACGCTCAAGTTTTATCGTCACAAAAAAATGGTGTATTATTTACGATTTTGACCGTCACTAATAACTAGACTACTAGTGACGGTCAGAAACTGTCACTAATACCCTGTCACAAAAAAGTAGTGTATTAGCATCAGTTTTGACTAGCTAGATATGGTTCTCGATCATGAAGATCAGAATCAGTACAAAAGGGATAAAATTAGAGAAATTAGAGATTAGCTGAGAGAATCGAGTGAGAAGGAAGGCTTATGGTTAGGGCTGGTGGGCTTCAAACCAGAGAGGAATGAGAGAGAAAGAAAGGGGTGAAACTAAAAAAGGTTAGGGTTCATTTGATAGCCGCGAAAATTTTGTGTCAAAATTACCGTTCCAATAAGTAGGGTAATTAGGGACGGTCCGTGTCAAAATTACCATCCCAATAAGTAGGGTCATTAGGGATGGTCTGTGTCAAAATCACCGTCCCAATAAGTAGGGTCATTAGGGACGATCCAAGTTAACTGTGCCCAAAAATAGGTTATTAGTGACAATTTTTTGGACTGTCACTAAAGGATTGTTCCTAAAAAACCTAATTCTTGTAGTGCACTAACACGCTTCCATGCACCTCCAGAAGTCATCGTGCGCTTACATGCGTCACTAACGTGCTTCTATGTGCCTCTAGAAGTCATACTGCACTTCCATGCGCCACCATCGCGCTTCCATGCACCTCCAGAAGTCATACTGTGCTTCCATGCGCCTCAACATGCCTGATCTTCCATGCACCGCGCTTCTATGCATCACTAATGCACTTCCATGCCCCTCCAGAAGTCATACTGCATTTCCATGCGCCACTATCGTGCTTCCATGCGCCTCTAAAAGTCATACTGCGCTTCCATGCGCCACCAACGTGTTTCCATGCGCCTCAACATACCGGATCTTCCGTGCACTGCGCTTCCGTGCGCCTTTAAAAGTAGTTATCATCGTGCGCTTCCATGTGTCACTAACGTACTTCCATGCGTCTCCAGAAATCATCGTGCGATTCCATGTGTCACTAACGCGCTTTCATGCGCCTCCAGAAGTCATATTGCGCTTTCGTGCGCCACCATCTCACTTCTATACACCTCTAAAAGTCATACTGCGCTTCCATACACCACCATCGCGCTTCCATGTGCCTCAACATGCCGGATCTTCATAGTTCTGCCATCGCTTTTATGTATCCAAATTCAAGTTAGTTTCATATAACTCACTTTGAGTTTAAGGGGGCTGTTAGATAATATATTTCATATTATGTTTACTATTCTAAACCACCTAGGAATTCTTATACATTTTCCTAATCCATCTAGGATTCCTAATTTATCTAGGACTAGGGTTTCTTATCTCCTAAATAAACTTGGTCTCTAAAATAATGTATCTATAAATAGATCTTAAACTATCTATTGTTTCGCAATTTTGAGTAAGAAAATTCCACTTTTCTTTCTCACTTCAAGGAATAATAAAAATAATTATTTTTTTATTTTATGTTTTATCAAAAATTAAATTATTGAAATTGAACTCTCGCGAATGCTAAGTCATTTACATTTGATATTTTTTACATACCTGATACTCTCTGTTAACTAGAAGTTTTTACAAAATTAAAATTAAATTTTGGTGAGCTTGAAGCTTACTTTTTGTGAACCAAAAATTTCACATGTACTCGCCTAGAGTTTGTTGCGTGCAATGAAAGAAGATGCTTTTTGTTTTCGTATGATATTGTGCACACATAATCAAAAGAGCAATGTTTCACGTCTCGAATAAATATCTCGAATCTATATGGCAGGTGACATAACGCATTATTTTAGGAGATAAAATTAAATTGTGAGTTAGTATTGATGAGATTCCCCGATACACGGAGTCCCGGTGGTCTAATATACATGTTGATGTTTATTTTTATATTAATTAACCACCATATCACCTGTCACATAGATTCAAGATATATTTCGGGATATGTAGCATTTTCCTAATAAAAAATACTAGGGAAATGCTAAACTTCATAAAATTATTTCATGATTTTGTATCGTGAATGATGTGACAGGTGATAATACCATTGGAACTCCGTGTATGAGTGAAAATTTCACAAATACTAATTCACTATTTAATTTTATCTCCTAAAATAATAAAAAATAATAATAAAAAATATAGATTTATTGTTGGTAGAATTCCTATAAATATAGAATTGTTACCTGTCATATCATTCATGATACAAAATCATGAAATAATTTTATGAGGTGTAGCATTGCTCAAAATACTAAGACAACGTAAAATAAAGAAAAATAACTGGAAGCCTCGTTTTTTCATCTACAATATGTGCAACAATACATTTGGTGGAAAACATATGCATTAACAAGACATTTGAGTTTTACAAATAAAACAACTTTATAGGAAATGATAAATATTATTCAAGGCATGTTATATAAATACAAAAATTAGAATTCGTACATGTGGTGAGACAAATGATTTTTCTGTAAAAGAGAATTGCACTATGGGTCGACACTAAGTTCATATTTTTTCACAATAATATTAGATGAAATCACAAAAAAGCCTTACAAAAGACATTTCAGGTTGAATGTTGTTTGATGATCACAAAGTTCTACTGGACACTTCTACTGAAAATTTAGCAATAAAAGTAGAAAGGTGGGAGAAACGCCTTAGAATCAAAAGATTTAAAAATTCAGATATGGATAATATAATGGTTACGCCTGAAATCAAAAGATTATCCAAAGTTACCATTTACGATAATTAAGGTCAACAATATAAAAGAATGGTGAGTTCATAGATGATGATAAAATTAGTAAAATTGGAGCAAGTTAACATGGGATGAAATCATTAATTAAAAATGATTTGTAAAAGTTAAATATTATAAAAAAAAAAAAACTTGTGACTGAAAAAAAAGAAAAAATAAAATTTATGTGTTGAACTCATTCATATGAAATTAAAGAAAGGATGATGATAACACAAGTACCAAGTAATTAGTTCTAATTTTAATTGTTTGAATGGTACTGACAGGTTGAGAATTTCAATCCTATTGAACATTAGTCTTATCAAAACACTACCCTCATGCTATTTGTTTGCAATAGTTGCAGAGAAAAGGTTCGTGTAAGCTGGATTGAATGATTGTAAAAGCAGCTTAAATATTTTCATTCTACAAATGATTAATGTAGAAAAATATCAATATCTGATCTCTAGAGCAACCCTAGATGGATAACCGAGTTAGCATAGCGCTTGTGTTCGACTTGGCGTAGCAACGAAGATGGTCGACTTGGGATCTAGGATCTAAGTATCTTGTATCATTGAAAAGAATCACTTAGCTCTGGATGCTATGATGCTGCTTATTCTTTTCTAAAATAAATAATAATAATAATGTCAACAATAGAAGATAAAAGTAAAGAAAAAGGAAACTATCATACCTCACCTGCACTGCATGATAACAAGCTTTACTATATCACCGTGGAGTATCTAGTTGGTGACAACATGGCCTACCCCTAGCTCCCTTTATCGATTCTTATTCTTTTTTTTTTTTTTAATGATACGTATTCAAACACTTTCTCTACTTATCATTTCAAATTCCTCAATCCAAATGGAGTATAATGCTTCGTTTAAATAGATAAGAGAGAAAAAAAAAAAAAAGAGAATAGCTTTACTTATGAGAGAAGAGAAAAGAAAAGAGATGATTGCAATAACCTTGATTTATATTTGAATAAATATGAGAGAAAAGAAAAAAAAGAATAATATTATTATTTGGATAAGATAGAAAAGAAAAAAAGAAAAAAGAAATGATAACAATCAAATGACTATTATATCCTTTTATATTTAATGGGATATGAGTGAAATAATAATTTTCTCTTTTTAATTATTGAGGGTAGTTTCGAAATTATAAAAGTACCAATTAACTCACTATCCTTTCCCTCTCAATCTTCTCATTTTTGGAAGAATATGATATGAAGGATTAAGAGGGATAACTATCTCTCCAAATCCCTCATTTCTCTTCATCTAAAGTACTCAAATACAAAATACACTATCATCTCCTTTCTTTTTTCTCCTTATCTTTCCAAATCCTTTGATTCAAACGATGCCTAAGAGAAAAATAGAATACTGTCTAAAGAGTAGTGATAAGTAGTCTGAATTCAGATTAGTACGAAAGAGGCTTATGTGAGTGGGAGTGATAGGACCCAACACTCCACTCACATAAAAATCACTCACACTAGTACGAATCGAACTAACTCATTATCCTGGTCTAAATTAACAAATAATTTCTATAATGCATTCAGGGTCCCATCAAATGAAAGTCCATTGGCTATTAAAGATTCAATATTTTGACTTTGTTTCCTTTCGCGTGTGAATTCTCATATACCAAGTACAGTAAAACCTCTATAAATTAATAGCGTTGGGATCACATAAATTCTATTAATTAAACGAGATATTAATTTATCGATAAATTAATAAGTTATTAATTTAACAAGATATTTTATATACATTATTTTTTTATTTTCAAAACAAGAGTTTAGGGTGGTGATATTCACACTCCTATTTTCTATGTTTGCACTCCCATCTTAGGAGAAATGTCATTTCTAACCTTTACTTCATATGTGAATGATTAAGGTTTTTCAAAATACTAAACTACCCTTTCAGACATTCTCTTTGTCTCTTATCTTTAATGTTTTTGGTCTCTTTTTATCAAATCCAAAACAAATACTCAAAAAAATAATAATTCAAAAAAAATATTCTCTCTTTTTACGAGACCAAAAAAAGTTATCTATGTTAATAAATTATTTTTTTTGACAAGACCAAATATATATATATATATATATATATAGATATATATCTGTTGAATAAATTATATCTTTTGTCGTGAGATAAAAAAATATCTCTCTTAAATAAATTATTTCTTTTGGTAGGAATTAAAAATTAAAAAATACCCAAAAAATAGTTATTCATGTTAAATAAATTCTCTCTTGACACGACCCAAAAAAAAAGTATATAAAAAATTTTATTCTTGTTGAATAAACTATCTACATTGAGAGTACCCAAAAAAAAAAAATTATCGTTATTGAATAAATTATATATTTTGATAGGTTCAAAAAAAAGAAATTATCTGTATTGAATATATTATCTCTATTGGAAGAAACCAAAAAATATATATATATTTGTTTAATAAATTATCCATTTTGAGAAGACAAAAAAAAAAACTATGAACAAGTTATATCTTTTGACAAGATTAAAAAAAAAAGTAGTAAAGAAAGTAAAAAAAGTCAAAATATTTATCTCTTTGATAAGACCAAAAAAAAAACATAATAAAGAAACTAAAGGAGTTTAACTTAATAGTATAAAGGGTAGTTGTGATATTATAAAATAAGAGATGGTGTATTAATTAGTTTATAGACCTTCTTGTCATTTTCTTTAAAAGAAAAAGGTAAGTGGAATGCAACCGTAGAAAAAAGGAGTGCAAATATCGTCTCCCAAGAGTTTATTATTATTATTATTATTATTATTATTATTAACCTTGTTAAATTTAACTTATCAAGAAAAGACAAGCAACACTAGATTCATATTTCAAAAAAATATCATAGTCAGTCCTATATGTACTTTTTCCCAAATTATTAATTTATGTAATAAGTATGACCTATAGAAACCTATAAGTTAATTTCTAAAATATATTATCTTATAAATTTAATGAAATTATTAATTTATTACATTGACCCAAGTCGGGACTGACATAATGTATTATTTAAAAGAAATTATTAATTTATCGAGTATTAATTTATAGAAATTTTACTATAGAATCAAAAGAAAACTTCATGAAAATACAAGAAAAATTAAATGATGGAGCAATTTTGGCTGATAACTACTTGATAACTACAATTGACAGAGGAGAGGTAACGTGGAACTTTGACCCTACAAGCAGTTTAAACAACATGGGAGTCTAGCTAGCAAACAAGTGGAAGTCCAACCGGCAAAGTAAATCGATAAGGATAATAAACACAATCCCTCACTTAATCATAACTATCCCAATTCTTGCTAGACAAGGTAACGGGAGGGATCCCCTACTACAACGCTACTACTATCATTCCTCTGCAAATAAGAGGGTCTGTCAACCTAGAAAGGTATGCCATAATTTAATACAATTTTTTTATTTTTTTTATAAGATTACAAGTACTAATTTGATTGTTGGAGTGTACCCTGACGGCATCCCACCTACGCGATCACATCTCTTCTGTTTTGAAGGAACGAAGCTCGTGGTCACAATTCCTCTATTTTGAAAGAACGAAGCTCTGAACCGAATCATGAAAATTTCAACATCAACAGTTGACACCGTCTGTGGAAAATAAATAATTTCATTTTGAAGCCGAGAAAATCAAATTTGTGGTGTTCGAATCATAACTTCTTTGTTATTGATCGAAACAGGATGAGACAAATTCTAGAAGATAGGAGTATTCCAAGCAGTAGAACCTGGTAAAATATGCATTACAAGCTGCTATTCCTTAATCTTGGTTGCAAATTTCTACGCGAGAATTTATCTTTTTGAGCTTGAAGTTGCAAAAGGATTGAGAGAAAACAAGGTGGTGGCATGAGAGAGAAGGAAAGAGACAGAGGGGAGGAGTGCAGTGGAGAGAGATAGAGGTGCAACAATTAGTAGTATGGTGGAGAAAGATAGAGGTGCAATGGAGAGAAAGAGCGAATGATTGAGAAAATAGAGAGATGAGAGGAGGGCAAGTTTGTCCATTCACATGAATCCTATTATTTTATGATATTAAAAGGAATACTAAATTTATTAAAATAAGAAATGAAAAAGGTTGTTTAATTATATCCTAAGGCTATAATTAAAATGTATAGACTACTCCTGACTCACCATGGAGCCGTTGAACACTACCGTGTGTATATATATTGTGTGTGTCTATGTGATATATAAATTGGAGTTTATTTTTTAAAAACAATAGTGTAAAATTAAGCTTTAATGATGAGATACATGCTTAACCAAGATTTTAAAGTCCTGTTATTTTGGAAATTCTAACGGGTATCAAAATGCTATTAGTGTTGGGAATTCCAAAGATCACTAACTATTTGTATTAAAAATTTATAATATTATTTGATTAAAAGTTATATAAAAATTAAAAAATCGATACATGTTATCTAAATTGGAGTTAATTATTTTTAAAAAAAAAAGTGTAAAAGCTTTAATTATGAGATGCATGTTTCACCAGCTTTTTAAAACCCTATTACCGTTCAAATCAATTCCAATAAGTATCAAAATTCTATTAGTGTTGGGAATTCCAAAGGTTACCAACTATTTGTATTAACAATTTATAATATTATTTGTTGAAAAGTTATATAAAAATTCAAAAAACTATACACTCTATAGTTATATAAAAATTCAAAAAAATATACACAGTATATGTGTGTTATCTAAATTGGAGTTAATTCTTTTTATAAAAAGTATAAAAGCTTTAATAATGAGATGCATGATTTACCAACTTTTTAAAATCCATTCCAATAGGTATTAGAATTCTGTTAGTGTTGGAATTCCAAAGCTTACCAACTATTTGTATTAACAATTTATAATATTATTTCACTAAAAAGTTATATAAAAATTCAAAAAAAAAAAACCTGATAGGGAGCGGTAAGGACAAAGCGCAAGGCAATTCTCTCATTCCTAAACAGAGTGGGAAACCCGACCTTTGTAAATACCATTGCAACTCCTTAACCAAGTACGCAATTACTACCCTTCGAGTGCCTTCAGAACTTCTTAAGTCTTTCCGATTATAACTTAACCGTCGGAGCGTAGTTGGCCGGCATCACATCGGTGACCCTTCGATTACTTTTTTTCTTGTCTTTTTCAAGTTACATTGACTCGGATCGTTTAACGATTTCTGCATCATCAGTTGGCGCCGTCTGTGGGAACGACTTAACTATTCTCCAATAAGCATGATACACTTACAATCTGGGTTAGACATTAGGGCCAAAAGGGATCTTTCTACCGATCACAACCCGTCAGCTTGGCAAGACCATCTTTCCAATTACAACCCACCAGTCGAACAAGATTTTTCTGTCGGTCAGAACCTTCCAACCAAGCAAGATCCTCCTGCCGGTCATGACCTGCCAGTCGGGTAAGACCCTCCTGCTGATCACAACCCTTCCATCGACGAAGATGGTATCCCAAGGGTCCAATGATATCTGAATCCCTTTATAGGTAGAAATGTGTATGGGCCCTGATATTGTTTTAAAAGTGTAAAATAACTCGCAAGCGCACAAATCTATTGAAGTATAGATTAGCAAGAACAAGGTTGAACCCAAGGGAATGCTTTGAGAAGAAAAACTAATACAAATTCAAATTAATTTAAAACTAATCTAGTTTAAATAAAAGTTGGTTGATTTGAGAGAAATTAAACTAACATGCAAATAAAATAACACTATTGAATTCAAATTGAGAAAATAAATAAGGTTTCAGATTCCACCACCATTAAATCCGTGAAGCTTCTAATATTCATTTATTAATTTTTAAATTTAGAGTAGCAATTAAAAAATCAATCTATTGCTTACACAAGATTTAACAATAAAGCACTATTAAAAATATATTAAAAAGGTAGATTTTCTTTCGTTTCACTAGTGTAAAATTCTAAGCAATTTATGAATCCAATTTAATGAAAAACATAAGATCAAAGATTATCACTTTTAAGAAATACAAATTCAAGCTTAGATTAATTATAATACTTTCTAACTACCACATATAAATGATCTAGATGGTGAAAGAATTATAAAGTAATTAATCACAAGAAGCAAAAATCATCAGCATTTAAATCATACACATGAGAATCAATTAATGAAAAAAAATAACTTCACCTCATTAATGGAGGTTCCTCCTCAACCCTAGTTGAGAAGTTTAGTTACACATGGTAGAAAAAGATAACAAATAAATAAAAGACATAATAAAATAAATAAATAAAATTCGGATTGTCTCTGCCTTCTCTACCATGACCTCCACTTGTTTTTCTCATCCTCAACCCTACTCATCTCTTTCTCTTATATAGAGGTCCTCTGGGGTGTTCTCCAAGTAAAAGAAAATAGGAAAGTATTTAGGAGAAAATGTGCCAAAATATTTTCTCTGAATTGAAATCCAATTTTGACCTTGAATTAGTGCGATTCACGAAATTTTCGTGAAATACAAATATCTCTAGAATCGAATTTCATTCAACACAATTTGATACTCGTAAATAATGGTTTCAGGCCATTTTTCAAAACGAGATTAAAACTGAATTATGTGCAGAATTAGGCTCAAGCCCGAAATTTCCTTAAGCAAATATAATTCTCTTGGACCACTTCCTTGGGCTAATTTGAGTTAAGATACGGAGTTGAATGGATTCACTTGATGTAGGCTTCATATAATCCTCTTGAATGTCTTCTTTAAAGCCCAAAAATCATGATTTTAACTGAAATAATCATGAAGGCCCTAAAAATATAGAAAACACAAAAATAAAGTAAAATCATAAATAAATTATCACTAAGAGAATAAAATATACAAATTAAGAAACTAGAATGCGTAACATTCAATGCCGATCACACCCCCAAACTTACATATTACTAGTCCTTTAATAATAAAACAAAATAAAACTAAAACAAAGAAAACTAACTAAACACTAACTAGACTACCCAAACTCCACTTTAGTGGAAGAAACGATTGCATTTAGCATATGCAACAAGCCTTTAAACCACTAGGTTCCCCCTAGTGGTCGAGTTATAGTCTCATGAGGGTTTCCAGAAATGTTACCCACAAATATTCAAAATTTCTGTTTAAACATAAATCAAGAAGAAGACTACAATATATAGTTACAAACTTGTAGTCAAGAATAACTCCAAATTTTCAAATTCCATAATTTAAAGCAATGGTCCCATGCATAATTCATATCAACAAATCTCAAAGCAACTAACTCTAGCTTCCTCGTGAAAAGTGAACTAACAGTCATCTCATGTAGCATAACCTAGCTCCGAATATATTAAGACACATACCCCTTCAACTCACTAACTCCCCTTATTGAACTCAGACTCCCAAACATGAATACATGACTTTTCTTTTTTTTTTTATTTTTTTTCATTGATTTATTGGTTGTGCAATGTCTTGGTTTATTAAGCTTTCTGGAAGATCTATGTAGCAAGCTTTCAATCAGTGACTCCCAAACCAAATGACTTTAGGGTACTAGGTGTCAAGACACACCGAAGAACATAATAACCCAAATCAGTCAGACTACAAACCAAGACAACCAATGATCATTTTTTCTCACCAATTCACTTTTGACACGAACACTCAATGCTTACTGAGGCAAGAGGTCTGGTTACTCATAAAAAATGATCAAATTGATTTGTTATTCATCAGATGTATTGTAACCTAACAACTCAGAGCCAAAATTTATATCCCACAAGATTATGCTAGTGTGTCTGTGCATGTGAACAAACTAAAACCAATCACTCCAAAGTATATCAATGCAAACCATGATTAAAACCATTAGATTCAAGCCACATATTTCAAAATTTTAAAACATACTAAAAAATTGCAAGTTAAGCACCTACATAAAGTATTAATCCCTTGAATAATGTAAAAATATCCTATCTAAAAACAAAACAAAATAAAATAAAAAATAAATTATGAAAATAATGTAACAAAAAAGTCCTCAAAACAAGAAAATTTTCATAAAAATCTCCCCTTATTGCAATAAAGCACATAAAAAGGCATCGCCTCACCCCCAAACTTAAACTGGACATTATCCTCAATGTACATCCAAATAAAAGCATAGAGAAGGGTTAGAACGATATTACCATGAACCCAAAATAGTGCCAAAAAAAAAAATAGCAAATCAGTAACATGAAGGTAATACAAGCACTCCCCCAAACTTGGATGCGACAATCTATTAAAACAAACCACTATACTCTAACGACTAAGTGAAATAACATGGGTGAAAATAAATATGAAACATAAAGTAAAAAAAAAAAATTTTTTTTTTTTGAAACCTAATCTTCACGCGAAAATCACGGGTACTACTTTTCTCCCTATTCTCTGAACTGGTGGGTTTCAATTTTCGAAGGTGTATATGTGATAAGATATTGATTATCCAAACACGCTAATATATAGAGTACAAAGAGGTTGCATTTCTTTATTAAAATTATACTGTGTTGAAGCAATCTCGACAATATTGGGTATCGAAACCAGACTTTAATAAACGAAAATCATCAACTTTATTAATCATATCACAAATTGTAGAATTTGTACTACATATATAGTTAGAGAATGGGTGGCTATACTGGACCATTATAAAAAAAAAATTCTTTCTTTTTTTAAGAAAAATTTAAAATTAAATACACAAAGTTACCTAACATTTATAAACCCATGGAAAGTTTAATACTATGTATGGAAAGAAAAAAAATACAAAGAAAAAATGATTGACACAAACTAAAAATAAAAATATTCAAGTTCTAGAAATTCTAAAACTAATAATGTACAATGATGACCAAATAGGTCAATCATGATAAAAGGGACTATAACTCAACTGATACATTGGCTTTCCACTTTTCGATGTCTATAAAATGGACTGAATTTAATGAAACATTCACATCCAATAAAACATTCACATCTTTACAAGTATTATCAATATCAAAATCATAACCAAAATTAGTTAGACTTGCCTCTAAAGGGTCCTTATAACTAGCATGAATAAAAGTATCCTGATCTAGATTCTCTATTAAATTTAACTCACAAATATTTTCAGAGTCCGGTGGTTGTTGGCTTATGTTAAAAATATTAAGTTCAACCGGCATATTTTCAAAAGAGAGTTTCACAACACCATTCCTACAGTTGATTAGAGTATTTGAAGTGACGAGGAATGGACGACATAAGATGACAGGTATCTGGCTAGTAGGATTAGCTACAAATTGAGTGTTTAAGACAATAAAGTCTACATGGAAGAAGAATTTATCAACCTGAATGACCAAATCCTCAATAAAATCACGATGTACCTTAACTGAGTGATCTGCTAATTGTAGTATCACATTCGTAGCTTTTAACTCACCAAGATCAAGTTGCTCGTAAATAGAGTAAGATAACAAGTTGACACTCGCACCCAAGTCAAGCAGAGCTTATTGAATTTTTTGATCACCTATGGTACATGAAATCGTAGGACATCCAATATTCTTAAATTTAGGTAGAGTGCGATGTTGGATGATTGAGCTAACTTGCTCAGTGAGGAAGGCTTTCTTGCGCACATTCAAGCCACGTTTGACAGTACACAAGTCCTTTAAAAATTTTGCATAAGAAGAGACCTGTTGAATTATATCGAGAAATGGAATATTAGTTTTGACTTATTTAAACACTTCTATAATCTCATTATAGTGATTCTCCTTCTTAGATTTTTGAAGTATTTGAGAATATGGTGCAGTAGGAACAAAGTTCCTAACTGGTGGACTTATGGTGGGTCAAGATTGGGGACTTGAATTTCTGACTCAACTTCAGATATAGTTGTGTCCTCTCTCCCTAGACTGTGAACATGGTCCTTTTCAATTTTTCCATTATGTATAGGCATTTGGACTCCATTATCAACTTGTATACCTGACCTTATGATTGTGATAGACTGAACCTGTATATGTGAACTAGAAGTAGAACATTTAAATTAGTAGAACATTTAAAATATTTGTGAATTTTTTTGTCTAGTGAAATTTAGATTTAACCTCAATATCTTTCATTGATATTACCAACACTTCAACCATAATTGCAATCAACATCCATGGGTCAATAAACATGTTTTCACCAAGCTTACTTTACATGTGAATGTATTATGATAAAAAAGAAAAAAAAATAGTATATTAACAAAGAGGCACAATGATGCTAATTTAATAAAATTTTTGGGATAAACATTATCTAAAATTCAATGATTTAAAAATTTCCATTACAAAGATTGAATGTCTCATGTACAGAAAAAAAAAATCAACAATACAAATTGACAAAGAAATGAAAAATATATCAAACCTCACTCTTTGAATTGAATGACTTAGAATTGACCATTTGGAAAGGATGAGCGTTTTTCCAAAAGATTATCCTTTGTTCACCAACAATGGAGAGTCGACGCCCCGTTGCAACACATTTCAATCAACACCCAATTTGATCACGTTAGACTTCTCAACTCCTATTCTTTTGTTTCAAGAATCTCCTAATTCCATTTGATAACTGTTTATGAAAAGAAAATAATATTATAAGGAAAATGCTACATGTCCCGAATAAATATCTCGTAGTATATCTTGAATTTATGTAGCAGGTGATATGGTGCTTATCTAAACATAGACATCAACATGTATATCACCGGAACTCCGTATATGGAGGGAATCCCACCAATACTAACTCACCGTTTAATTTTATCTTCTAAAATAATGGGTTATATTATTCGAGATATACTTCGAAATATTTATTCGGAACATGTAACATTGCTCTATTAATAATTGAAAGTTAGTTTTGCCAAAGTTTGTGTCTTTTGGGTGTCTTCAAGAAAAGGAAACGTTTCGGATTTAAGCGTTAAGGAAACTGATAGGAAAAGGAAATAATATTAATAACTATACTTTAATTTAGTTTTTCTGAAGGTTTGTTTCCTGGTGTCCTAAAGAAAAAGTTTAGGTTTAGAATAAGAAAATAAGTTTAATAACTATAATTTAGTTTGGCGAAAAACGTTTAGGAATAAAATTATTAATAATCATAGTTTAGTTTAGAAGGTGTTAACTCATATAAGAAATAAGAAAAGACGCATACACTTTTAAAAATAGTATAGAAAAAAAAAGAGATAATAATATAGATAAGTTTTTTTTTTTTTTTTTTAAGGAAGAGAAAAAGTTTCTTAACAATTTTGTGTATATTAGAGTTTTCTCTTCCTTAGATAGAAAAACTGAAAATATATATTACTTGAATTAAAATACTTCTTCCAATATTAATTATATTAAAAGCCCAACGTACTAATTTTTGGGACATACGTTAGTTTACTATTTTCATTTTCTCTATACATTTTCTATATTTTTTATTCATTTTTTGTTTTTTATACTCTTTTTTTAAGGAAGAGGAAAAGTTTCTTAACAATTGTGTGTATATATATGTGTATATAAATTAGAGTTTAATTAAAAGAAATGGGTAGTATAAATGTGTGTATAAACTATATGATGTGATCATTATTTTATACATTTTTGATTTAATTTGATGAAAGTAGCAATTATATCTTTTTATTTAAAAGTACTAATTTTTGGGAGATAGTTTACTATTTTCATTTTCTCTATACATTTTTCATTCATTTTTTTTTAATTTTTTTATACTTTTTTTTAAGGAATAGGAAAAGTTTCTTAACAGTTGTGTGTATATATATGTGTATATAAATTAAAGTTTAATTAAAATAGGCGCACTAATCTTTTTTGGGTCCCTCCTTTTGGGTCTTTTTTTTCAATTCCTGTAAAAAGAGATAGCTTTTCTTTTTTAGGTCTCGTCAAAAGAGATGATTTATTCAAGAGATAATTTTTTTTTAACAATTGTGTGTATATAAATTAGAGTTTAATTAAAATAAATGGGTAGTATAAATGTGTGTATAATTATACGATGTGATCATCATTTAATACAATTTTAATTTAATTTAATGAAAGTAGCAATAATATCTTTTTATTTAAAAAAAAGTTAAAAATGTATAGAAAAAATAAAAAAGCCTCACACATTTATGTAGTTTAAGGAAGATGAAAAGTTTCTTAACAATTGTGTGTATATAAATTAGAGTTTAATTAAAATAAATGGGTAGTATAAATGTGTGTATAATTATATGATGTGATCATCATTTAATACAGTTTTAATTTAATTTAATGAAAGTAACAATTATATCTTTTTATTTTTAAAAAAGTGAAAAATGTATAGAAAAAAAAAAAACCTCACACTTTTATAAGTAGTATATATATAGATAATATAGATATAGATGTGTGTATAATTATATGATGTGATTATCATTTAATACATTTTTAATTTAATTTAATTTAATGAAAGTAGCAATTATATCTTTTTATTTTAAAATAAGTGAAAAATGTGTAGAAAAAATAAAAAAGCATCACACTATGAGTAGTATTGATATAGAGATATAGATATAGATATACATAAATATTAGTAATTGAAGTGGGAGCCTTGCACAACCATTTGCCCATACTATTCTTGGTATGAGTCGGACAAAGTAAATGGTCACGACCTTCCTCTAGGCCAATTACACTCACCATCTATCCACTGGGATTATTCTGAGTTCACCACCAAACACTGCAGTCTCAACGGCCATGGCAATATGCTCAAGCTTTTACTCTCGAATACCAAACCACTTCAGAGGCAAAACCATCTCTTCATTCCCCACAAAACCACCTTTTTCTGTTTCTTTCAAGGCTTTCTCTTCTCAAATTTTTAGTTCTACAACCAAAGGTATTGTCTTTTATTCTTTACTGGGCACTTCTTTCTTCGTTTTTTTCCCTTTTAGTTTTGTAATAATCTTTCATAGAGATTTGAATTTTCGGAATTTCTTAATATGAAGATAAAAAGGAAAAAAACTTTTATGTTTTTGTTTTTCTGAATTTCTTAATATGAGGATAAAAGGAAAAATTCAATTTGAACGGGGACTGTGTTCATGGGCTTTGATAATTCATTATAATTTGCAGGATTCGGAATGTTGCTAAGCATACTGGGGTGGTGTTGTTATTGATCTTTTTTTCTTTTTTTTTCCTCCCCAGAATGTTGAAGTGCAATTAAGATGGTTAGAGAGTTATTTGAATTAATACACGGGCTTCAATTGGGGTATTTTGGATGTCCCATAGATATTTGATGGCTCCATTGTCTTTTTGCAATCATTTGGATGTATAGATATAATGATATGGGTCATGAGGGGTTTTTTATTTTTTTTTTCCGCTAAGATAAGTATGTCTTGAACGTAAAGTGTTTGTACAAAAGCCTAGACCATAGCCAAAGGCAGAGAAGTTACAACTCCAGCATAAGAGCAAAACATGGAGAAAATGAGATTTTATGGGAGTTATCATTGCAGTTGATGGTATATTATAATTTTCAGGAATTTCAGAAAATGACATATTTCACTCTCCGTGGGAATAACTGCTACCTTCTTTCTGTAAGCATTATGTAAGACTTCGGACATGTAAAGAAATTAACATGAAATGTATGTGGGGTGGTCAAAATAAATCAGTAAAATTTTCTACTAGAAGCATTTCAAATTTTCAAGTTGTTGCAATTTGATACGCACCTCTTCAAAGGTGTTTATGCTAGACTCAGAAAGTAGAAGGTCTTAAACATTTTACCAATAGCTAGAACTTGGAAATGTGAAAAGGAAAACAATCTACTGAAAATCCAGATGAATCTGGTTGGACTTGTTTTTATGAGATACTACAAAGCCAGAAAACTCTGAAATTGATGGCTATAATTTAGTTCTCGTCTAGCTTTAAGCCTCATAAAACTTGACTCATTCTTTAGTCATGGACATTGCTAAGTGGTGTAAGTTTGGAAATCTGTAATGGCAGAGGTGTAAATCATATTAGTCAATGTGACTTCATATAATTATGGATTTCAGTAATAGCAAAAAATGAAATAAAATAAAAAAGAACAATAAGAAGAAGAAACATTCATTAAGAATTAGTTACTCTGTCAAAGCAAGGTATATGTGAATAAATTGCATTGTAATAATCTCATATAGAAAGTCCAACTTGGTTTTATGTTCTTCCCATATTTATTTAAATACCAATTTCTGAATAATGATCCAATTCTTCTATAATTATATAACAAGGAGAGTGATGGGTTTCTATGATATTAGGGCATCAGAAAAAGGAAGTGTCACTATGATCTAGCATACCTCTCGGGTTTCAATTTATAATGTAGTATGAGGGCTTTTACATTTATTTGATCCAACTTATTTGGTGAATGTAAAGTGTTTTCTTGACTCAAATGATATTCTTTCCAACAGAGTTTTGGTTTGTCTTTGCAGCAGATGAAATGCCACCACGTGTTGGTTTTCTAGGACTTGGAATTATGGGCTTTCCAATGGCACAAAATCTGTTAAAAGCTGGGTATGACTTGATTCCTTTACTTGATTTGAGCTAGAGCAGTGCAAAACTGGTTAAGAAGTTATTAGAAGCTCAAGTTTGATTTATGTTGATAACAAATAATCCAGAATTCAATATATCCAATCTATAATTTTCTTCTGATTGATATAATGTATTGTTTTGAATTGTTCTGCAGTTCTATATGTTGTCTTGCAAATTTTTTTAACATGCTTTTAAGATCGTTATTCAATTATGATAGTGGAGGTGGTAACATTGTCAAATTACTGTTTGATGCTTCAAGGGAAATTCAAAGCACATGTGCACCTACGATTCTTAAGAACCATCAAAAGATGCTTTCACAACTCCACTGAATGTATCATTGGGATTTTAATTCCCTGGTTGGCATGTTGTAGGTGCGATGTGACTGTTTGGAATAGGACCAAGAGCAAATGTGATCCTCTCATCTCCTTGGGTGCAAAGTAAGTTTTTGATGTACAAGCCACATATATATGTCTTTGCGATCTTCCATATTTTCGTTAGATTAAGCCTATGATGAAGCAATGTCATGGTAATTGCAACAAGCTCTTCTCTTGATTAACATATTTGGAGGATGAAACACTACACATGCCGTATCATGGTACTGCTCACATCAAGATGGTCCCACTTAGATCAAATATACTAAAATGAGATCTCACATTTTTCTTTGACGAATCAGATTGGTCGAACTTAGTCAAAGGATGGAGAGGATAAAAGTTTGACATACCCTTGTTATCTGTTCTTAATGAATTCTGGTATCCATGCAATCTTCCGTCTACAGTTGCATGCATACCTTGCTATTCATGCTAAAAATGGGGGGCTCATGATTACATGAGGTCTTCCTTGTGATAGTATTTTCCTTTTTGTTATTCCTTGGAGCATCTTTAATTTGAATGCCGCATTATGTGCATATGAATTTTAGGTTATTACCATTACAGGCTTACATCCCTCTTCTATTTATAACAAGTGATATATATATATATATTAAAAAAAAAATACTTAAGAGAAATTATTGAAGAAGATAAATTAGATATAGTTTGTATGAACACTCATGTTTATAAAATAGGACCAGACCCTAGCTCTACCACCAGTTTCAGACACCAATACCTTGTTAACCTGCTATCTAGACTGTAAGACTTGAAATGAAGAGGCACCAATATATCACTGGATCATTAGGCTCGTGCTTTAAGCTTACTTGCAAAATATGTATTTCTCTTTTGGTGCATTCTATTTCCTTTTATCAATTATGTTTCTTTTTTTATTTTTTCTTTTTATTTTTTCAATTATGTGGGTTGTTTGGAGTTCTTTGGTGGGTTAGGGATACGAACTTCATACCAAAGGCTTAGAAATGAGCTTTGACATATCTTCCAGTAACTCAAAACCAACAATGCTAAAGCTTGATGGTAGCAATATTATGCACCTACAGAATAAATAAATAAAAAAAACAGAGTTCGAGTGAAATGTTATATCGCCATTACTTCTAGTTCCACAATAGACAGGCCAACAAATATTCTGTACATATAATGGCGTGTGTGTTTTCAGAACCTCCGATACAAATTTCCTGCTCTGATATACTCTCAGTTATTGAATTCATTGAATGTTTTCGGATGCATATTACTTGTATGTATTTTGATTTTTGAAGGTTTGGTAATCTGAAACTTTGTTTGGAAGTGTCATCATACTAAATAGAGATTACGAAGGTGCATTGTCTTGACTAATGGCACATTCATCAAGGGCTCCTTGGGGCTCCTTGCTCTTTAACTGATTAAAGATTAGTGTTATTCGAACCGGGAGAGACTGTGTTAAAGCTCCAAGGAAAACTTGTACTTAGGTACTGGTGTGACATTAGGACAACCGACCAAGCTATTAGCATCTTCATATCCAGGACCCTCTAACGCTCATGCTTCTTATATACATTTTTTTTGCCATCAGAGTATGTATAAAAAATTCCATTGCCATTCTTTTTTTTTCCTTTCTTCATGTTGAACTTTATCTATGAGGGAACTGTGTGTGTGTTGATTTTTGGTGCTTATCCATAACTTTCGGAAAACATTAATTGCGAAAATTCTCACTTTATATTTATAATTTTCTTTTATACAGATGTAGATCCTCCCCCGAGGAAGTAGCTGCATCTTGTGATGTCACATTTGCAATGCTTGCTGATCCTGAAAGTGCTGTGAGTATGATTCATTAAGTTTATTAGCTTGCCCAGTTATGTCAGTGATGCCTAGTTATTACTTTTTATCAGGTTGAGGTTGCTTGTGGGGAACATGGAGCTGCAAATGGCATGAGTCCAGGAAAAGGGTATTACATATTTCTTTATCTTTCTCATGAGAAGGGTTTTAAAGATAATAGCCTATGATTCATTTATCAGCTTTCTTTGCACCATGTCATAAGCTCTTTATAAGAATTTCTCTGATTTGATCTAACATTTTTTTGTGACTGTTAGAATGGTCTATTATCAAGTTGCTTAATTATTAGTTTGCCAATAAATTTTATTTTAGGGGAAAAATAGCCATCTCCTGCTTTTATACTGAAATTTTGATGGATCTAAATTAGTGGTTATTGAAGAAGTATTTTCTAGAAAGTATATATGGAGCATGAACACAAACTAACTTCTACAAAAAAAGGACGAGGGAGTCATGGACACGTCAAGGACACATTAACATTAAAATATCTATTTTATACATAAATTCATTTCAAAAGGACAAATATGAAGGTTTGATAGATTCTTTCTGAAAAAAAAATATAGCTTTAATTATTAGTTTAAATTTCTATTTAAAAGTGTCAGTTGCATACTTGACGTGTTTTGGCCATATGTTTAATAAGACTTGAGACATGTAGGCTATGTCCAACATGTTTCTAAAAGTGTCTGGAATATTGTATAACGTGGTGTTGGAAATGAACACAGCCCTCCTAAGAGGTGTCCTTGCTTCGGAGGAAACTATAGTCAAATTACTTCTATATGCAGTTCTTAATTTTATAATTCATGAAACTATTCAGAGCAGGAACACTATAATCTGGGGAAAATCAAAACAATAGTGCTTGCTATATTCACAATTGCAAGAATTTGAGAAAGAAAAATAATTTCAGAAATATGTACCCCTTACAGGCCATCAGAATTCTTTTTACACATCATCAGGAGCATTTCTTTGGAAATTGCATGCAGATACACTTTTGTTCTCTATAACATAAACAAAAGTTGTTTTGATCACATATTTATTCTCTACAAAATTTTCTCTGACCAATTTCCCAATTATTCTGCATGACAATGGATTTTCCAATTTCTATGCTCTGTGCTTGCTGATTCGTACTTTCATCTATCATTACGGTTCATCTTACAACTCACTACAATTGTGGGTTATCAATACATGTGTATATATAAACATGCACGTGTATATATCTTGTGGGATTTTCCTTCAATCCATGCCTTTCTCTTTCTCTTTTGGTATAAATTGTATGCCTTTGCCCAAATGTGATGTGTAGCTTGTCTGTTCTTTCTTTGTATGGCCGTTTGCAGGTATATAGATGTTTCCACAGTTGATGGCGAGACTTCTAAAATGATTAGTAGGCATGTCAAGGGTACTGGAGCACTATTCTTGGAGGTGAGTTACTTCAGTTTTTTTTTTCTAGTCATCTTTATCGAGCATTCAGAGTTTGTACTGTATTTTTTATCTTTTCCTTTTGGTGAATACTATATTTCGATTTTAGAAATTTCCCACCACTATAATATGCCTAAGTTGTGTGTTCTTTCTGCACGCTTCAATTGAATGATAACCATATGTAAGGAAATTTCAATTTAGCCTTGTTTCTTTTCTAATAGGCTCCAGTTTCAGGCTCCAAAAAGCCGGCAGAAGATGGACAGCTGATATTTCTTACTGCTGGTAAGCATCCTTCTTTTTATTGGTTATCTATGAATTTCTTTTAACGCACTTTTTTCTTCCATTTTTCACATATTAACCTTCTTTTTCCATCCAAAATCTGTGTTGCTTGACACAGTAAAGGGGGCTTTACATAACTGAATCTATAGCTGCAATCTTTCAGGTGACAGATCTCTATTTGACACAGTTGGTCCACTCTTGGATGTAATGGGAAAGGTATTTCTTCCTTTAACTTTTTGCTTTCTTTTTCACCAAGTGATCCAACAACCATTTCCTTTTTTTTTTTTTTTCCTTCTTTTTCTTAAATTTGTTTTATCCTCGCTATTATTTCAGTCGAGATTTTACCTTGGGGATGTTGGAAATGGAGCTGCAATGAAGCTTGTTGTTAACATGATCATGGGAAGGTTATAAAAATTTCTTTCTAGATAATTTATATTGTTTTTATGCCTTCTTTGAGTAATTTGATTATTAATGTTTTCTTCATTGTCATCTAAAAATTTGCAGTATGATGGCATCTTTTTCTGAAGGATTACTTCTTAGTCAGAAAGTGGGACTGGACCCAAGTGTGCTGGTAGAGGTAATCCCTAGTTCAAGACAGATCTTATTAAATGTGAAGCTCAATCTGGTCATTCACAGATTCCATGTGAATTATATCAGTTGTTGTTATTTGTTTGTTTCATTAGTTCAGTAATGCATGAGGAGAATGGGATGCTAGAGAATTTAACACTAGTAGGGAGTACTCTTGCTTGGTCCAGTTCTTTGGAAACGCAAAATGCTCCGAACAACTACAGAAAACAATTCTCTAGAATTAGGCCTTTTTCTGCTTTGTTGAAACTGTCAAACAAGTTATCAAACGAATTTTCAAACTGTCCTCTGTTCTTCAGAAAAATCCTACCTACTTGTAATGGCCTCCTTTTTGAAAGAGTGAATAGATAAGCTAGACTGACAGAGAGGTTGAGAAAAGCAAGAAGAGAAAAAAGGGAGAAGAAAAACATAGAGAAATCTTAAGATCAATATTCCCAAAATATCCAATAAATTCAACAATCCCTGCGCCTATGCTTGTAGGTGCAAAACCCCACATGATCTCCATTAGGGGGGGGGGGGGGGGACTAATGATAGTCTCATTGCCTTTGGAGCCATTGGGTGGTAGACTGAAAATAAACTCTGTAACTGTAGAATAGTGCATGATTATATGTGCGCGCATGCATCTGTGTGTGTGTGTGTGTGTGTGAGAGAGAGAGAGAGAGAGAGAGAGAGAGAGACTACATAAATCATGTTATAGAAGATCTAACTTTATACCCTTGAAAAGTGGAAACAAGACTAAAATTTAGGCTGGTGTTTATTTCTGAAGGAAACTGTCTATGGGGAAATTTTATTGTTGTACTAATAAGCCAAAAAACTTTTGACTTAATCAACGTGGTGGGAACATTTAAGATGTAATTCATGAAGTGCTCCTTCATTTAAACATTATGGTGGATTTCCCACTAGAATTAAGCATTTTGTTTGGAAGTGTTTACTATTGGTTTCAATGTGATAAGGCTTGAATTCTTTTGTTCTGAAGAAACAAATTTGATGAGAAGTCATCAGTGTACCATTTTTTGCACCCTGGTGATTTTGCAGGTAGTCTCGCAAGGTGCCATAAGTGCACCAATGTTCTCAATGAAAGGTCCATCTATGGTTCAATCCATGTATCCTACTGCTTTCCCCTTAAAACATCAACAAAAGGTTCGTATTATAAATTTATACATGCATTGCCAACAATATCTAGATCTACAGGTCTTCTCACAGTGAGTGATTTTTTGGCAGGACCTACGGCTTGCACTGGGACTAGCCGAATCTGTTTCCCAATCTACTCCAATTGCAGCAGCTGCAAATGAACTCTACAAGGTTGCAAAATCTCACGGCCTTAGTGATCAGGACTTCTCAGCAGTAATTGAAGCGCTAAAAGTAAAATTACAAACGAAACAGTAAAACTTTGTTCTTTGATTGTTTATGAAAATTGAATTGCCTTCAGCTTGCCAGTTTTGACTGGGCATTTTTTTGCAATGCAAGTTACACCTTCATTTGTTATCATAGAGTTCCATTTATATTGGCTTGTGACTTCTTTCCTGAGACGGTCCTTATTATGAATATGATTCATACATCTGTATCCCATCTGATCCCAGATCATGTAGTTAAGTTTCCTCTCTCTCTCTCTCTCTCTCTCTCTCTCTCTCTCTCCATTTACTTTTCCATGTTGAGTGTTTCTGCAGTTTCTTGTGAAAATTAGATTGATTGTGTGCCTGTCTTGACCAAAAAATTGAATCAGATCATGTTATTGAGACAAAGCATTGAAAACAGTAGTTGATTTGAGAAAGATTGCATGTGCTCCAATTAAAGTTTGATTGTGAATTGCTTTGATGAGATTAGGAAGCAATTGTCAGGGCTCATTACTTAAATATTAAGTGCAAGTCACTCATTGGCTTGAAGATAATGGGTCATGCTTATTTATATGTGAGGTTGAATTTAATGAATAAAATACCTATTATTTAAAAAACCTTTTGTTATAATTTTTTTTATTTGTTGATTTCACTCCTTCCTTTTAAATATCTTCTTTAAAAATAAAACTATGCAAAGGTTATTTCAATTATCTGTTTATAGACCATATGAGTTGCTTCTGGGACATCACAATTTCACAACTGATAGGAGTTGACAGTTCAAAATATGGATTATGATGGATTTTTCTATAGATTGAAAAACTATGCTATAGATATGTATATATATGCTTGGATTAATGATTTTTTTTTCCATTCAAGTGACTTCGAGTACATGTTCACCATGAAGCTCCACCTAAAGACCATGCCCTGTCATTGACTTATTAGATAGTGAATTTCTTTTATATATATATATATATATATATATGCTTCGATTAATGATTTTTTTTTTTTTTCATTCAAGTGACTTTGAGTACATGTTCACCATGAAGCTCCACCTAAAGAAGATCATATATATATATATATATATATATATATATATATATCAGTTTAGAAATCATTGTGTGATTTAATTCAACAACTTGCAATTTGGAGAGTTGACCTGGCATCACTTCAACCACTAAAGCTGGTTTTATGTTCACAAAGACTTGACAAAACATATTTGATTTACATTTTATCAAAAGCAACCCCTTTCTCTTCCATGCCCCTTGGCTTCATTTGCATTATCTGTAGGAACAACATATATAGATGACAAAGTACTGGATCACGTCACAAGCTGTATTAATCTATTAGACATCTCTCTCTCTCTCATGGGTGAGGACTGAAGAATCAGAACCCCACTAATCTAGTGTCAATATATAAATTACCAATTGTTTTAAAATGAAGTTGGTTATCCATACAAGTTGATTAATGGGTGTTAGTTGGAATTAAACATCAATGATCAATCACCTTATCTTAGTTTTATTTTTGAGTTATAAATATTAAAAAATATGGATTTAACTATGAAGTAGGACTATTGATCAATATTGATGGATGCAATTTAAATAATTTTACCAGTTCTTTTTTTTTTCCTTGACAAGAACCGCACACCTACTTTGTTCTACGGAAACTTGGATGGTTCACCTTTTATTTTGAAAGACGATGAAGTACACTAGGTTACAACCCTCGTAGTTTTACTAAAATTGTTTACTCTTGGTCCATTTGACACGAGGGATGAAAATTGGGAGAAAATTGCAAAATAAAATAACATCCAGTACTCTTGTTTGGATTGATAGGAAGGAATTGAAAAGAAGGAAACAAAATGTTGCCTTGGTTTTAGTTTTTTTCCATTGTGTGTCGGGAATGTTATTCGAAAGGGCAAAATGCAAGAGATACCCCACCCCATCTTTGCCTTCTATCCACTTTCAGAAGGAAAGAATCGAAGGAAATGTGCTTCCTTTCCTTTCTCTAATCTTTTTTTTTTTTTGAAATTTTATTACTCTTTCTCGTTTTTGTTTCCACTGCATATTCTCTCTTACCAAAATTTGTAACTCTCTCTCTCTCTCACACACACACACATATATATTCTAAATTGGTTAATATCCCATATTTCTTCAATTATTTGAAGAAGAAAAGTACGCATGGACATTCTTTTCGTGTAAAAGCAATCTCATCAAGTCATGGACATTTTAAGATATGAAAAATGACATAACAGAAGTCCCACTTTTCTTATACTTGTAGCATAGATAGATATTTATACTTATAAAAATTCATACAATCAATGTGTTATATGTACTTATAAAAAAAGATAGAAAAAAAAAAGTGATATAATTCCTGCAGACCTATTTTTAAAAAAAAAATTACAACCATGGATGTTGCAAAACTATCTTCATATGTTTCACAATATATAATTCTATACATACTTTAATTGCATGCTTGAAAATAGGGTTAATTGCAGATAACCTCTCTATACTATTCATTTTTGACACTTAATCCCTCGATACTAATTTTTTTCGCAGCTAACGCCTTGGTACTAAGTATAACGGTTGTTACTTATTCCAATTTTCATGAAACTGTTAAGAAACTAACAATTTTCTAATATAATGACGGTTTTACCCCCATAGGTGGTAAAATGCTAAAAGAATGATACCGCAGGAGGTTATTTGCAAATGTTGACATATTTTCATTTTTCTTTTGATTTTGTTTTCTTATTTTAACCACTAAATTTTTCTTTGCCAACCACCCCAACATGACACCCATCCAACCTTTAAAGAAGAAACAATTTGAGGGAGATAATAACTAGGAATAAATGCACTCCCTTTTATTCAAATGCAATCTTTTTTTTTTTTTTTTTCTTAACATAGAAAACATACTCCTAATACTTGATTTTTTTTTGTTTATGAGTTAGGTACACTTATGTCATTTCACTTTAAAATTGAAGTACATTTGATTAAAAGAAGAATGCAAATATCAGCTCTATAATAACTGTTTGAAATAAGTTATGACATGAAATCCAATAGTCGGACAACTCCAACTAATTTTATATGAGTAAGAAATAGTTGCACCAAGTTGTGCTAGTTAGGACTCATTTGATGACTGTAAATTTGTTGGGCAAATTTGCTTTGTCAGATTTGCAAATCATTGGGTGTGACTCTTGCACAATTGTTTGTGTTGGCGTGTGAGTGATATTTGATTTATGCGAGTTGGTTTGTTTCCTTCTTGTGCAGTAAAGTCAGCTTGAGCATTTCTCTCTAGTCGTGCTACAAGTACATATTTTTGTCCTTAATTGCCAAGTCGAATTTTTGCATATCTACCGGTACCGTGCTTTGGGTGTGAAAAGGAGGTAAATTGAATCTTATGTCCAATCTTTTCGATACATTCTAATTTAAGGATAATAATGATGATAAAAAGATGAATATCACTGACGTCATTCTCTATTCACTTGAGAATTATTTGGCTATTTTTTATTTGAAATTGACACAGAGTTTCATGAAGTGAATGGAATGAACTCAAATTTTTATTTGAAATTGAAAGGGAGTTTCATGAAGTGAATGAAATGAACTCAAATTTATTGATTCCACTAATCTCTTTTAGAATTAGTTTGGGATATTTTCCAATAAACTTATCATGGTTTTATCGAAAGATATATACAAATATAAAATATACAAAAAATCTTGTGGTAGATGAGTTGGTTGATGGCTTATTTGTCAATGGCGTTGAAGATCGTGGGTCTCATGTCATGAACAAATCTATCCACATTATTTAATCATTTGGGTCATTTGCCAAATTAAAATGGATCCATTAAATTGCCAAATCGTAACTCGCCACGTGTTCAGCTGCTTACATCCTCTGGGAAAAAAAATCTCTACAACATAAGTTCACGCGTCTTCATAGCAAGCCGTGAACACGCACTATCATTCAGCATTCAATTATTACTATCCACGTGGCAGAATAAACGAAACCTGATTGGATAATGTTTTCAGGCGCTCATACATGCGCGTGCTTTTTTATTTTTCTACCAGAAAAGCAGCCTATATCTATATAGTATATATATATAATATTCGTCTCTGTTCCTTCTCCCCCCTCCCATGGTACCCACTGGAACCAGTAATCTGTCTCTCTAGACTCTATAAATTCTTTCTCTCTCTAAAAGCTTGTGCTACAGTCCTTTTACTCTCTCTATATATAATACCGTTAGAACCGGTCCATCAATCTCTTGCAGCAATCATACTTTTTCATTTTCATCGCTTTATTGCCCTCCTTTTTTGACTCTTTTTTTTTCTTCACTCTCTCTAGGGTTCTGATTCAACACAATCCTATCCTCTCTCTCTCTCCCTCTCTCTCTCTCTCTAGAAATGACGACTTCAGTGAAGAACAACTTCTTGCCCCCTGGTCTGGTATCGAATCTCCAGGAAGTTTTGCTCAGCAGAAAGGGCGGCGAAGATGAGCAATCGAAGAACACTGATGATCCCAACGAGTCCTCTTCTATTCCTTCACATTCTGATAGTGTTGATGAACCCAATTCGGATAAAGACACTTCAAAGCCTGTTGTTTTGGTGACAAATGGTGATGGGATCGAGTCACCCGGGCTTACTTACCTCGTCGAAGCTCTGGTTCATGAAGACCTCTACAATGTCCACGTCTGCGCTCCGCAATCGTGGGTTATCTTTAAATTTTGATTCTTTTTTCTGTTCCATATGTGTGTGTGTGTGTATATATAGTTTTTCTGCTAATTTTTTCATATGGGTATGAGTATTTTTTTGGGTTCTATTGACTTGCAGTGTGTGACTGGTTAGTGGTCTATATTTGGTGTTTGATACTCCTAAGATTGTCATTTGGGTATTGGATTTCCTTTTTTATGATTCTGTGAATTTTGTGGCTTTGTTGATTTGTCGGTGGATTGGTTGGTTTAGGGATAAATCAGTGTCAAGTCACGCAATGACACTCCGAGAAACAGTTGCAGTGAGTTCAGCTGAAATTAATGGTGCAACAGCTTATGAAGTTTCTGGTATGATTGCATTTCCATTTTTTTCTTGTTCAGTATTTCATTACTGCAGTGTCACAATGAATCATTAATTCAGATTATTCTAGTTATTGAGCATATGATTAAACTGAGGTGCTTCTATAAATTGGCTTGGGGGTGATTTTCGTTTTTGGCTTATAAGATTGCATAATTTGATGCAAGATTTGCACTTTATGCATGGGTTTGATCTTATTAGGCTTTGCTGTCGGCTCTTTCATTCAGGGACTCCTGCAGATTGCGTGTCATTAGCATTATCCGGTGCACTGTTTTCTTGGTCAAAGCCTCTGCTGGTATGTTTTTTTCTGCTGTCATTAATAAGACTTGATACATATGTTACTGAATATCTGATGAAAATTTACATTTTGATCTGACATTCAGGTAATCAGTGGAATTAACAGAGGTTCAAGTTGTGGTCATCACATGTAAGTATTTTGCATGGGTTTTATAACAATCTAATTAGCATGATCTCCCTGCTTTACTTTGGTTAATATTTTTCTGCTGGGATTCCATAACAATTTTTTAGTTATGAAGTTTCCCTTCTTTATGGGCAACCATTTGTTGAATCTGTGGACATGTGTCTAGTCTGTGAACGTGTGTCTGGGGTTGGATTAATTTTTTCTCCATTTATTTTGCTCTGGTTTGAAGGCTTGATTATGATTATTTTTCTTAAATTGAGAATCCCCCAGGTTTTACTCAGGTGTAGTGGCTGGAGCTAGAGAGGCATTGATTTGTGATGTACCATCTATGTCAATATCACTGAACTGGTGTGTGACCGTCCTTTTATTAATGATATTCGTTCTTGTTTTCTTACAGTTGTTGATATATGTTATAAACTTAAACATTGGTATTGTCGTCTTCTTCAGGAAGAAGGATGAAAGCCAGGAAAGTGATTTCAAGGATGCTGTTAGTGTTTGTCTACCGTTAATAAATGCTGCCATAAGAGATATAGGGAAAGGAATTTTCCCCAAAAATTGCTTACTTAATATAGAAGTTCCAACATCTCCTTTTACAAACAAGGTTTGTGTCTTCAAGTATTTTATTGAGGATATTGGTTGTTCTAATGAAATTCATGTGATACAATGACTATATAATATGTTATTGAATTTTGCTTATATAATCTCCCTCCTTGAAGAGTATTTTTTTTTTCTTTGCAGTTGTGGTTACTTCTACATTTATAACTTGTTGAGTGTTTCTTTCGTTGAGATTTATCTAATAGGAATTCTTTTTCATTGTTGATTGAATAGCATAGTCTTCTTTGCTTTCTGTTTTTGTTTCTTTTTCTGGAGGCTCTGGAAACTCTTAAGTTGTTTCATTGTCGGTTTGCAATTTTAGCTTTCAGGGTTAAAAGGTGTCTTGGATCTTTTATGAAATCACTAGTGTACATGTTTGTGGTGGAGAAAGGGGGTTAAATGGATGAGAATTTGGCAGAACCACTTTCTTGCTACTCATTTTTGCAACCAGCTGACTACATGTTGAGATGAGGCTCATCTACAATTCCCACTTTCAATAATATTTAAATAACATTATTTCTCGATGAATTTGAGCTTTTGCCTCCTTTTCGGGTCACTAACCGACTGAAGAGGGTTTGCTTAAGTCAGCATGTGGTTGTCATCGTAGAAATTATGAAGAACTTTTTAACTGTTTTAACTATTACTATATGATTTTATTTCAGTTATTGGGCATGTGGTTATTGGAAATTTGTAATTGTTGCAAAAGTATGTCTTAAGGTTTCAAGAGGGACCTTGTCTTGAAGAGAAATTCTAAAATTATTTAAGGAGAATATGGTAGAACTCCTGTCAATGGATATATAGTTTGTCTCTGTGAACTGGTCTTGTGAGCTCTACCAATCTCTGATGTTTTTGCTATTTTTTCTGGAGACTTTTTGGCCATGAGATTATTATAGAAACACGGTTGGTCATGTTGACACCAATCCTATAGGTGTGCTTCCAAGTTCCAATAAGATAGGGAGCACTCCCTTGTGTTGCCAGTGGAGAACCTTTAGTCAAATCAATGAACCAGAATTTTGGAAATTTATGATCTTATCCCAAGGCATGTGGCTGAATAGCAAAAATGATTCATTTAGCCTACAACATTTAGTTGGTAGATTTGTTAAGTTGAGCAATTTCAGATTTTTCTTACAATTGGTCTGGAAGATTGCTTGTGATGCTTATCTTGATTGGTCTTTTGGCTTGGAAGAACTAGGAATTCAGGTTTCTATATAAATTAATTGTATAAGATCAATATTCTGTTAAAAAAAAAAAAAAAAACGTGGAAAGCATATATATATATTTAACTGTAAATACCTTATTTTGTTGGCTGACCTGAAAATAAATATACAATGAAGTTTGTTGTTGGTGCGTTATACGGAATGAAGCTACTAAGAAATCGATGCTTAACTTTCTCTTAGAGATCAACCAAGTTCTGCTCATGACAATCACTTAGCAAAACATATAGGTTGTCACTTTTTATGGCTTCTGATATCACCTGTTCTTTCAGGATATAGTTTTCTCCTTGGAAACATTTTTGAAGCTATATGCTTCAGGCACATCTTTGGGCTATCTATATTTATATTTTGTCTTACAGGGCTTCAAATTAACCAAGCAAAGTCTGTGGAGATCCACACCAAGCTGGCAAGCCATATCAGCTGGCAGGCATGCGTCTGCTGGACGCTTCATGTCCAATCAGCAAAGCCTTGGCATGCAGCTTGCACAGCTCAGCCGAGATGCCTCTGCTGCAGTGAGTAGCCATTAAATTTTTGTAACTTATTTTTCTTGTCTTGGGTATTATAGTGATTTTTTGTGTGGTTTTCAAAATTTTACCTTATTGTTTTTCTCAGGGTGCAGCTCGTCGTTTGACAACGCAGAGAAAGAATATTGAGGTTGTTGAATCAGTGGGAGTTGCAGGGAAATCTGATTCCAACCGGTCAGTGAAGTACTTTCGTCTAGAGGTAAGAAAATTTTGATCAATAGGGTTGCGTTTGGAAGCAGTTTAAGAAGTGTTTCTAAATGCCGTTATTATGATTTCTGGTGGACTTTTTCAGAGCACATATAGAAATGAGGAAGCTTACCGTCATACATTAAATCTCTAGGAATTTAAGTTATTATTTGTTTCTTTTTGGGTACATAGGAATTTAGGTTTGTTGGATAACTTCAATTTCTAAAATGGTCTTTCTTTAACATCATGTACTTGCAGGGCGCTCAAACATAATTTGAGGCCTCAGGCGAAAATTATAAAAGTGTCTTTTTAATATTTAATACATTAATATCAAATAATAATTAATAATGCTTATTTAAAAATTATTCTTCTTGCTTTTTGAGTTGCAAAGTTACTATTTAGATTCTTGTATTCAAGTTTTGCGAAAATTATAAAAGTTGCCTTTTAATATTTAATATATTATTCTTTTGTAGAATTTTCACCTAAATTTTTTGTTGTTTGATTATTAGGGTTAACAAATTTATCAAGAGTTCTTTTTTGAGATTGAATTAGTTATCTATTTTTCTTTTCTTTTTAAGTTTTTCATATCCTGATTCATAATTTCTAGTAGACATTCTGATATTCAATAATATAAATAACAATGATTACAAACAAAATATACAATTTTATGATAACAAAAAGCAATAAAATTACAAAATAATTTAAGTTACAGAACAATAGCACTTGATGTTAGAAACATCCGGTCTATTTTGTAGCTAGTAGCTTGAAAGCTTCAAATAAATTTATGGTTGTAATGAGTGGAGAAGAAAAATACGAGAGACTGAGAGAGGAGAGAGATGGAGATTGGAGAGTCTGTGAGAGAATAGAACAGATAAAGATTGCAATGACAGTGGAGGGAAAAAGTCAAAAACATATGGAGTAAGGGAAAAAAAAGATAAAATTAATAGGATGAAAAGTTTTATAATTTTCAATTTCCTAAAGTTATTGGTTAGTGTAATGAGCATTAGAACATTAAGAGTTAGGATATACTAAATACAACATTTCGTGTAATGAGGAGAGAATTTTTTTTTAGGAAATTGTCAAATTGATTGGGGTCTAATAATAAAAGGGAAAAAAAATTAAGAAGTCTAATAATAGTATATTAAAAAAACTTAGGAAGTATATAGTATAAGGAAAAAATATTTTTTGGGGGCCTTCTATTGGCTGGGGCCTTAGGCGACTGCCTAAGTGGCCAAAGGCTCCAGCCTGCCCTGTTTACTTGCTTCTTATTGGAAAACAGTGAAGTTCTTTGAAACTGTTTTACCAAGTCAGGATTAATAAATTTGTGGAAGATCTATGTAGAAATTCACAAGAAAATGAAATTAATACATTTTCTATTAATGCTGCTTCAAGATGCACCCAAAAGATTTTATTTTTAGAGTTGATGTATGTCCCATAAATTGCAGTTTTTCAAGTCATTTATCTTGTTCATGAGTTTATAGTAATCCTGCATGCCATTGCTGTTCTGGTCTCTTTTGTTTTATACGAATGGAGTTTATTTTTCTTATGAAAGGATTACGTAATCATTGTGATTGCAGTTTCTGGAAAAGGCGCGGGAAGATGTTGATGAAGATCTAGATTTCAGAGCGCTTGAAAATGGATTTGTAAGTATGATATCGACTTTCCTTTGGTTTATGGCATCTGTTTTAGATTACATAGAAATGAAGTAGTTCTGATCCAATTTTTATAGGGTTTATTCAATATCTTTCTAGACTTCACTGGTCTGTTGTGTTTTCTGTATCATCTCAGAAGTAAGAAGCTTTCCCAGGAATATATAGGGTCACTTTAGGACTAACTAATATGGCACCCTTCAGAATTTCAGTTTTAATTATCATAGATGATTTGACGTTGATGCCTTGCATGTATTGTAATGTCTTATTGTCGGTGATAAATTCGTACAAATATTCGTGCTCACGACACAACGAAGTAACAATAATCATGGATGTCATGGTATACTCTAGCTTTTGGAAGAAAAAACTGTAACTCTGGAGTTCTGTCCAATATCACACATATATATCAAGTGAATTTAAAAAAAAAAAAGGGATTGCATCTTAAATACAGAAATTACTTCATTTTATGGAAATGGCAAGACACTAGTTCAAAATGCTTCACAAATCACAATAGTAGACTCACTTGACATACTCTTGTCTTTTAAAAAGGATGGATGGTTTTCATTTTCATTTGGTTTCTAAAGCCCCCTAATTTTTTCTCCTTGATGACTGACTGATTCTTTTATTTTAATTTGGAACAGGTTGCAATAACTCCACTCTCTCTTTCTCCACATATAGAGTCAGACACTCAAACAGCTGCTTCAGATTGGATATCTGCAGCACTCCAAGGTGACCAACAGTCGACATGATAAAATAAAATAAAATAAAAAATCGTGTACATTAGGTGTTCCAGTATGTTGTTTAATTATCAATTCAACATTGTGTCAGTTCTTTCTTGTGCTGTCCCTTTCATTGCTTTTCTTATCCTCTTCTCCCATCTAAGTTCTTCCATCTTTTAACTTTGTTGTGGAGCAAATGCTCCCCACGTTAGTCTATATGTTTGGCATGTTGTAAAATGGCAGCCTGTCCCTGTTTCTTCATTGGTGCCAAAATTCATTTCTCAGAGATGGGTTGTTTTGTTTTGTTTTGTTTTTTATTTTTTTTATATTTAATTTTCCAGATGTTGGATGAGTGAGGTGGTTGTTTATTCATGTTGTTCAGTGTAACTTGAAATGGGCAGGTCGGAATTGTTGGTTGTAGTATGATCTTTTGTTTTCACATTTGTGTTTGTTTGGAAGCAATGTGAAGGAAGAATGAATGAATGACTTACAAATTGTGGTTGAATTTCTCTTTGAGATTGCATTGAAAAAACATGGTGTGTGTGTGAACCTGACTTTCATGTGTGTGGGTGGTTTAAAACCAAATGTATCTCAACCATTATGTGAAAACTGAACTGAGCTCAACCGTTAGAACTCTTAAAACAAATCACTAAGAGCGGTCTGAACGAAATATACTCCATAATCAAGTCTTTATTAATCAAAATAACCTTAATTACTAACTTCAAACAAACATTACATATATAATATATATCTATATATAGACCCATATCTATAACCATTGGGGGGTGATGACGCCCGCTCCCGTTCAGTGCTACCCTAATGGAGGGCTAGAATGTATAATAATCAATGACTATGATACTATTATCTATTATAATCAATGGTTAGGATTTAGTCTCCAGACTCTTCCTCGGTGCTCTTGTGTCGCCTGTGTGAGACAATTCGGCGGGGAGTGACAATTAGCCCATCTCAAGATAGAGGCTGAGAGTTTAGACCTTCTAACGTGTGTGAGTGGAGGTGCACATAGAATTGGTGGAACCGGAACTGTACTTGAATCGGAATTGGAATTGTACCTGAACTGAACCAAACCGCTCACTATAATTCTGGTTCCAAATTTTAGAAACCGTTCACTACGGTTCCGGTTCTAAGTCAATTAACCGGAACCGTTAGAAAAAAAATATAATATATAATATATAAATGAATAATAATAGCTTCTAAGTTTTAGTGTTCTATATAAATATATAATATATAAATAAATACTAATACATTCTAAATTATAGTGTTCTATTTATATATAAAGTATAAAATATATAATATATAAATAAATACATTTAGCTTTTAATTTCTAATGTTTTATATATTTACATAACAGAAGATATATAAATAAATACTAATAGCTTCTAATCTATTTTTAAAACTAAGGGTGCACAAGTATGAGTGTGTATCTTGCGAATGTTAAAAAAAAAGTTGACAAAGAATTGTTGAGAAACCGGAATTGGAACCGAACCGAACCGTTCCGGTTCCAAAATTAAGAAACGGTTCTGATTCCGGTTTCACCAAGAAACGTAAAGGGTACTGTGTGCACCCCTATGTGTGAGTACTCAGGTGATCAAAAAAATATTATGAGTGTATGTACATTTGCTTGAACTTTGGTGAAAAAGAAAAAAAAAAAAATTTGTTCTCTAATTTGTGGTTGTAAGATATAAAGCCGAAACGGGCTTTGAGGGCGTTGGAAGCATTGTGAGGAGACGGGCCATATTTATAGGCCCGCAGATCAGAAAGCAAGCTGCTATTAGACTGAGGTGCAGGGAGGCTCTTGTCCAAGTTGAATCCGAATTAGGGCTACATCGTTTGCTGCAAAATGTTACACAATGCAGTTCAATACAAAATTAAAGAACAACTTGTCTTGGCAGTATCAATTCTTGGGAAGTTCTAAGTTATTTTCAGTGGAAGTTTCAACTATGGTATTGCTAAATCTCCAATCATTGTCATTATCCTTACCTTAATCACTAATAAATGGAGTTGGAGAAATCTATTACAAGTCCTCTCACCTATTACATTTAACTTTTTAAAATTATTTCTAACAATTTCATACCATATTAATTTCGATCGTCTCTTACCTTCTCTGCAACTAATCTTCTTCCCACTTGCGCTTTTATAGGAGTAAGTATACATTGCGTCCGGAGTATCTAGGTCATTGGTGTCCTACACGCGTGGTAGGGCCCACAGCCCGTGTAGTGCACCGATGGCCTAGATGTATCCGGTGCATGTGTGTTTGGCACATCCAATATCTATTCTTTTTATAGGCTTTCGTTTTTTCATGCGTCCATACCACAAGCCTAATTTGGTTTATTTTTTCAATAATAGCACTCCTAATTTTTTTCTGACATTTCATTAGTAACATTTTTTCTTCTGACCATTTATCTTAACATTCTTATTTCGACTATATAAATCCGAATGTTCCATAAAATATAATTTGTCTAATAATTGATCTATAGAAATATTTTTTTTAACTTATTTGTTATTATTTTATTGCATAAGCTGGACTGATGTGTTAAAATGAAATCTTTCTTTCCTCTTTATGTTTATTGCCATGGATGCTATGCTTGGTTTGGCTGCCAAACAAGAGTTAGATACATGTTGATTGGTATATGATGTATTGTATTCTCAGCTTTGCCATTTGTTTCAAAAGAAATTAAATTAAATAGAGAAGGATATCATTTTAAGCATGAGGCTTGGACTATAGTGGTTGAAATAGTGGCATGCTTTATAAATGAAGTTCACATTTTCATTATGCTGAGATAATTTCATGACCTATCTTTGCAACCTTTTAATTAGAGAAATGTATGGTTATTTTCCTTTGCTTAGGAGACTTATGCTTGGGCAAGATCTGATAAAGTTAGAACAAAAGAAGAACCAATCTTGTTTGGTATGGTGAGATATTTACATTTATTGTCAATATATACTATCAGTCTATTACCTACCAAACATGGCCTCAGTGTCTGATTTCTTAAACAATCATATGAAAGCTTTTCCTTTTGGCTGAATCTTGCCTTTCTTTGGCCAAATATATATATATATATATATATATATATATATATATATATATATATATTGAGATTCTAGGTGCCTACCAATTTCCACACCTAAGTACCCCACTTAAAGATACATGCCAAGTTGCTAACTTTTTGAACCAGCAGGGTTTCTATTTCCCTAAATCAAGCATCACAAAACAAACTCTTAATATTGTTCTTTAGGTAGACTTAAGAAGTCACAGCCACTAACACATTGCTAAAGTTTATACCAGACTCTGTGTGCAATTTCTCAAATTTTGCTCTAAACAGCCTCTTACTCAATGAATTTTAGTTAACATATACTTAGAATTAAAGTAACATATGAGAGACATTTCTTTAAGTCTACCTAAAGAGCATGTAAATGGTTGTAATATTAGTATCACACAAAAGAAGTGTTGGTTATATATGGTGAAACTAAATGAAATCACTATGATTACAGATGCAGCTTCTTTGAGGCTGTCATTCTCACTTAGAAAACAACCAAATCATTGAACTCTGAAGCAATTGAAAGAAAAGGGAAGGTGATGAAGATGATCATATCAATTTTTCTTTCTTTCTTCGAAGGGCGTAGAGTTCCAAATAGACCATTCGATGAAATAGTTTGAGTGTCAATGTCACAACTGAGGACACATTTTGAGCATTTCTTGGAGAATATCTCCAATCTGTTAAAGTTTGACTTCCCTTCACTGCAAGGCTGGCTACATAATGGTAATAGGACTGATCGATGATCGATTCCCACGTGAGATCATGCAGCTTATTGAGGCAAGAAATCAAGATAGCCATGAAAAGCTGTAAAGTTATTTGGAATCAATTGATGGGATTTTGAAGTGAAGGGGAAAAAAGGATAATTGGGAAGCCTAGCTTTCTTCAATCTGAGTAATTCAAGGAGGCAGATTGTGGATTTTATTCATCATCTTCTGTATAACTCTTGTGGTTATGTTTGATTATCATGGACACGAAATTTGCAGCTACCAATATAGCTCTCAAATGGAAATGCTCTGTTTTTAGATGTCTGATATTGGCATTTTTGGTGTGTTATATGTTGTATTACTCATATTATCAACATGTCAATTGAAAAGGCTTTGTTTTTTTAATGCATTTTATGATCCATGTATGTGAGAGTGAGGCTGTGGAACTGCGCCTCTTCCTAATCCTAAATGGAATGGAACAACTAGGGGGATCCATATGTAAACATAGTATCTATTTCGACACGGTAAAATGACCTTTTCTCATAATGGGAATCTATATAACCCTATTTCGGTCTGGTGTGGTATGGAATGAACTTATAATCATGAAATCGACTCGATCATCAGAGTATAAATTATAAGTTCATAACCCTAGAAATAGCTCAACCCTAAGCTTAGGAAACATTTTCTTTTCCTATTTGTTAAATTTGGTGCAATTGCAGCTCTTGAGGAGATAGGATTAGGGTAATAGTTTGTGATTTACTGTAAAAAAAACTAGGGTCTACTTCTCTAGCATTTTTTTGGGCATTTTGTAACATGATTAGAAGGGCATGATTTAACCCTTGTTTCATTTGAGAAAAACCAAAAAGTAAATCTAAAATTTGACTGAAAATGACCTATACCAAAGCCTATCTTCACTCAAAAGAGAAGAAAGAGAATTTCATAGCCATTCCCTCTGTTTCATTTCCATTGATTCCTCTATAAGCTGAGAAAAAAACAAAAGTCACACACAGGCACTGTACTCTGATGGCTTGGCAAATAAAAACAAAAGAGTCTGGTGCTATTAATTGTTGAATGTGCAAGTGCATCTGTGTGAAACAAAGAATCTTCTTTGGTCCTTTTTCTTCCATCACAAGCATTCCAAGCTCACATTTTTCTTTCTGAAGCAAGGAAAATATGTAGAATCCTAGATGATTAGCTTCCTTTTTAACCACAATAAAGCATAGCTTTTTGGTTGTTTAGCCTTGAAATTTGTAATCCATCATAATCTCAGGGTTAGTATCTTGAATTATTTGCAAGTCACAATCCAATCAGAATATAATGGATGTCTCTTTTTACTTGGAAAGTTTTTGCTTTTCACTGCACATTTTAAATAATGCTTTCTTATAACTCTATTATTAAGGACTTTTTGTTACACAACAAACAAAAGAAAATTAATAATAAAAAAAAAATTAAATTCAAACTTTCTGAATAAATTGTTATGTTATAGTCTCATTAGATTTTAGAAAACTAGCAACTAATTTAAAAAAATTAGGATGTTGTGTTGATTTTACAAAAGAGGTGGTGTTTGTATGTAGATATTGTCCGCTTTATACAATTTTGATGCTCAAGAGTTTCAAAATTAACTTCTCTTCCTAAGATAGGATTGTGCTTGCTCCCCCATCTCCAGTTGGGATTAATTGACTCCGTCCACATTGTGTAAATAATGTTCGTTTTGCAGACTCTCGGTGCTCACAATTTTTAAAATGCTTCTATATAGTTAGGTTACATCCACACATATAAGTGTCAGCAATTTTTTCTTCCAAACGATGTAGGACATCACAAACCGTTCCAAGAGCAAAGGAAAATATATTATTTTATAGTTGATCCAAAATATGCAAGTCTATAGATATCTTTTGTTGAGTTGGATTGTGATATATGTGCCAAAACAAGCTTCTATAAGCTTTTGTGGCTGAAGAAATCCTAGACCTCGTTACTGTTTCTTTGATGTCTCTACCAAACAAATCCTTAAAGTAGCTTACCAAAAATTCATAAATAAAATTCACAACCACCAAAGGTTCCACAAAGATAATGTGCACTAAAAGAAATCATTTTTATTCAATCATTTAGAAAAAGGTGATATGTCATATATTTGTAGTTCTATCTTGTGTCAATGTATAAACAATTATTGCTTTTATCTTGTACAGCAATTTTTTTCTCTCTTTTTCTCTCTCAAGAAATTATATGTTACAGAAAATATATATAGAAGAATAGATTAACACTAGAAGAAGTATATATTCATCTTCAAGGCATCCAATCTAGATAAACTATGAAAACTATATAAATACTAAATATACAAGATTGCTTAAGCATAATGTAAGCATCAAATGATTTTCATCACTCATTACATCAAAAACCTGTTATTGTTGCAATGAGGTCTTCTCTTTTCCTCATTTTTCATATTTGAAATGTAAGTTATGCTGTAATTGTCATTATTTGGTTAGATTAAAAAAAGTTAACAACCCTTTTGACATTGTGCTATTTTGAACCAAATACATAAATAAATAAATAAAAATAATCAAGAATATGACCAAGCAACCAGAAAATTTGCGTCGGAAACGTTTCTTTAGCCTAGCTGAAAGGTGTTTCTACTTTCTATTGTCAAAGTAATTTACAACACTGAAAGAATTTAGTGCAACTGTACATCAGAGTCCGGGCTTATTGGGGGTGCCACGCTATGCATAGTTTAAATAATTAAATGCAATTCCAAAAAAATTCAAAATAAAATTTTTAGAAAAAATTAAATATAATAAAATATTTCACAATTAATATTACGAATAAAAAATATCATGAAAAATGATACAAAGAATAATAAGATGTATGTTTATGTATCTTTTAAAAACTAAATGGAGCCGGTTATGTGTAGAACGGGTTTTGACTTTCATTTCCAAACTGTTCTTAACTCGATTAATAGAAACATACCATTTACATTAGGAGTAGGATATGATGGGTTCCATCTAGCGGTGACAAAAGTCGACATGACTCGTCAACACGACTCAAACACAATATAAAGTGAGCAGTTTTGGTTGACGTTAATCGTATCAATCCGTTTAACTTGTTTAATTAATTGTACCGTGTTCGTGTTTTAGAACTCAACTCGTTTAACTCAATTAGACCAGTTTAATTAATAATGTCATAATCATGTGAGGTGAACTCGATTTAACCGTAACCTATTTTATCCTAACTATTATGGATATTTTTGTTATTTCAATATAAATCCAACATGTATATTGTATTTGGTCTTTTTTGTAATTGCATTGTCCCACTTATTCTCATCTTCATGAATTTAGTCATCCATTATGTCAATTGTTTCATTATATGTGCATTTTATATTTAAGTTAATAAATGGGTTACATGACTCATTTAAGTTAAATGAGTTAAATAGGTCAATAAATAAGTTATACAGGTCATGTCGTGTTACCTGTTTAATAAACGGGTCATGTTCGTGTCAAAGTTTCTTGACACAGTTATTAAATGGGTCGTATTCGTATCGAGATTTCCTGACACGATTATTAAACAGGTCGTGTTCGGGTTGATCTCTTCAGCATAATATTCATAATTCGACACGACACAATTATGACCTACAACACGAATTGCCACCCCTAGTCCCATCAGGAATGACATAACAGTCTCAGGAATCACAATGGGAATGGGTTTGGGGTAGGAGGGCCCTTTTCGATCACCATTTCTGTTTAAGAGAGCAATCCCCATTCTTGCCCAAAATTGTTTAGCTAAGGACCCCATTTCACATTCCCATCTTTGTTTAAATTCCCCCACATTGCTCCATCTAAATTCTCTTCAATTATTTTTTTCTTTAAAAATTCAGTGTTCTAACTTCTCTTAAATTATTAATAAGTAAAGATAAAATAGAATTGACATGAGAAATCAACATAATAGAATCGAAGTGATATGGTTCTAGACCTACATTGATCATTTGATTGGAGATCAACCACCAATAATCCTTTGAATTGGGGATTACTCACCAAAGTTGTTAATTTTCATTCATTCATTGCCCTAATTATTTTACAATAACATCATTAAATAGAAAAAATAAAACATAATAGACTTCCTAATCAAGTAAATAAATTAAGAAAATAAGACTTCCTAACCAAGCAAATAATAATTGGAAAGATGAAGACTGCCTAATAAAAATGAAATTAATATTGGTTTCTTTACATTCCACCCCCCTTGAATCACAGCTTGTCCTCAAGCTAAAAACTCTGGATAACGAGCACAAAAATCAGCATACTGTTCTCAAGTAGTTTCATCAACTGGACGATCTTTCCACTTAAAGACGATCCTTCCACTTATGAGTTAACGAGTGACAGCTCGATTGTTCTTCTTGAATTTTACTTTCAGGTTTCGTAACTTTGACCTCTATTTCACCTTCTAAGAGAGATAATTAAGATTTTTGACATCGATGACCAGGTTTATAAATCTCATCACAATTAAAACAAAGAACCTTTTCACATCTTTCCTTCTGTTCAGTCCATGATAAATATTTAACAACAGGAGATAAAGCAGACAATTAGGTAATAGGCTTAGGTGCATACAATACGTCAGAATGTTATGAAGCAGTTAGATGAGAAGCAGACTTTGGCATATTATGGGGGTCATTGTTGCAATAATTGCGTCTTCCTGACAGAGTGTTAATTCAAAAGCCTTGGTTAAACTCATCGGACGAAGCGAACGAATACCAGCTCTTATATCAACACTTGTCCAAAGAGAAAAATATTAACTTGATGCAACTCTAGCAAACCTAAAACCATATTAACAAGTCGCTCAAACTCAGTAATAAATTCGTGAACAGTATTGGTCTTAGAGATTTTGGCTATGAACTAAAAGGTGTTGTCGAGACCCAAAGTGTGTACATACTGAACGAGAAAATTGTTTCCAAGTTAGAATACCAAGAGAGTGTTTAATCCAAGGATACCAAGAAAGATCATATCCTTGAAAATGCACTGCAGCCAATGGAACCATCTGGGTATCTAAAATACCATTAAGTTCTTGATATTGTTCAGCTTGAAACAACCACCCTTTAGGATCAATAGTGTCAAATTTTGAAAAATCAATTCAAAGAGTCCAACCTTGAATAATTGGAACAACCTGCCAATCATTCTTACCCTCATGTTGTAGATGTCGATTAAGGTTAACGCCATTTTGGGAAAGATGATTGTCACGTTCAGGACGATCAAAAATAGGTTGTAGTTCTTGCCTATCCTGTAACATCGCTTGAATTTGCTGAAGAATGCCATTATTAGTTGGTTAATCACACGTCAAATCTTATAAATTGATAGACACCACGTCCATCCTAGCAGTCTAGCAGTAAGAGTGACAACTTGTTCTTTGAGTTCCTTAACTGCCATATTGAGGATATTAATGGAATCGAAGATGATGAAGATGAATAATATAGTAGAGAGAGATGGGTGGTCTCAGATCGAATGCTTTGATACCAGATGATAGGGTTTTAGACCTAAATTGATCATTTGATTGGAGATCAGCCACCAATAATCCTTTCAATTGGGGATTAGCCACCAAAGTTGTTAACTTTCATTCATTCATCCTATTTCTACTCCAATAACATCATTAAATATGAAAAATAAAACATAATAGACTTCCTAAGCAAGTAAACAAAATAAAAAAAAAATAACAGATTTCCTAAGCAAGCAAATAATAATTGGAAAGATGAAAATTGCCTAATAAAGATGAAAACTAATATTGGTTTCCTAACATGAAGATCTCAATAAGTATATTTAATAAGAAACTCAATTCGTATATGTAATAAAGTACAGAAATGTTATGGTATAAATAAGTAGGGCAGGGCAGGGAGACCTTTTCTCATCCCCAATTCGAATCACCCGAATTTTTACTCCCTTCCCCATCTCCACCCAAACCTTATTCAGTATCGACCTAAACCATTCCAAATGGGGTGGGGGCATGTAGCGCCCCACCCTATCTCGACATAATATTGTTCGCTTTTGGCTCCCCAGAATCAGAGACTTCCTAGAAGGTCACCTATCCTTGTACTACTCCTAGCTAAGTACATTTAACTATGGAGTTCTGGTAGATTCACGACCATCATAGTTTTAAAACATGTTGTGTCATAGAAGGGTGATAAACATACATATAACACTTTCCCATTCCACACCCGATCAGGCGATGTGGGATTGAGCACCTTGTAGTCTGCCTGTGTGGTAGCTCGCTTAATGTCTCACACCCGGCCACATCACACCCACCCATAAGGGTCACCACAATCCACCCCCTTAGGAGGCCTGACATCCCTATCGACATACTTCCAGCTGGGTCAAGCTCTGATACCATTTGTAATGTCACACTCTATCCCGATACAATATTATCCACTTTTAGCTCTCCCGAACCAGAGACTTACCAGGGGGTTACCCATCCTGGTAGTACTCCTAGCTAAGCACGCTTAACTATGGAGTTCTGGTGGGTTCATGACTTTAAAACGTGTTATGTCATATAAAGGGTAATAAACATACATATAACACTTTCCCATTCCATACCTAGACGATGTGGAATTTAGCACCCTATAACCTGCCAGTATGGTAGCTCGTCTAGTGTCTCACACCCGTCCACAAGGGTCACCACAGGACAAGGACCCAATGAGGCATGGCATTTTGCCATTCCTAGCAATACTTGCTTTAGCAGCAACCAATCTTCTTTGCAAATGACAACAACTAGTTAATTTAATGCACAATTATGTTAAATTAATAAAGCATTACCCATACATTCACTCAAGACATAGAAAAAAATGATAAAAAAGTTTTACATTCTTATAAAATTTATAGTACTTAATTACTGTCTCCAAATATACTAAATTTGATTTAATCTCCAAATGTATTAGATTTGCATACACTTATACTACATGGGATTTGAAGAAAAGTTTGATAGGTAAATATTAAACCTGTACAATAAAATCCATGTATCTTCTTTCCTAGTTCACAAATTCCATTGCCTATTTATTATATTTATGTGTTGTTGTCCTATTGATCATCCTTCGAGAAAGAATATGATTTTATTTGATAAAATCATATTGTGAGCACTTGATATACATAGAAATAGTTGGGCTCACTTTTTAAAGGTTCAAATTAGGAGTGTCAATTTGTGTTAATGGATCATGTTTATGTCGTGTCGAAGTAATAGTATTATGATATATGAGTCAACAGTTACTCGAACACAACCCTTTAATAATCATTTCAGAAATCTTTGACATGAATACAACCCATTTATTAAACAGTAACACAATATGATCCATTTATTTTGCTTAATAAATGAGTTATGTGACACACAACACGACACGACCCTTTTAATAACCAATTTAATCCGTTTAAATTAAAAATGTCATATAACTTGTTTATGACTTAAGTATAATGCAATTATAATGAAAAAAGTGACATAATGTATGACTAAAATTATAAAAATGAGGATAATTAGGACAATATTCCCATTCTCATCAAACAAAAAACTACTATACATGCCCTTCGCCGGCAAACTATCCTCACCTACCTCATCTATCAATATAATTATAAAAAAGGAAAAATATTATATCCACATTAGATTTATATTAAAATAATAAAAATATCCATAGTAATTGGATTAAAACAGGTTATGGTTAATCAGGTTGAACTAATATGATTATGATACGACTAGTTAAACAAGTCTAATTGAGTTAAATGGATTGAGTTCCATAACACAAACATAATAAAATTAATTAAATAGTGTAAACGGGTTGACATGATTATGACACAAACATGATTAAGGTCAACCTAAACCAGCTAACTTCGTATCGTGTTGGCAAGTCATGTCTAAATTTTTCATCCCTAGTTCAAACTCTTAGAAAAGTTGATTGTTCATATGCAGCTAGGGCAGCAAATGAACCGATTTGTTCTTGAACAGTTAGGGAGTGGTTTACTTAAAGCTCGATTTAAACTCGCTTGTTAAGTAAATAGGCTGAGTTTGAGCTCAAATTTTCAACTCGTTTAATAAATGAGTTGATCCATATTATTGGAGAAGTATACAATACCCAGGGGTATTGATGATGTGGTATCCCCGACCATTGTAAACCTTTAATTTCTCCTTGATAATAGAGAAATTGGTGATTTTCAATAGAAAGCGGGGCTTACACTAGCCAGAGATACCACATCATCAGTATCCTGGGTATTGTATACTTTCTCTTATCATTGTTAGGCTAGACTCATCAACATAAAGTTTGTGTGCTCATACATGTTCATGAATATGGTCATAAACATAAGATTGTGTAGGTATGTATAGGTTCATGAATGTACATTTATGAACATAAGCTTATATAAGTTCATGAACGAGTTAAAGCGATTTTGAACACGAGCTCAAATTGAGTCCGAATATGAATATAATATCGAGGTTGATTTTTTTTATTAAACGAGGCGAATTCGAGATTTTTAAAACAATGACAAACCAAGCTCGACATAATCTCGAGTCGAGCCCAAGCTGAACTTACAAATGAACAAGTCAATTCTGAACAAACTAGAGCTCAACTTGGCTCGATTCATTTTACAGCCAACCCTGAGAATTGCTAAGGTCATCATTGTCATTATCATCCTTGCCTTCATCTCATATGAATAAGGTTGGTCACATCAATTCTTTTTCTATATATTTTTTCTATTACAAGCCATCTCACCTGTTATATTTAACTTTTAAAATTATTTTTAATATTTCATCATACGCTAATTTTTGTTGCTCTTTTTATCTCTTACCTTCTATGAAAACTAACATTTATCTTCTTATTAACACATCTATAAGTTTTCATTGTATGTGTCCATACCATATACTGTCTTTTATTTTCTTACTATTGGGCATCATTTCTAATTTTCTCACTTTCATTAGTAACCCTATCTCTTTTAGTCACTTCCACGATCCATCTTAACATACGTAAATCTTTTTGCTCACTTCAACATTCTTCAATTAATTGTCTTATTTTTTTTTAATAAGTAATGAATTGTCTTATTAAGTAAATAGTTTTCATTGTTGATCTCCCAATGTAAATCCAAATTGGTTCCATATACAGTAGATTTCTTCCTTAGTATTTGTTGTAGGAGGAGTGCTAGCGGCAGTAGCTAGCACGACTGTCGCTTAGCACTCCCCTACGTATAATGCAAAAAGTCGTGCTTCTTGTGTTTTCAAGACATCTTTTTATAAAAAATAACATGAATGCCATCAAGATAGTGAAACAATGAAGATAACAAAGACCAATAAAACAATTTTCTCAATGATTTTTCGTTATTTCGTATGAAATGTTGTCTATTTTATATAGAAAACAACTGTTACATTTTTAAAGTCAAAATCATAGTTAAATTTTTAAGACATCTTTTTATGTAGAATAACAAGAATGCCATCAAGATAGCAATGACAGAAAAATAATAAGCACATATGAAACAATTTTGCAAGTGGCATTCTTGTTATTTTGTACAAAATATTGTCTAATTTATATTATACCAACTGTTAAGACAAAATCATAGTCAAACACGTGTGTGATTGGTTTTTAACCAATCACATAGGGCGAGTGCTAAGCACAGCCGCTAGCACTCTTCTTAGTTATATTACCCATTTCCATAGTTTCTTTATATAAATCATTAATTTAAGGGCGAATTGCAAAAAAATCCATTGACTTGTAACAATTTGCATTAAACCACCTTTAAATTTATTTTTTTTGGCACACCCCTCCTCCCAATTAACCAAGGGGGGTTACTTTAAAGGGACAATTACTAAAATACCCAAAAAGTCAATGGGTGTTGCATTTTTTATTTTTTGCATTTTTGTTTACTCATATTATATATACCATTACTATATTATTTATTTTTTATTTTTTACAATTCGTATATATACAAGTATATGAGATGGACATTTGATCAAACAATTAGATTGACAAAAATGAATCTTAATTATAAAAAGTAATTGAATGACATAAATTAGTTATTAATCTTATACCAATTTAACTTTGTTGTACAATATATATGTAAAGATGTGTGTGCATTTATTCTTATGGTTGAAAAAAGAATAACGTATACTTTATAATAGATCATTGATGTAAAGTATTAACTTGATTCAATAAAACAGACCACTTGATATTTTATAATTTACCTTTTTAATGTAATTGGTTTCTCTCATATTTTGTTTGGTTGAATAAAAATAACTAGGGAAAAGGATATTGCAGAATTTAACTATTCTAGACATATGCTAAAGAGATAACATGTAGTTGCACTCAAAAATATGAATTTAACTTTTTTTAATTTATTTTATGCTTTTTCTTTAATTAAAAGTATGGTAGTGCATATAACAAAAAATATAATTTCAAATTTTATTATTAAAAAAAAATCTTTTAGATGAATTCACACAATTGGATGAATTGCATAAACCTCCCTTGACTTGGTGCGTATTTTAGTAATTGTTTCCTTAAAGTAATTCCCTCAGTTAATTGGGAGGGAGGCTTGTGCCCAAAAATTCTAAAATGGGGGTTTAACACAAATCGTTACAAGTCAAGAGATATTTTTACAATTCACTCTTAATTTAATTCCTCTACCGTTGTTACAATTTTGTATATTACTTTTATTTTTGTAAATTAAGGCTATTCAACTTTCCCTTCATTCATTTGACAACATATATATTTTCTTTTAGAATTTTATTATATAAAGGGACTCAATTTCTACATTTCCTAATATTCTTTAACCCTCTGTAGGTATATTATTAGGACATACTGCTTTTTTATACGTCATCTTTTGAACTGTACGTGTCCTCTGCTTCCTTATTTTCGATTTTATTTGTCATTCTTAGTTTAAATTCAATTCCTCTCACTTCTTCTCTAGAATATTCTTCATCTATTAGACTGTTTGGAAATAATTTTTTCATCAAACTAATATATCATTTTTTTAACTAATGTTGTATTGTTTGGGTCCTTAATAAATCTAATCTAATCCATATTTTTAGTCGAATTATCTCTACTTTTTGCCAATATATAAATATATTATTCACCCTCTTTTGTACATAATTTTTCATATAAATCATTTAGTGAGTTTTGCTTATAAATATTCACCATTTACTAAGCTTCATTTTTGAGTTTCTTATACTTGTTCAAATTCCCTTGTTACATTCTTTTTTGCGAGACTTTATAAACTTTTTTTTTTTTATTACTCGTTGCACTTCACTTTCTCACTATGTCCCTTTCATAAATAATAATAATAAAAAACTTATTTTCTTTGATTTCTTTCAAAATAAAAAATAAAAAAATTACTACTCCTACTATAATTTGTAATTTTTTACCACAACTAGTTTATACTATCATTCAAATTTCATTACCTTTCCCTTAATATTTGTTCCGTAAACGTTATCCCTAGCTTTACCAACTTTTACTTCTGTTTTAATGATGTTGTTATATTTAAATCAAAATTTGAAGTGAAAGTGATGTGATTAAACTTACTGGTGACTCAAGAGAACATGAAACTCACACGCAAAAGTGAAAAAAGTCACCCTCATAATTACTCCTTTAATCCACCAATCTTACCTTGATGAATATAATCAATGCGTGTGTTTGTCCCATTTACATTGTTAACTTAAGTCATTCTTTCGTCATTGCCACTGCAAACATTGTCATTCTTGTTGTTATAGTTAATATTGGCTGTCAATTCGTATTTGTCTCTCCTTTTCGTGCGATGTCGTGTCAATTTAATAATATTCTATTTTATATATATATATATATATATATATATCAATTCAACTCCAACATGTTTAGTAATTGTATCAAGAATTATAAGACAATGAGGTTTATTAATCAAGTCACACGACACTAGATTCGTGTAACACGTTTTCACGATATTATAATACTTATTTAATAGCTATTTAACTCATTTAAATTAAATAAGTTATGTAACTCGCTTATTAATTTAAGTATAAAATACAAATATAATGAAAAAAAAGAGATAATAAATGACTAAATTCATAAAAATGTGAATAATTAGAACAATAAAATTAGGGATGGTAACGAGACAGATTTGGGTGAGGGACTACAACCTCATCCCCACCCAAAACTATTTATTAATGGGGCGGTAGCGGGTCAGGGGTGGGGCAAGAATCTATTTAGAAGAGTACTTTTATAATTGTAATTGTACTATATATATATATATATATATATATATATATATATATATGTATCAATTTTTTTTTTTGTTCTTTATACTCTTATGTGGTAAGGTCCATAATAATTTACATATTTACTATTAATAAGATTTGACCAAGTAAAGAGTATATCACTATATAAGAGTAATTTTGTATATGTATAATATATATATCAGAATAATATAGTAAATATATAATATAAACGGGGGCATTTTGTCATCCCTAAATACAATTGCAAAAAAAAAATGCCAAATACAATTTGGGTTTATATTAAAATAATAAGAATGCTCATAATAATTGGGTTAAAACAAGTTGCGAGATAATCCGGTTAAATTGAAAAAATTATAACACGATTAATTAAACGGGTCTAATTGGATTAATTAAACAGTTTGAGCTCCAAAACACGAACATGACACAACTAATTAAACAGGTTAAATGAGCTAATACAATTATGACACAAACACGATTAATGTCAATCCAAATCCGTTAATTTAGGATTCTCAACTCCAGCCTAGTCTAATTATTGAATGGGGTTGAACAAAAAAAAATTCTTTTTTTCTAAAAAAAAATAATAATTTATGAATTGAGTTTGAATTGAAAATTTTATAATTGGACCTATATTCCTGCAAGGATTGGTGATTGCAATCCAAACCCAACACAAACTTGACCTATAATAATATTATTATTAAATATTAGTATTTCAAGCGCATACCAAATTTAGTCCAAGTTTAACATGAGAAACCCGAGTTTAGTAAATTAGTTTGACTCTAGAGTCTAGACTAATCAATCTTAACCTCACTCGAATTTAGTGAATTAGATTATTTTTGGATCGAGAAAATTGATTTTAGGTTGTTCTAAGTCAATTTTTTTTGATGATAAAATAATTCTATGTTTTTGGATGATTTTACAAAAAATTTAAGATGAGATTTATGTTCTTCTTTTGTTTTTGAAAAAAGTAATATATTATCTTTATAGACAATGCAAAAAAGTTTTAAAGATGTGAAAGATTAAATCCAGCCATCTTTAAAAAAATTGTGATGCCGTGATTTCCCAACTCATCTAAGGTGCACCCTTAAGCATGACCTTTTGAGATCGTATGCTAATATATATATATATATAAACAATGATACATGTTTGAAGGCAATATATCAAAGAGCCCAGATCCTCTTATGTACTATATTGTAGGGTTTTTCAATATAATTAAATCATTTTTCATGCATTAAATCTAAGATTTAATGTATTAAAAAATAAATTTAATGTGTGAAAAAATTAAACAAATGTGTGGAGACACATATTTAAATGTATTAAGAAATATATTTAATGTTTGAAAAAATTACAGCACCACTGAAACAAAAAGTTATTGCATTAAAAAATTTGGACTCATATGTCGAAAGAGAAAACCGAACAAGATTCTCATTTATATGCAGTTAAGTGGAGTTCGAATAAATATCACTCAAATGCATATAAAAAAAAAAAATCTCCCAGATGCACTTAGGTGGGGTCGAAATGAATCTGAAATAAAAATGTTAGTTCAAATCTCTGCTTCGGTTCTGTCTTTGAATTGAGAATCATCTTCGTATATATATATATATATATATATATATATACACACACACACACACAGAGGTCAATTCGAGATGGCAATCTGTACCATATGTATTTTAAGGTGAATTGTCACATATGTCATTATGACCATTGATCCTCATCATTGAGAAAAGGAAAACAGTAATTAATAGTCTTTTTCTTTGTTATATATTATTTATAAATGTTTTTTTTCCTTCTTTTCCCTTTTTTTTTTTTTGTTAGATAAGTAATACGCTCACACAAATATTTTTTATGAGATCAAATTCTCCTCTTTCTGGAGAAGGTTAGGTCATACGACTGAAACTAAGAACGGACTTATGTGGGCCATGCCTCCTCCTCCCCAATAAAATAATTAAAAAATTACTTACCAAGAAAATATTAAGTCCCCTAAAATTTTAAGAAACTCTACTTAACAGTGCCCTGTGAGTTGATGTGAAAATATATTAAAAAAGATTTATTCACTAAAAACATATGGCATTAACAAATACACAAAGCTAATAAATAATTTTAATTTGAAAATTTTAAGCTTTATTTTTGAAAATCCAAATTTATATACAAAAAGAAGAGAATAAAATTCATATCTAACTTTCTTCTTCTCTTTGTTTTACTATTTTTTTTTCCGATCTTGGCAAGAAACTCACACTCACTTTTTTTAAGGTAAAAAAAAAATACTACCAGGCTACATGGTAGGTCAAAGCCTAACTATATGAATCATAACAAGGCTCATAGGAGAAACATTGTTGAATATCCATTAGTAACGACAAGCAAATCAAATTGTTACTCCTGCATACACGTCTTGTTAGGCTAAAACAAAGATCACGTTTAGGAGAGCACAGACTCAAGGTGAAGATGATCAATCAGATATCGGGGGAGGACGAGCCTTTGCAGGAGTACCACCCCAATTAGAGAGGATCGATTTGGAGTATTGCACGTCATCCTTGAAGTTAAAAAATGATAAAATTGATGATAACGAGGCTTCAACTTGTTTAAGAATGGAATTCTGGGAGGATCTATAATTTTTGAAACCCCTAGCATTTCGCTCTAGTCATATGTGGTAAATCATTGCCACTATAGCTAACTTGCATACTCTATAGCCAAGGCTAATTGAATTGTGGTGGCCAGCCCACGCTATGAACATGGGCCAATTAGAGCTTTGTGTGAAGAATTTTCATTTGGTTTTGATGGATCTCCATATTGGAAAAACAAATGAACAAGCAAAGAATAAATGAGAGTGAAATTTTTGGCTGGTAAAGCAAGAGAGATAGACGCTTAAGATTTGATGGAATATTGCCATACTCTTTTTATCAAGGGTTAGGAATTTGGATTTGGTGTATATCCAAATAAGCAATATAAATTTTGGAATCGCTAGTGAGTCCCATGTCAATTTGTATCATATGACCGAGGAAGATATTAGGGAAAGATATGTGACGAAGTGCTCTATAGAGTATAGTTTTGAGAGAGAGACTAACCAAATCCTTTTATTAATTGAGTTGGGTAATAAAGGTCGCACTTTGGTGCGATGGCAAGTGCCCTTGCCCAAAGAGGTATGTCTCAAGTTTGAAACTTAGGAGCAGCCTCTCCAAAAATAGGAGTAAGGCTTACCGACTTCTACCTCTTCCAAACCCCACTCAAGCAAGATCCTTGTGAAAAAGGTACCACCTTTTTTAGGTGGAAAAGAAAAAAGTTTATAAATCAAGGTTGTGAGATTGGAAAGGAAGTTCCAAGAGCCTGAGTTAATAATAGCTAACCTTAGTCACATTTGGAAACTCTATGGCCTGAATTAGTTGGGAATTAAGGCATAGAAATAGGGGTTACGATCCATCCTAAACCCTAGGTGCTGAGTAGAGATGAGGTGAGAAAATGGTTGAACTCGGTGATTGCTATAGGATCCAGTAGTGAGAGTGGCTTAGGATATAATGACATAGACTTGTAAGGTGAAACTTCCGTGAGGTTATAAGATTAAGACTTAAATTAATTAGTTTTATGTGACATTCCAGTTTAAAAATTGATAGAATAAAAAGGCTTCCGTGACGAGTGGTGATCTTAGTGGTTCGAATCGGAGCTGAGGGTGTTGGATATGATTTGAGATTGTCGCATTGGTCCGAAGTCACGCAGCATTGACCAATCTAGTGTGGCACCTTACAAACCAGAGTTTGGGCATTGGCCGGGGCAGTTCAGGTGGCTCGAATTTTAGCACGTGATAACTTAGTATAAGGTTGTGAGATTAGGAGGGAAGTTCCAAGAGCCTGAGTTGATAAATAGCCACATTTGGAAGCTTTATGACCTGAATTAGTTGAGAATTAAGGCATAGAAATAGGGGTTACGATCTATCCTAAACCCTAAGTGTTGAGTAGAGATGAGGTGAGCAAAAAGTTGAACTTAGTGATTGCTATAGGATCCAGTAGTGAGGGTGGCTTAGGATATAATGACACAAACTTGTAAGGTGAAGCTTCCGTTAGATTGTGAGATTAAGACTTAAATTAATTAGTTTTATGTGACATTCCAGTTTAAAAATTGATAGAATAAAAAGGCTTCCGCTACGAGTGGTGATCTCGGTGGTTTGAATCAGAGCCGAGGGTGTTGGATATGATTTGAGATTGTTGCATTGGTTTAGAGTCATGCAACGTTGACCGGTCTAGTGTGGCACCTCATGAACCGGAGTTTGGGCAATGGGCGGGGCAGTTCTGGTAGCTCGAATTTCGGCGCATGATAGCTTGGTATCAAGTTGTGAGATTAGGAGGGAAGTTTCAAGAGCCTGAGTTGATAAATAGCCACATTTGGAAGCTTTATGGCCTGAATTAGTTGAGAATTAAGGTATAGAAACAAGGGGCTAATATTGATCCAGTTATTGTGCCAAAAAAAAAAAAAGTTGTTAGTCTATCTCCAATTTGGTGTTTGATGATTGCTCTAGTTGGATGCCTTAATTGGAGAAATTTTCTCTAACTTCAGGAGCTGGCTTGGGGAATTTTCAAAAACCAAAAGCATATGTCTTTAACAAGGTATTACTTACACCATGAGACCCACAATCTCTATTGGAGACTTTCAAGTTAGGTAGGCCCAATCCACCTTCACTTTTAGGTTTACACACTGAAGACCAAGCAACTCAAGCTCTTGAGTTCTTAAGTTCAGTTCCAGACTATAACAACTTGAGCACCTAGTAGTTATTATTTATGTTGTCTGAACTTGCACCATTAACCCAATGTGGAGCACTATTTAATACACGAGGCTCCCAACAAATTCACACAAGTATCAAAGGGAACCACAAGTAGATCCTTGACAGGATTAGGATAGGATTGTGTATGGGAAGTGTCAGGTACCAACTTAACATGTTATAGAGGCACGAGGCTAATCAAGTAGTCCAGGGGCACTGTTTATCGAGACACTTAAGAAGAGGGCGTCATCCCAAAAGGATGCATGTTTGGGTATACTAACCATAGTGGCAAGGATGGTATCTAGTGGTGTATGAGAGACGTGATCAGCGACACACTCAAACCCTTCTACGCTAAGGCACTATTCAGGAAAGTATTGACACTTGTGCACAAAGTGTCATTACTTAGGAAGTCTGAGTACAAGCTAAGAGGAAAACGAGACTTTGATTTTCTCTAGCGGTTGAGAGAGTATTAGACTCCACTAAGGGTGGAGATTACATCATTAGGTGATGAGAATGGACCAGCATAAGTGGGTCCGACCTGGTGGTTTAATCTCCACTTTTGATGGAGTACAAATCCTTTCCAACAGTACTGGAAATTGAAGATCTTTACTCGAGAAAAACGTGCAAGAAAAGGAGTTGGCAAGGAATGGAGGATTAAACGAGGGGCTCGCCAAGGCGAAGTGGAGTAAGGTCGACTTTGACTCGCAATTCAGTTGGATGAGGCATTCCTGTCCTAGCCGAGGAAATAATTGAGGATACACGCTGACACGTTCGTAACACATAAATGTGTTAATGCGTGGTGGACGTCTGTACCCTGACCTGCCTGGAATATTATAAATAGTCATGTCAAATGATATAACAAAACATTCATTTGCTGCACAGTTTTAAAATTCTGCCACTATCCCTACTCTCTAATTTATTCTATTATCTAAGTTCTCTCCCCTATCATCTCATCCTTTCGTTTTCTTTTCTTAATTTTCCGTGAGGCTTGGAAATCTACTTTTCTACACATTTTAACATGCAATAATCCTCTTGCCTTCAAATAATATAATATATAATAATTACATAACTCATAAAAATTTAGCTTAAATATCTATATTTAATTATTCATATATATCTTCTTAATAATACTTGCAAAAAAAAAAATGTTGACCTAGCTAGATGCATGGTGTGATATAAAGTGTGCAATTACGTTGCTAGGTGGGCTCACAAGATGCGTTTCTATCACTTTTGCTGACAAATTTGTTATTTCATTTTAATCTTTTGTATTAAATATATAATAGACAATATATGCTAGGTTTGACACAAAGTGTACGTGTGTGTATATATATAATATTTTTGTCTCAAGTTCGCACTTATTGTGGGCCTCCCATGCACTTGATTGCATATAGGACACAGATCACAAATTAGCACTAAACAAACCAGCAAGTGAATGGACATTGTGCTATGATAATCATACTACAATAGTTAATTAAACTGACAGATCATTTGGGAGAGAAAGATCAAATATACACAGTGCAGCAGCTGTACCGGATAATTCTCCCATGTCAAGCGAAAAACAATGTGGACCACAACGACACATATATAAATATATGTTTATCTTAGTCCAAGCTTTTGTGATATGATACAAAATAATCATTCATATCAATATTTACTTTGAGAAACAACCTGTTCTTTTACAATCATATCATACACAACAATATATATATATATATAATTTTACAAACAAATCATGCTCTCATGCAATCATAACCGCAAGACCTATTGACTTTACAAATGCTGTTTGACCCTATAAAAAAAAATTAACTCAAAAATTAAATTAAGAGGAAAAAATAAAAAAAGAGTTTTCCAAATTTACCTCAAATAAATAATCCTCTAGCCATTTTTTACTCCACTTGTCAATTTATCTGTGGCGAGGAACGATATGTCCTAGGTGGGGACATGTCAAAAGAGTGGGACCCAGCGTCCCTGCATGTATGACACGTGTACAGGTCAGCCAATCCCTGAATTGAACTATTGGAGAAAAATCCATTATAAGGCATAGAGGTCCTTCAGATGGGCACTGCAAGTTTTGCCAAAAACCCTAATTGGGGCCCTCATGGGTACAGCCCTCTGCTCTCCACATTAAATTGATAACTCCCAGTGCATATATGTGTACCCCTCAGTTGATATCATCCATTACAGACCTTTCTTCACTTTTTGAAAACCCTTTCTCTCTGTAGCTTCCATTCTCTGTTCAAATTTTAATTTCTTTATATAATATTGTACATAGAAACCAGTACTGATCTTCCTCTTGTTGGCTGCACACCTGCTTTTAGAGAGCGAGAGAGAGGAGAGATGGGTCACCATACATGCTGCAACAAACAAAAGGTTAAGAGGGGCCTATGGTCACCAGAGGAAGATGAGAAACTCATTGACTACATTTCAAAGTATGGGCATGGTTGCTGGAGCTCAGTTCCAAGACTAGCAGGTAACTCTATTATATATATGTATATTCATGGCTAGCTTCTTTCTTCTTCAGGGATAGTTGATCTATTATTAACCATTTACTTCTATTCATCTCTCTCTCTCTCTCTGCTTGCTTGATGATCACTTCCACTATTTTTTCATCCCTATTTAATTTATGTGTTGCCTTCCCCTTTAAAAGTTTACAGTAGATCTTGCCAATAAACTTGACTAATACTAATCTATAGTCTATACATACATATATATGTCTATCTCTCTCTCTCTCTGTGTGTGTGTGTACATATACAACAATCTTATCTTAAGTCTTTTATTAATTGCATGTAAGTTGATATATATATATATATATATATATATATATATATATATTGGGTGTATCTCATGGTGCAGGGCTGCAGAGATGTGGTAAGAGCTGCAGACTAAGATGGATAAATTACCTCAGACCTGACCTAAAACGTGGGAGCTTCTCTCCCCAAGAAGCAGCTCTCATCATTGAACTCCATAGAGTTCTAGGCAACAGGTGCATATTTCATCATCTATGACTAGCTACAATCATTGTGATTATAATTATAGACACACACACACACACACACACACACACATATATATATATATATATATATATATATATATATATATATATATATATTGTTATTTATATATATCATGTTCATGCAAAAGTACAAAACTACTTTGTACAGATGGGCTCAGATAGCTAAGCATCTACCAGGAAGAACAGACAATGAAGTGAAGAACTTTTGGAACTCAAGCATCAAGAAGAAGCTCCTCTCTCATGGTGTCTCTGATTTAGCCACCTTTCCTGACATACCCAACTCTAGTGTTGGCTCTTTTGAACCTTTCTTCCCACTAATTAATACAAACCCAAATTTGATCCCAACTTCTCAATTACAAGATCAGATCTACATGCCCAACCCAACTTCAATTTTACAAGGCTTTGATCATGGTGACCAAATGGAGTACTACAATGACAATTTGATTCCTATGGCGCCGCCTCCGGTCCCACTACCACTAGACACAACTTCATATGACCCCACATGGTCATTAGCCCATCAACCTCAACACATTGATCATCATGAACATCTCCTGAAACAAGAGGATCACATGTTCAGACACGATGTCGCGCCATTTTACACCACCGGAGACAAATTTCTCAACACGAAGATGACAATACCGCCTTATGATGATACATCAATGATGCCAAAACTCTGTGAAATCATCATCAACCCTCCTATCATGCCGGCTTCACATCAAGTTCTTCACCCAATGGTTAGTCCCTCATGTTTCCAATCTGGATCGTATCCACTTGACTCGCACGTGCCAACTAATCAACCGGAGTACATTGATGTCACCATGCCATCATCTTCGTCTTCATCCTCATCACCATCATCGTCGTTGTCGCCATTATCATGCTGCCAGTTTGTTCTGAACCCTAATCTTCCTTCAAGCAGCTGGGATCCCTAGACATGTACTAAGTGTTTGTATCTTGCAGCAGTGTGGGTAATTCAGTTATACTACATCATGTATTTCATTCGTTTCTCTTGAATTCTCATAACAAGTGCAACTTCAATGGAGTAAAACCTAAATGTTGTTCAATTGGACACTGAAGTTCCATAAAAATGCAGGTTCTTTCACTTGTGTATGTCCCTCAGTTAATATTATTTGTATATCTTCTTTCCCTAGTGGAAGTACTCTATTGTCCCATATCCATTAATGTACTCCATCACTCTACACCTGCATTTACTAGTATTTTCCTAGTGAAGTACTCTCTCTCTCTCTCTCTCCCTCTCTCTCTCATATTCATTCACACATATATTTAATTAGGTGGGGACATTGTCATGGACATTGGCTTCAATTTGAAGGTAGGCCAAAAAGCCCTTAATTACCATATTAATGTAAACTAGCTAGTTGCAGTCTTGGCATAATTAGGCTAAGTTATCTTGATGAAATATAGGTACACCATGAACAAATTTTGTATTATATGGGCAAGCATAAATGATTATATTTTGTGTTATAGATGATATGATTGATCGTATTGCTTGATAGGTAGAAAAGAGATAAGATGGTTTTAGATCATATATTTGCGGTAATGATCATTCTTGTCTTAATATTCCATATAAATGGGATTGGCCACAACAATTGAGTGAGAATTTACCAAAAAGATTTAACATATGTTTGATAGTTGGTTGTCTATCTGACACTAATTCACCTCTTTTTCATATCCGACTTTGAATACCAATAATAAAAGAATTAAGAATTCGAACAAGTATGTATCACTAAATCTAACTTGACGACCAACGACAAAAATATGTCTTTGTAACAATACTGAAGAGGTAATTATATATTTGCAGTAATTATGATAGTCACCACTTATAAACTCTTATTTTTGGAAAGCATAGAACTAGTGTCGTGAAATTAGAACCGAAAGAAAGTTTAAATTTTAAATTAATTTTTCTCTGATTTTAATTTGAAGACCTCGATTTAATGTTTCCCTAACCATTAATTGCACAAGACAAATTGCGATACCTGGCGGCCGGCCTAATGATATAATACTGGGAATAAGATATTTGCATTGCAAAGTGTGTGTATATATATATATATGATTTTCTACTCTTACTCAACTAATTTACTTTCTGTCCATCGGATTTAAACACAATGAAGCAAGAAAAATAGTGTACAAGGCCTCTTGCTGTAAAGAAGATTTATTGTAAGTTATATGAAAATTGATCAGTGGGCATCTGTGACAAATACATTGGCATATATTTATCTTATTCATGATTGCAGTAATATACATATGCCAATAATAATTGTGCACGACAAAGTTTGTTAAAATTCTTAAAGTTGGCAGAGAATGCTCGAATTATATATATATATATATATATATATATAAATTAGGCTTAGATATTTATGATATTTAAATTAATATTGAATATTCTACGAAATGAAGTTTTGAAGCTACGTATTATGGAATTGGGATTGAAATTGGTGCCTTAAAATTGAACTAATTTTTCTCCAATTCCAGTTTCAAAAAACAAATTTCATGCTACTTAGCATAGCATGAGTGCTGATATACGGACAAGTAAGGTGTTTAACCATGGTACGTTGTCCGGTAGCATGAAATTGGGATTGGAATTGGTGCCTTGAAATTGAACTAATTTTTCTCCAATTCCAATTTCAAAAAACTAATTTCATGCTACCGAGTTATAGTTATAGCATGAATGCTGATATTCGGACAAGTAAGGTGTTTAACCATGACATTTGTAGCTCTCGTTCAACTCTGCACTCGTTAGGAAGAATATTTTGGTTTGATTTGATCTAGGAGGTAAACCAGACACAATCAGTTCCCTAAATTAAATTTGGACTAAATATAATTGATGAAATTAATTCTCTAAATTGGACATATCTGAATTGTATATATAAGAATTATTTGGATACCTGAAATTAATGTGTGTATATATATGAAATGATTTCTTGACACTGGTGAACAAGAAATTTATGTTTGGGTAATATTTACTTTTAAATTGTGAACCAAACTAATCAGAACTGTTCGACTATTTTACTTTCTGCTGTTTGGTCTAAAATTGAGAAGGGAAAGGAGAGGGAGGGCTTTTCAACCCCCTTAAATTAGATATTTGCATCAAAGGGTTCATTCTCAAGGACCTAATTAATATCTGGAAAGTTGCTAGAGAATCTTTAGAAATATGGGTTTTCCGTTTTGGATGATTTATTTGTTTTGAGATAGTGTACTCATGTTTTCTGTTTGTTTTAAAGGAAGTGAAATTATAGAAGAAATATCATATTTATCACATGAGACATGAACATGTTTTTGTTAATATAGGCATGCAAAATATATATATATATATGTATATATATATATATGACCTCAATTGTTTCATTTCTCAATGTAACCATATAGAAGCTTTTTACAAATACATGCCAAGTTAATTGCTAACTGTTTACAGTAGTAGAGTATCTGCATTGCTAAATCAGAGGAACCTATCAGAATCAATCATTTTTTCACTTTCTCATCAAATTCATATTAGCTAGCTATTAAGGGATTGCTAAAATTTATTTGGGATATATATTTGGGTACTATTTCTTGGTCTAATAAATTTTAATCACGTACCATATGGTTACCACTAAAATAATTTCTGAGAAATTTCTTGTGCAGTTATTGTAAAAACAAACACAGACAAACCACAAACACAATTAAGTAATGACACAAAAACATACACCATGCACCACAATTTACACAGATTTATGTGATTCAACGTATAACTTACATCACAGTCGACGAATATATTTCATTATACGAAGAAAATTAGAGATTACAGGTTCTCAAACTCCCATTTCACTGTCACTCTCTATTTCAACTCTACACTACAAATCTTAGCACCCTTATACGCCGATAACATATGGTGAAACTAAATGAAATAATCATGATGAAATAAAAAATTAAGAACCACAAATATCACCCATCATTATTACCAAAGTATATGAAATCACTTAATTTTTTATCTTTGACGCAATTGATAGGAAAGAAGCTGTGCAACACATTGTTACATAAAGACCGTACAATAAAATGGTTCACTGGTCAGTGTCAAAACAAAGGACATATTTTGAGCAGTTTTGGGAGTATCTCGAATTTGTTAAAGTTGACTTCCTTTCATGCATGAGCTACGTGATATTTCTAGGACCAATGATCAATCGATTCTCACATGTAATTATGCAACTTATTGAGGCAAGAAATCAAGATCCCATCAAAAGCTGTAAAGTTATTCGAAAACATTTGATGGAGCTATGAAGTGAAAGAAAGAAAAGGATAATGGGAAGACTATCTTTCTTCGATTCAAGTAAATGTAAGTGGACTTTATCTCATGGAGGGGTTGCCATGAAGAGAAGGAAAGCAGTGTGGGGGAAGTGGGGTCTATAGTATTGCTCTTTTATTGTGTCACCTTTTCCTGTGGGGGCACATTAAGGCTCTAAACATTATCTTTTAAAGGCAAAATATTCTCTCCTCTTTTCTTTTATTTTCTTTATTTTTCAATCTAGTTTTCTTTTCAACTTGGATTAGCAATATATTAATTATCTCTTGTAATTTTGTAATTTTGGTAAATAGCTGGTGTTCTCGCGAGGAGATGACATCAGGATTGGCACTGGTGGAGTGTCGGCTAAATATACTCCGACAATCAAGTCAGTACTTGGAATGGTATAATAAAAAAAGAATTATGTATTTAATTTTTGACGTACCTTTTGATGTGCCCCGACTCTTTTTTTTATTGAGAGTATTTAGTAGTCGTATTCTTATTTTTCATATGTAGCTTATGTCATCCCTTTGACTCCTTTGCTTTTTAGACTTCCTATCTGTCTAAATTTTTCGTATCAGTTGTCCTCAATTTTCGAGTTTTCCTGTCAAACGTAAGGAATGTTGAGTCGCTTTTACTCTTTCTTCATTTTCAATTTGACATAGCCTTTTCTAGAGAGTATCTTTTCGCTCGGGAACCAAGTTCAACTGAGCTTATTTTTTATCAGGTTGGGTAACTTTTAAATTGGGTTAAATATGTTGATCGCTACTGTCTCGACCATTTAACAAGGGGAGTCGTTGTCCCATGAGTATTCAGATTGCCCCTTATAAGGGTTCGTAGTCTTGAGCATCACACAGTTTGCCCCTTTAAGAAGGGGAGCCTTTTAGTATAAAATAACAATAACAAGCTTCACTCAACATGCCATTTTAATAAGGGGACCATTTTAGTATAGAGTAGCGATAACGAGATTCACCCATCCTGCCTTTTTAATAAGGGGACCTTTTTTAGTAAGGGTGTAAAAATGGTCTCAGCCTTTAACCAACTCATTCTTTTGATAATAGCCCTTTAATAAGGGGAGTAATAATAGTCTTGGTTTTCACTTAGCCCACCCTTTTAATAAGGGTCCATTAATATGGGGAGTAGTTCTTCTAACCCTTTAAATAAGGAAAGTTGTTGTTCGACCCTTTAATATTGGGAGAAGTAAGCTTGACCTTTTAATAACGGGAGCTGAAGGCTCGACCCCTTAATAAGGGGATGAGTAGGTTCGACCATTTAATAAGGAGAATTGGTCTTTTTGCATAATGTTTGGCACTCTGTGGGTGGAAAAGCTATTTTTCTTACAATATCTTAAGCCAATGTGTCTCTAGTCTTTGAATGTGGATGACTGTGTAACACCCTCAGTTATCCCATTGTCAGGTATTTAGAACTCAAAGCTATAACTTGCTTGCCACAACTAGCAAATCCTCCTGATATGACTTTGATCTCTCCGATTAGTTACTACTCGAGAGGGTGATTGTCTCAATCTCCTCGAGTGGGGTTTACACCACCCCTTTTGACTCCAGGCCATTATATTACTCAGACTTGTTGGAAAAAATGGGTCTTTGGACAATCCTTACATTGCCCAATTCTTTGAATTTCAAGTTTGACAACTTTCAATTCTTCCCGCCAAATTGTATAACGGGAGAAATAACTTTAAACAACTACTAGCAATGACATGGATCTCCAAAAAAATCTAATTTTTGGTGTCGAAATAGCCCTAGATGTTAGCTTTTCTATTCGAAAAATTTCACCTCAATTCGATTTTTATTGAAGAAGATATGTTTGTTTTACAAACTAATGTTCTGAGAAAAAAGGGATCAGAAAAAACTTTAAACAACTACTGGCAACGTCGTAGATCTCAAAAAAATCTACTTTTTGGTGATGACGTAACCCTAGATGTTAGCTTTCTAACCCCACCAATTTTACCTCGATATGATTTGTATCAAAAGAGATATGCCTGTTTTACTGATTGTTGTTTTGAGAAAAATGGGACAGGAACAACAACTTTAAACGAACATTTCGCCTACTAGATGAACTCTTTTTTGGCTGTATGTTTTTGACCACGCATCTTATCCAGTTAGCTTCATTTCAAAATAAAATTCAGGCCAATCAGATATCATATGGGGGAGATATGGCCAAAATGCCGATTGTATGTCCTGCTGCAAAAATCCTGTGAATTTCGATCACTTTCCAAACTTTCTTCAATGATGCCCCTAACCGGAAACTTGCAGTGAACAATTTCCAATTGTGCCTAAACTAGATCGCATCATAACGATAATTTTTTAAAGAATAATCATTTTTCATAGACAGACAGACTATTGATGCGAAAATATGCACAATCCAATTCGGTGCAAGTGTTCTGCAAGACAAAGAAGATGAGAAAGATCACTTGCGGGTTGCCGACCGGGTACACTCTGACGATCAAATTAGTACTTAAAATCATATAACAGAAAAAGAATTCTATATTTAATTTTTGGCGTACCTCTTGATGTGCCTCAATTCTCCTTTAATAGGAGAGTATTTAGTAGTCGTATTCTAGTAAAAGACCGCTTCAGTTACCTTCTCCAATCTAATTTAAAGGTAAAATAATAAAGTGGATATCATTATCTTCCAGTTATAGCTTATATCTTATTCATTTGACTCATTTGCCCTTTGGACTTCCTATCAGTCTAAATTTCTCATATCATGTAAGTATTATTTATAGACAATTTAAGTTTTGACTAGTTAATTTCGTATAATTCAAAATACATCACATACAAAAAAGTATTGGGTGAAAAAATCACTTAACTAAAGTAATTACCAATACGGTAAATCCACTCTTTTGGTCCAAAATGTCCTCATCACCCAAAATCCATAACCCACAAAATAACACAACGAAACACTACATTTTCTCTCTCTTTTTTCTCTCCTCTGGAACTCCAAAACCTAACCATAACTTTCACTTCTTTCACAACATCCTTCAATGGCACCCATTGTAATACCCCGCTCCAACACATGGTATGATATTGTCCGCTTTGGGCCTGAGCCCGCACGGTTTTGCTCTTGGGTTTTATCCCAAAAGGCCTCATACCATTTGAAGAGAACATACTACATATAAGCACATCCCCTTTGCCACACCCAGGCGATGTGGGATTGAGCACCTTGTACCCTGTCAGTGTGGTAGCTCAGCCCAGTATCTGTCTATGCACCCGCCCACTCACACCCGTCCACAAGGGTTGGTATCAGAGCCTGAACCCAGCCGGAAGAAGTGTGCCGACGAGGACGTCGGGCCTTGTAGGGGGTGGATTGTAGTAACCCTTGTGGACGGGTGTGAGTGGGCGGGTGCATAGACAGACACTGGGCTGAGCTACCACATTGACAGGGTACAGGGTGCTCAATCCCACATCGTCTGGGTGTGGAAAAGGGGATGTGCTTATATGTAGTATGTTCTCTTCAAATGGTATGAGGCCTTTTGGGGTAAAATCCAAGAGCAAAACCGTGCGGGCTCAGGCCCAAAGCGGACAATATCATACCATGTGTTGGAGCAAGGTATTACAGTTGGTATCAGAGCTTGTACCCAGCCGGAAGTGTGCCGACGAGGGCGTCGGGCCTCGTAGGGGGTGGATTGTAGTAACCCTTGTGGACGGGTGTGAGTGGGCGGGTGCAAAGACAGACACTGGGCTGAGCTACCACACTGACAGGGTACAGGGTGCTCAATCCCACATCGCCTGGGTGTGGAAAAGGGGATGTGCTTATATGTAGTATGTTCTCTTCAAATGGTATGAGGCCTTTTGGGGTAAACCCAAGAGCAAAATCGTGCGGGCTCAGGCCCAAAGCGGACAATATCATACCATGTGTTGGAGCGGGGTATTACACCCATGGATCCTCACTCCTATCCACATCTCTCTCTCTCTCTCTCTCTCTCTCTCTCTCTCGACTTCTAAGCGTCCACCATTCACGACTCGACACTTCTCTCTACCAAACCCTCACCACGATCGAGAGACCAAAGATGATGACATAAACACTTCTCTCTCTACTTCAAAACCATGCTCGAAAGTGACTAGAATATAAACAATACTCTCATCCCATCTCACCAAGACATCCACACCATCCCAAGGACATGAGCATGACCTTATATTCAAACCCAATTCAAAGATATTTGAATTTTTTTAATTATTTAACATAAAGAATAAAAAAAGAAAAGATGAATAAGGGATTTCTAGAACCAATCAACGTATGTGGGCGTCCAGTTCAGCTAATTACCAACCCATGCTAACCTCTGTCTCTCTTTTACTTGTCATTCTAGGGTGGGATTTCACCAGTGAAAACAATCATCTTGTAGATAGAGAACATAGAGCTGTTGGATCTTGAGTGGTGATTTTGCAATGACAATGATGATCTTGTTTTTGAACAAAACAATGACTTTGAAGTGGTGGAGAAGCTAAATGGAGGTCGGGAAGACACCAGAGAAGTTGTCGTTAAGGAACGAAGACTTGAGGTTGACGAGGCCAGAGAGGTTGGGTATTTGGTTTCTTTTTTTTCTCTTTCTCTCTCCTTCAATGGAATGGGGTGGAGAGCATTTGTGTAATACTCTCAAAAGATGAGGGATAATTTAGAGCAAACTGTGAAAAATGAATAGTGAAATTTTTTTCTAAAATCGTACCAAACTGAACCATGTGCACCCCTACTTAAACTATCTTGGTTTTTCAAACCCCCTTGAACTATTAATTTGGTGAGAGAAAAAAACTTCTAAATTGTGTAAAAGATTTGCAGTATAAATACATACATATAGATGTGTGTGTCCAAATGAAAATGCATATATATGAAATTAATGGATAACTCAATTGTAGAAAAAAAAAACTAACCAATTAAAATGACTAAATCCAATTAATGACTAAATCAATAATTTAACATCACATGTAATGACAATGAACTCATTTGTAATTTTTGATAGTTTAGGAGTTTTGCTTGCAATGTCAGGGGTATTTTCAAAAGCTTAATAGCTGAGGAATTTTTTTTTTTCATTCTACCCTTTATAATATTGGAACATTACAATTGGGTAAGGGTCATAATTGTCATAAAAGCCACTATATATACAGATAACCAACTTTCATTACATTTTTAACCAAAATATAATGACCGGGGAGTTTGTTTGAATAACCCGAGGTTGTTTTACCAAATTAGTAGTTCAGGGTTTTCTTTTTTTTACTTTTTGTAAACCGGTGATAGTTTGAGGGATTTTTTTACATTTTACAATTTTTACAATTAGGGTTAGGTTTAGATAAAAAATTCTCAATTGGAATTTAATTAGGATTGGGCACTCAAATTATAACTCTACTTTTATATATTTATAATATTTTTATGTTGTGTATATATTGGCTGAAGTAGCTCAGATGGCTAGAGTGTGTAGCCCTTAACCACAAGATTGAAGGTTCAAGCTTAAGAAGCATGAATACGGACAAGGGATACGGCTACGACACGATACGGATACGGCGATACGGGAAATCTCAAAAAAGTAGGATACGGACACGGCAAGGATACGTCAAATAAATAAATAAATAAAAATATAATATTATACATAAAATATTAAGTGTTATTCTTCAACCATAAAATAAATATATTTAAAACTATTTTTGATTTATTATAAAATAATTCTTATTTTCTAACCTATAAAGTTTTTAATATTGCATCTCAACCCTTTTTTATATAACAAAAAATTACAAATTTACCCCAAAAAGTATCATAAACGTATCCTTCCCGTATCCTGGCATATCCCGCGTATCCTAGCCGTATCCCTTCCGTATTCCAGCCATATCCGATATTCAAAAAATAATTTAAAAAAATTGAATATTTCTTAGCCGTATCGGACACGTATCCGGCCATATCCGGGCCGTATCCGTATCGGATACGTGTCCGATACGGCCACGGCTCTACAAGAGCCGTATTCGTGCTTCCTTGGTTCAAGCCCTTCCTCTAGTGTTCTAATTTTATTTACCAAAAAAATATAATATATATTAAAATCATGATCAATACTTTTTTTAATTTCTTTTTCTTTAAATTTTAATCTATTATCATTTGGAGAATTAATATCCTGAGGTTTTTTTTTATAATTTTTGAAATTTACATTCAAGTTTGGATTTTTGTATTTTTTTACGCATAGGTGTAATCCCACCCGAAATCAGATATTCATTCCGGTTTATCTAACCCGAGCTTAAACTGAGTTAAAATATGTGAACATGGATTGGGCTCGAGTTAAACTTTCTACAACTTGGGTCAGGCTTGAGTTAGTCTCTCAATTCATTTAACTAGTTTAAGCTCTGAAATGTCAGCTTGAGTTAGTGTCTCAATTCATTTAACTAGTTTAAGCTCTGAAATGCCAGCACTGAATTAAATCATTTTAATAAGATATTATTTTAAATATTTGATATTGTCATTTTTATTGTGTTTGTTGTTGTATATTAGTTGGGGTAGCTCAGATGGCTAGAGCGTGTGGTGGCCCTTAAAAAGCCCTTCTTCTAGCGTTACAATTTTATTTACCAAATAAAATAATATAATAAAATCAAGATCAATACTCTTTTTAACTTCTTTTTCTTTAAATCTTAATTTATTATCATTTGGAGAATTAATGTCCTAAGGTTTTTTTTTTATAATTTTTAGAAATTTACATTCAAGTTTGGATTTTTGAATTTTTTGAATTAATATGCTGAGGTTTTTTTTATAATTTTTAGAAATTTACATTCAAGTTTGGATATTTGTATTTTTTTATGCATAGGTGTAATCCCACCCGAAATCAACCTGATATTCATCCCGGTTTATCTAACCCGAGCTTAAATCGAGTTAAAATATGTGAACATGGGTTGGGCTCGAGATGAACTTTCTACAACTTGGATTGAACTTGAGTTAGTCTCTGAAATGAACGGCAGTCTCGTGCACTCAACTAACCCATTTTAATAAAATATTATTTTTAAATGTTTGATATTGTCATTTTTATTGTGTTCCATGTTGTATTACTCCTATGATCAATTTGTCCCTTGTTTCACAGTTTTAGTATGTTTTATATTGGCAAATGTGTCTCTTTTTCACCTAAATGAGAAAGCAAAAAGAAGATTCTTGTAAGGAAGTTGCTATTTACACGCACAACCTTGGGGCTGTGGGAACAGCTCCACTAACACCCTTTAGTTCTTCTGTTTGTAATTTTTTCCAATTCGGTCAATTTTGTGCTATGGAGATGTTGAAGAGATAGATTTAGGTCTACAGCTTATCACTTACTGTAAAAAAAATAATAAAAAAATAAAAAAATAAAAAACTAGCCTGTCCAATAATTTTTAAAAAGCCTTTTTGTGCATTTTTTTTTTTTTTTTTTTTTTTGGATGTTTAAAAGGATATGATGCAACTTTTATTTCATATGAGAATCACAAAATTACCTAATAAAATTTGACTTGAGAATGACCCATAACAAAACCTAACTTCACTCAAGAAAAAACAGAATTTCGTGGCCATTCTCTATGTACTTTCCATTGATTCCTCCATATGTTGGGAAAAAGCAAAACTCATCCAGTGCTACTGTCCTCTCATGGCTTTAACAAATAAAGCAAAAGAGACAGATGCTATTAATTGTTACATGTGCAACAATGAAATCAAGAATCATGTTTGATCCTGTTTCTTCCATCACAAGCATTCCAAGCTCACACTTTTTTCTTTCTGAAGCAAGAACAAAATGTACTCCTAGATGCTTAATTTGCTACCTTTTTAGCCACAATAAAGCCTTACCTTTTGGCTGTTTAACCTTGAAATTTCAATCCATCATCATTTCAAAGTGACTGCTGAATTGTTTGCATCAGAATATATATATTTATATATATAACCAGTTTTTCATTTAGTTGCACAGTTGTAACACCTGCTTCCACAGTTCATTACTTAGGTATGTGTGTGACATGACAAACAGAAGGAAAATGAAAAAAAAAATTATATTCTTTTGAATACTTTATGCTGTCGTATCCCGAAATATATGACATTAGATTTTACACTGCCAATAGCCAACTTCCAATGAGTAGTGTGGTTCTGGTTAAAGGAATCAAAAAAGAAAGGGAAAAGCTTCAAAGGATAGCTAGGATTATTCAATCATTAAAAAGTGATAGATCAATACAATTGAAAGTCTATAATGAGTCTGCACTATTAATTATTATTATTGTCACCTGGTGTTTTTTTTTTCTTTTTTTAAGTATGTGAGTGTCCCTCGAGATTTTAGAAACAGGGTTGACAAGTCAACTCATGCCTCCATGGTAGCCACATCACAAGTGGAAAAGCCCACACCAAAAGGACGAGTACTATCATCCAAGCCTTGAGACCTATTTCTCAAGCACTATCGTTCGAGCCTTGAGACCTATTTTTCAAGCACTATCGTTCAAGCCTCGAAACTTACTTCTTGAGAACTATCATTCAAGCCTCGGGACCTACTTCTTGAGCACTATCATTCAAGCCTCGAGACCTACTTTTCGAGCACTATCATTCAAGTCTCAAGACCCACTTCTCTAGTACTGTCACTCAAGCCTCGAGACCCACTTCTCGAGCACTGTCACTCAAGCCTCGGGACCCATTCCTCGAGCGCCATTATCCAAGCTTCGAGACCTGCTCCTCGAACATCATGGCAAAATTTTAAATATATAGGCATGTGCCCTAAAAGAACAGTCGGCCTCACAACACGACAATGGGAGGGATTGGTGGGTCCCACCTCTTGTAGCTGTATGACAGGGTCTCCAATGAGATACTTAGAAGGGTTTTGGATTGGAGGATGGAGAATAGAGAAAGCCCAACTAAAGCAAGGGGCTAGTTAGTATAACAATGAACAATGTTTTGCCATAACAGAAACTCTTACCATCACCATTAATGTTCTAGCAAAAAGCAATTAATGCAACCACTACTGCTGCTAAGATATGACTGAAGGCATTCAATGCGTAAGAAAAGTTAGGGAGTTAGACTATAGGAAAAGAGACTGAAAGGAGGGAGGTGACACCTTAGGTGTTTAGGGTACTCAAGGTTTAAGTACCCTCGATCCAAGAATCGGGTTGGCCCACTTTCAATCCACCAAGGATGACCCGAAACCATTGGCCTTCTATAAATAAAGGACTCTGTTACAATGGCAAGACAGACCTACCTTCTCCATTAACTAACTTTAATTGTTCTACCACTGGTCCAGATACTCTCTCTGGGTCCCTTGCAGTTGAGTTGTCTACTATATTTATTACTTGTGTTACCATTTACAGTTTAAGAACCCCTACAAAGCAAATACTCATACGCACCCACAAATGTTAATTGGGCTCATGGCTTAATGATTTATGCCGCCATTTTTACCGTCTCTGTTGTAATAAAGGCCAAATTGTCCTAAACCTTCTGTACTATAAAAAAGTTACAAAATACCCCACTACTATCTTTTATGGCAGCAAACACCTCTCAATTTACCTAAAGTTGCAAATTACCCACTTTGACATCCAAAAGTTGGAATTTTGGCTGCAAGAGGAGTTAATTTGCAACTTTTGGTAAATTGAAAGATTTTTTTTGCATAAAAAAATAATAGAGAGAGTATTTTGCAACTTTTTGATAGTACAGAGAAATTTAGTACAATTTGACCCCAAAAAAAAAGTATTTAATCAATGTTCATTCATATTATGTCCTTTAAATGAATTGGAAAACCAGATTCTTTCTTTCTAATGTGAGAATGATAGCTAGCTCCATAAAAATGTTATAAAAAAAAACATACAAAAAGTTATAAAACAAAAAAACAAAGTTGAGGTGCTGTTTTGGAACAATGACCTATAAATCAATACTCTTTTTTTTAATATGTTATCATTCTCTACAAAAAAAAAAAATAGTGAGTAGGATTTGTATGATATGATATTTTCGATATTTCATTTATGTCAAAATAGGTTATGTTTATCACATGATATTAGCATTATACACCTTGTAGAATCGTTTGATCTTTTTCAATATCTTGAGTGAAAAAGTTGGAAAGATTACATTATTAATTACAAAGGTAAAGTGCAAAAAAATAAAAACATTATATAGAAAACGTGCAAAGACTCTCATGTTGTTCACAAAACTTTCTATATTTTTTAACATGTGCAAATAAGGACAAATCTTTAATTTGAAGAAAAGGCAAAACGTGAAATGACCAAAAGGGTAATTTTGGGTTTTCAAAAAATTCTGACATTATCATATGCAATAGAGGCAATTTGTTCTAAATTTTAAAATTATAGGAATTTATATGCACATATCAAATAGCAGGGGTTTTCTTACACTTTTTGTATATAGCGGATTTTTTTTTGCACTTTACCCTTAGTTACAATTATTACCTTTTTAATCTTATTATCTCTTTCAATGCGAAGGATGGACAGTTTTCCAACCACTAACCAATTGGATTTATAATTGATGATTTAGAAGAGGCCACAATAGATAAACATAATATGCTAAAGAAAAAACAAAAAATAAAAGTGACTTCCCTAGAAGTCATTGAATTTAATCAATGAATAAACAATGTTGGATTAATAAGTGTAATAGAATTGTAATGATCTAAAACTAGAATCTCAGCTATATAGTACACTTTAGCCAATTCTCAATTACACGCACATATACTTGCATGCACAATTTTTATTTTATTTTTTTGGTACTAATGAACATTTTATTGTTCATTGTATCTATTTTAATAATTGATAATTCACATGATATTTAATCAAATTATTAAGAAATAAAAAAAATTAAATATTACAAAATTGCAAAATATTCCCACCCATTTCATGATTGGCAAATTAATTTCATTCCATCTTTTGCCAAATTGAACTAAACCCTCCCGTACTATCACAAAATTGCAAAATATTTCATCTATTATTTTTTTTGACAACAAACACACCTCAATTTATCAAAAGTTGCAAATTACCCCCTCTAGCCTCCAAAATTTCAACTTCCAAATGTCAGAGGGGGGTAATTTGCTACTTTTAATAAATCGAAGGATGTTTGTTGTCACAAAAATAGTAAATGGGATATTTTACAGGAGAGTTTAGTGCAATTTGGCCTATAATAAATTACATATTTAGAAATAATGAACCATAGATTTCAGAAATATACGGGGAAGTATGAACAATAAATTTACTCCACATTTTCAAGGTGTCTCTATATTAAACAAAATTTATATATTTATTTAAATAGAATAAATACAACAATATTCTTCTTCTTTTTTAAGGGTAAATACAAGAATATTCCTTGAGCACGAGTACTTCTATCCGCTGTAAATACACTGGGTGAATCTGAACCTTTCATATTGTATATGCATGATAAAATGCACTCCTGTATATTGTACACGCATGATATATATTCATCCGATATATTCAGTGTATTGTAGATCTCCTCCCTTAAGCACATACAATTTGACTGCATTTCATTTCTTGTCGCATCAAGAACCTGTTATTTTTGCAATGAAGTTTCGTTTCCCCCACATTATTTTCTAGAAAAGAATGTTTGGGACAATTCATGTAAGTTATGGTGTAATTGTCCTTATTTGGTTAGATTACAAAACGTGACTACTCTATTAACATTGACATTCACTTTATCATAGGTCTTTATCATACTGGTCGTTCATAAATGTTTAACAATGATCTGATTAAAGCAGCCAATTTAAGCAAACACTTGATCGAAGGATTAGGCTAACTTAGTGGGTAAAGTGTCTACATGGTCGAACCAGATATTTTAAATTGAATTCGAACTTGAAATGGATTTTCTCTTTGAACGATCTTACTATTAATTGGTTGTCTATTTTTGAACCGAGAATTATTTTTTTCCATCTAAATGCATTCATGAGAGAGTCTTGTCCGTCTTTCCTTTTAATACACGTTCTTCAATAGTGGATCACTGCTTTTCCAACTTTATCCAGTTAGTGAGATATATGGCTCATTGTACTTTATAATTTCCATCAGAGCTAGAAAAAAATCACATAATATATAATAAACATTATGTTTGTGAGCACCGAATCAGCAAATTAATTTGAAATTCAAAAAAATTTAGTTCAAACTTTAAACTGAATTTTCTTCAATTTCAAATTTAAGACACATATTAAATGCTCCCAAACACAAGTTCCAACCATTTCTTAGCTTATCTACAGAAAAAATAACAATAATAATAAAGACAATTGGTTGACTTGCTAACAAATGTCCGGGTAATTATTGGGTAGCTTTGGGATTCATATTTATAAGAATCTCATCAACAATAAACTTTTATTTCACACTATTTTAAAAGATAAAATTAAATGGTCAGTTAGTAGTGATGAAATTTTTTTCGTACACGAATTTCGATAATATTCAATAATTTTTTTAAATGCCTCTATTGTCAAAACAATGTACCAAATGAATTTGAGATTATAAGGACTCCAAATATACAAATACGTATAGTTTTATAGGTCAATATAACAATATCCAAGCAACCAATTGATTTCAACAAACTAATCTATTAATAAATCCATATATACGTGTGTTTGGGTTTGTGTGTGTATATCCTTTTCTTGAAAGAGACAAGCACTTCATTACATAGAACAAAAATGAAAAGTCACATAGAAATCACTATCTCTGAAGAAATGTGGATGATGTCTGGGACGTTCATTTGGAAGAAACCTAAGGAGAAGGTTAATTATGATTGCATACGTAGGACTAACGTGCATGACAAACCTGTCTTCCAATATGCTGAATAATCAGTTATTTCAATACTCAATTCAACACTTAATACTAAATGAATTAAGTGTTTATTCGTTTAAGGCTATATTTGGCTGAAAATAAAGGCTTGAAATTAAAATTAGAAAAAAAATTTCATGCAACCGAGCATAGCCTAAATGCATTTGATAACGCATTTTGAATTTGACTTAAAATGAGGTAAAATTTTAAATAACAATAATTTCATTTATCACTGAATGTACTTAACTTTTTGTTCTTAAAATTTTTAGTGTTTTCAAATACCATTGACAGCTTCTTGTATACAAATTACTAAGAATTATCGTTCACTCGTCCATTTTTTTCATCATTACCCCCATTGTCATTGTCATTGTCATCATCAATGTTGTATTGTAATACTTGATATGGAAAGAGCATACATGTAAACCTAAATAAATTAAACTCTAAGTAATATAATCATGTCTTGTGAGACTTCGTAGCACGCTCAGATGTCTAAGACCTTCGCTATCAAGTTTTTAAGGTCATAATGGCAACAATTGTGGTGTATCAAACACGGGGTGTCAAAAGGGTTACATAACTATAACGGTCGCTATCATTTTTTTTTTTTAATAAATTTTAATGAATTAATTTATTTATTGTAACGTCTCATATCGTTTGGAAGAAAAAGTTACTAGATGTCTTCAATCTGATTTAAAATAGTGAACATCAAGAAAGTGCAAAACGGATAATAATTATATAGCGTTCGACGGATGGTACCAGATGAATGATATCTAAAGGTGATTTAGCCTGAAATGACTAGCAAGTTTGAATTTTATGCTATGGTGGGAAAGGTGGAGGCCCAGAGGGAGTGGGATTATTGTGTATAATGCAACTTGATTGCAACATTTAACTCTAACTTGATTAGATTAAATAATCATTTAGATTTAAAAAAATTTAATTTTCTTATTATCAAATTTATCATACAAGCGAAAAAATGAGAGAGTTAGAGAAAGTCGATTAGAGTTATAGGTATGTAATATAAATAAATAAATAAAGTCAAAATTAAAATAGGATCCACTAAGCTTTTGAGGTGGATTCACATTGGAATGTGTTCATCTCCAAGTGTAGATGAGTGTGACATAATTACTTGCTCAAATTTGTTTCGGATAAATCAGAAATTGAACCCAAAGTGAGGTGTTTGATGTTTGAAAATGAGTTTGTATGTTCAAGGAAAACTTGGTGTATGTATATCAAGTTGAACATGTGTTTACAACCGAGTTACGTAGAAGGTGTGGACCTAGTCAAGGTTTAGATAGTCTAACTCATCCAAAACACACACCCTCGCCTGCTTCTCTCCTGGCTCAGTCAGTCCGGTCTTAATCTGGATTGGGCTTAAGTGTGTTTGGCTTGTCTAGAATTTCTTAAGGCTCCGTTTGGTTAGATGAAAATTAATAGTGAAAAATGAAAGTTTAGCATGAAAATTATGAGAAATTATCATTTTATGGTTTGAATAGCATAAAACTTACCTTCATAAAACATTCTCAAAAACTTTCTCATGTTTTTTGTGGAAAAAATTTATGAAAAAATTAGGTAGTTATCAAAATTTTCAAGTCCAAATCAATTTTAGTTATAGTTTAAGGTTGATTAATTTTGTGTCCGTCAGAGAGAGTATAAAACAGTATTTGGGGCACCTGGTCGGGCATAATAAAGGCAAAAAAATCAAATTCGATCTAAAAGTCTTTGTAAATTGTTTATTTTATTATGCTAATTTATATATTAGTATAATTTGCTTAATTAGTATAATTCTTTGTTGACATATTCGCATATATGGGTGTATGACGTTTAGCCACCATCACCATTCCGTAATATCTATACATGTATGTGTTAATCTAAATAAGTAGGTTGCTAAACTGAGTTGAGACAAAGCAGGGACTAATCCATTCCTTCTTCTTCGAAGTTTAACCCAATTAATCAAGCTTTCGCATTCTTAATATCTTTTAAGTTGCCCCAGTCAAAATGTCATTATTATCACTGATTTCCATTGAATTTATATATCCACGCTTGTCCCTGTCGAATTGTTCTTGCATCAATCTACATTGACCTCACTATTATTTACGAATGGTTTTCTTTTAAGTAATTAAATAAGTTAAATAGGAACGAAGAACCTCTACAGCGAGGACGGACAGAACAAAAAAATGTTAAATTACGACTTGCACAACTTCTATTGAAGATAGAAGAGAGAAATTATGAGCTTATCTCGCATTATTAGTTTTGGATCAATCACAAATGGATACACAAATAAATGCGTAAACTTCGTATTTTTTTTTTTTTTACTTTTTGGTGATCCGAATTCAAGGGCTACTAGAGTTTACTCTTGAATTAAATTGAATTGAAACTTTGGTAAAGAACGGCATGCGGATGATGTGCATGTTGTTCTTTTCCTTTAGGATTTTAAATACTTTGGAGCTTTGAATTTTAAGTAAAGAATCTTGCAGCGCTTCAGTGTTCTTTGCGAGTTTCTTTTTCTTCACCTTCTACCTCTATTTATAAACTTCTTAAAAAAACAAACTAGTAAATTCTTTTACTCTTGATAATTATTTTTGATGATAATTATCCAATTAATATATATATATATATATATATATATATATATATATATATATATATCTTTGATGATAAATATTTATGCATATATATCAATTATCCATTGACCCATTTTCTAGTGGGTTTGGACTTCTTAAACAGTTTAGATCAACTCATGACTCATTTATTTATGATAAGTCTGGACTTCTTAGATAATTTGGATCAGTACATGACTCATTTATTTGTAGTGAGTCTGCACTTTGAATTATCTAACTCATTGAACCACATTCCAAAGTGCGTTAAATTGAAGATAAGCCCAAATTATATTTTGGATTCATCATATAATTTTTTAATGTTTACAAATTGCCCTCACTTCAAGTTTTGCACTAATACTAAACTCGTCACGTATTTAAAACGGGGCTTGAAGTAAATTTTTTTTAAAATACAAATTTTCAATATCCAAATTTTGGACACTTTCTGTGACATGAACTAGAATTGCTTAAAATTTTTTTTTTGAATGAAACTACGATTTTCTAGTTCTCCTTTTCCTAATTGAATCAACATCTTGAAAATCATGTTCCAACTAGGATGTTTTTCTTTTCCCTTGTCCAAGTAAAATTAGAGTCTTGAGAATCCACCTACAAATAGGATTAAACCAGTGTGGGCTATATATAACACACGAGTCAGTTTTCTGATATCAATTTGCGTTGTAATCTTAATTACTTAACCTTAAAACGAAGTTAACACCAAATTATCAGTGACAAAAGAAAGAAGAGCTCGTAGTTATAGTACCCACTTTTTCTCACCGAAATCTTTATCGTAACAGCACGTTCTTCACTTTCTTTTTATTATTTCCTCTCTCTTTCATTGCTTTAATGTCCTAAGCTCCTTCACTTTTTTTTCACTATTTCCTTTATTGTTCTATCATATGTCTTACAAACATGAACTCTTATATAATTGCTGTCACGCAACCCAAGGTTTCCTAAACCAATTTTCTGCTTATCTCTTTCTTTTATATAGAGGTCGTCTAGGGTGTTCTCAAAGTAAAATAAAATAGGAAAGTACGGAGAAAAAAATCTCCCAGAATATTTTCTCTCACTTGCAATCCAATTTTGACCTTGAATATGTGTGATTCATGAAATTTTCATGAAATACAAATATCTTGGTCATCAAGTTAGTTTTTCACAGCCATTGAGTTTGCTTAATTTTGATATCCGATTCAAGATATATGGTCAAATTATCATAACTGGTATAACGTTACGTAGACTATTGTGACTATTTTGACACGGGATTTTTACCCCTTAAATGTCAGAATTAGGGCTTCTTCATAAAATACAAATCTATTTTGCCTATGAATAAGCTTTCTAAAAACTCTAAACTTGCATTAATCCGATACTCGAGATAAAAGTTATGGCCCAAATATTAAGACTGCACAGAAAAGTCGTGAACTCTATATTTGTTAAATTTAGACATTTTCCACAAACATCACCATAAATCCTGATTATCTTTGTCTTATCTTCCTTGGCCTCCACTTCTTTTCTCCTTTTCTTTTTTTTTTTCCATGATAATTTGGCAGCGAGCGAAATTTCTCTTTGTTTTTTATTTTTTTATTTTTCAATACCAATTTTGTCTTCCGTGATTGCTATTAACTATTTTTTTCAGATCAGCTTCTACTTGTGGGCTCTACTCGAGTTTTATGTTGCCTCTGGATAACGTACAGATCCATTGAACTCATTGAGGAAGACAACTTTACGTAAGTCACTCAACTCTTTTCTTGCAAGTTTCAATTTCTTTGTTAATTCTTGCAGAAATCCATTCCTTGTCCAATGAGGGACAACTTTTCAAAATACTTCAAATTAGCCAGTTGTTTCTTTCAAAATATGGAGTTTCAAACGTCATTTATTCGTCCCTTTGGGACTATTTAGTTCCTTTGGAATATTTTATCGTCCCTTCGAGGTCACTTAGTTCGTTTGGAACACTTTTCATCTCTTTGGGGTCATTTAGTTTCGTTGAAACATTTTATCGTCTTTTCGGGGTCACTTAATTCCTTTGGAACACTTTCATCCATTCGGAGTCACTTAATTCTGTTGGAACACTTTCCGTCCCTTCGAGGTCACTTAATTCCATTGGAACACCTTATTCGTCCTTCTAAGATATTGAAAGAAGTTACACTCGAATAACATTGCCGACATGTCACAGATTTTACTGAAACAAAAACTCTATTTCTTTTCGTTAATTTTTCCCCCTTAGTTGGCTAACTTGATATTGCTTTGGCAGGGTGCGACGAGAACCTTTCACATCGTGCAACAAGCATAATTTGTCTAACATAGTGCAACAAGTACCTTCAACATCTTGGCGGCGAGCCAAGTTAACATGCTGCAACAAGTACTTTTGATGTGGTGTGACAAACACACTTAAAAAATTTGAGAGGCGAGCTAAGTTGACAGAGTAATAATTTTTTGTAGTAACCCTTGTGGATGGGTGTGAGTGGGCGGGTGCGAAGATAGACACTAGGGTGAGCTACCACACTGACAGGGTACAGGGTGCTCAATTGCATATCACCTAGGTGTGAAGAAGGGGATGTGCTTATATGTAGTGTGTTCTCTTCAAATGGTATGAGGCCTTTTGGGGTAAAACCCAAGAGCAAAATAGTGCGAGCTTAGGCCCAAAGTAGATAATATCATACCATGTGTTGGAGTGGAGTATTACAATTGGCATCAGAGCCTGAACCCAGCTGAAAGTGTGCCGCCAAGGATGTCGGGCCTCGTAGGGGGTGGATTGTAATAACCCTTGTGGACAGGTGTGAGTGGGCGAGTGCGAAGACAGATACTGGGCTCAGCTACCACACTGACAAGGTACATGGTGCTCAATCCCACATAGCCTGGGTGTGAAGAAGGGGATGTGCTTATATGTAATGTGTTCTCTTCAAATGGTATGAGGCCTTTTATGGTAAAACCCAATAGCAAAACCGTGCGAGCTCAGGCCTAAAACGGATAATATCATACCGTGTGTTGGAGCGGGGTATTACATTTTTTTTGTTAGGTCAACTAAACTTGAAACAATCCTCTAAGATGCCTACGTACCATGAACAAGGATCAAGTCATCACGTAGTCCAAAATAAAATAAAAAAATTTGTAGACAATTTATAATCGTGTCAAGAAGTTTGTTTTTTATAAACAGTTTATACTCATGTCAAGGAGTTTTTTATTTTTCGGTAGACGTATAGTTTACATGCGTGGCAAGGAGTTTTTTTTTTTTTTTTAGTAAACAGTTTATACTTGTGTCAAGGAGTGACATCGATAGTTTAGGCTCGTATCATGGAGCACTTTAGCTTTAATTATTCTTCAACTTTGCATGACTCAGAAGACACTCCAAGCTTGTGTTAGAAGGTGTGAACCAGCTCGACATCAATTTGGAGATTTCCTTCTTACTTTGTTTCTTCATTGTACTTTTCTTGTACTTGAGAAGAAACATCTCATTCAAACTCATCTCCCCACCCAGAAGGAAGAAGTATTTTATTCGTCATAGTTCATGTAGGAGGATTGAACCTCACCCAATATGTTTTTATTCCGCTGTGAGATTCGATCTAGACAGCATCTTCGGGCTTTAGTCCCCACACTTTTCCTTTTTTCAGTCTTCTGATTTTCATAACTTCTCGTTCTATTTGAAATTGGAAACGACTTTGTTCTTGTTCCTCACTTTCTTGTTTAAGACCTTCATTTTGCTGGTTGTTAGAGACACTTCTAGAAAGTGACTTTTGAGACATCACTCATGTGTTTCTGGGCAATGATTTTTACGAGATCCTTGCAAGACTACTCACATCTTGAACTTTTTTTTTGGCCTCCATGCAAGCACAATTTTCTGATCTTTTCTACTTGAAATTGTTTGAGGAGAACTTGAAGAATTACCTTTACAATGCTTCTTTGATGCAAATCCTTGCAATTTGTCACTATTGTTATGCCCTTATTTTTCTTGTTCACTTCTTGAGACTTTTTTTCTTATTTTGAGGTTTAGGAAAATGTGTAGGCCTTTTTAAAGGACAGGCGTGAATCTTGCCCCCTTACCAAGTGTATTTCATATGAAAAAGCTGGAAATAAGCTTTGTATGGAGGGTTTTTCCCATATCTGTTCACTTTCCTCTTTTTTTTAGTACTCACTTTTCGTTAGAAGGTTATTTCAAACATTTGCTTGTTCAAATTGTGGCAAGCTATCTCAAATTTCTTGTACTTGAAAGTTGATATTCCCTACAAGTCTGGTCTTCTACCAAGGTTTCTAACTCAATGCCTTATGTAACTAAGAACCTTTAGATAAAGTCATTGAAACAACATGATGTGTTTTTTGATATAAGTCTTTAGAGACGATGCTTGTAATATAAGATGTATTATTTCATCATCTGAGTTATGAAGTATTTTGTCTTCCTCTTTAGACTCAACCCCCTCATCTTTAAAATAATTGTCAGATATATTAGAAAAAATAAGAGCCTTTGCACCATGACTTGTTATGCTAAGCTCATATCATGGGCACATGTAACCAGTTTTTCAAATGTACGAAGTCTGATTCATTGTAGAATGTAGAGAAGCTCCCAGTGCATGCCTTGCATACACATTTTGATTGCTAAGACTTCAGAAAGATGATATTTGCAATCAAGACTTAGAGCCCACCAGCGATTGATATAGTCGACCACAAGCTTGTGCTTCATTTGTTTAATGTTAGTGAGTTTTGTCATGCTTACTATTCTACAAGTACTGTAGAAGCGGTTGAGAAACTCTCGCTCCATCTGCTACCAACAGTCAATACTCCCAGCTTTGAGATTCTTTTACTAATCAAATACATTCCCTTTGAGGAAACGAACAAATTGCTTGACTAAGAAGTCCCTTTCGGTGCCAGAGTTATTACAGGTCTCCACAAAGTGTACAACATGTTGTTTGGGATTGCCTCTCCCATCAAGTTGTTTGAACTTTGGCGATTGAAAACCCATTGGCGTTTTTAAGCTGTTAATTCTTTCGGTGTAAGGTTTTGAGTATATGAAAGTGCTTTAAGGGGCGTCGCCATATTGTGCTCGGATTGTGTTTGTTATTATACCCTGCAATTGTTGAACAGATAGGGAAGTGACTGGCAAAGCACGGTTAGTTTCGTCAACCACATGTCTTGACGCAAATGTGTGACGACGGTCTTTTAATTAGGCACTTTGAAGGGCTGAATTTTAAGTATTCGAAAGCAATTGTGTTGACTCGTCGGGATTTTAGATTTCAAGCTTACTCATTAGCACGGCGATCTATAAGCCATTCTCTTCAACAATTTTTGTAAGACTTTATATTGCGCTCGCCATCATTGCCAGTTGGTTTTCCACCGAGGTTGTTCCAGTCATCATAGCTGCGACAACATTCGAATAAGAAAGACCTTAAGAGTCAACATTCTTTGAAGTAACCGATTATTCTGAAATCTCAAGTAACGACTCTAAGAGTAAACCAACGCTAGAGTTGGTATTAGGGACGGAGTGGGGTGAATGCGGTGGCTTCGAATTTTCTGAAACAACATTAGAGTTCTTTGCCCCCCTGAGGATCAATAGTGTTAACATGTTGAGTTTTCACATCCATTAGTTTAACAGGATTGGTTTTCACCAAATCTTGCTAATTCTTAAACAAAGCAATTGTTTTGGTCTTGCTACGCGTCATAAGACCTACTGAGGTGCTGCTGGCATTTGACGGATTCCTAGTGTTCTTGCCACTCCTTGCAGCAGTTTTGATGCTGGCCAATGTAGCAATGGTGTTTTTTAAGGTTTTCTTGTTTGTAGTCTGAACCTTGAGAGGAGCCATAGATTCTGATGAACGAAGTTTTGGATGTATGATGTAGGAGACAGAGATGAGAGGCAGAGATGGTCCCACTGGGCATGCCAAAAATTTGTACACATAAATTTTGAGTCTGAAATTAAAATCAAAACATGTGGACAAATAAATCAAATTTATTAATTTCAAAAAATATAGGTTGCAAATATCTGTAGATCTTTACAAAAAAAAAAAGATAAATTCCTCTGATTCAATCTCCTTAGTGATCCGGATTCAAGCTAGGGTTACTGGAGCTTAATCTTGAATTAGATTGAAATTTTGGTGAAAAACGGCACGTGGATGATGTGTTTGTTGTTCTTCTCCTTTAGAGTTTTAGATGCTTTGGACTTTTGAATTTTGAGTGAAGAATCCTGTAGAGCTTCAGAGTTGTTTAAGAGTCATCTTGTTATTCTTTTTTTCTTTTCCTTCACCCTCTACTTCTATTTATAGACTTCTTGAAAGGGCAAACTAGTAACTTCTTTTACTCTTGATAATTATCTTTGATGATAATTATCTTTTATAATTAATATATATATATATATCTTTGATGATTAATATTTATACATAAATATCAATTATCATTTGACCCATTTTCTAGTGAGCTTAGACTTTTTGGACACTTTGAATCAACTCATGACCCATTTATTTGTGGTGGGTCTGGACTGACTTAGACAATTTGGATCAGCCCATGACCCATTTATTTGTGGTAGATCTAAATTTTGAATTATCCGACTCATTGAGCCACATTCTAAAGTGGGTTAAATTAAAGATAAGCCCAAATTATATTTTGGGTCCATCATATAATTTTTTAATGTTTACACTTGTTCTAAGTCAAATTGGATTCAAATTGGAAATGATTTTTATAAGTCTTCTAATTTAGTAATTACGAAAAACACTGTCATTTACCCCCAAACAATTTTTAAAAAAAAGAAAAATTTTCTTATAAGTCCTGCTTTTCAATTGTAAGAACTATTAAGTCCTACAAAAATTTGCTAAGACGACTAAGTCTTATTTTTAGCTAATATTTCTAATTAAGTTCATAATTCCACTCACATTGGTTTTATTCCAATAGTGCCTTTTTTTATAGATATATAATTAATTCCATTCTTATAAAATTATTCAAAAAAAATTATATATATGTATGTATGTGTAACATAGTCTTAAATTTACATAAAATTACCTTTAATTATTGAAATTACATATTTGTAAAACAATATAAATAGAAAAAATTAAATAATTCATTAATTGTACATAAATACTCGTCATTGAAAAAATTGTGAAACTTTTTGGCTTGTTTTAATATTTTTTTTATTACAATTGATTGAATTTAAAGAACTTGTTAAATATTTTAAAAAATTGCTAATTTTGTTGGCAATTAAAACTATGTGTTTTTTCATTATTATTGAAAATTGATACTAATTTTAAGAGCACACACACACACACAGGAAAGTTATTGCACACGTAAAATTTCTGATTTCATCTCTAACTTTCCTTGATTCCTTTATTTATTCTATGATTGGTTTAGATATTTTATTGGTAATTGTTGTGGGTAATTAATCAATAATAAAAATTAAGCAAGATGGTCTATTCACTCCCTTTAGGTCTCAAGAATAATATCTTAACTAAATTAACTGAACCATTTCCGCATCATGTGATTAACACAATTTACAACGAAAACAAAGAAATTCTTTTCTCAAAATCATAATTTTCTTTTTTAATATTTAATTGAACATGATACCTTATTTATTGTATAGAACGAAAATACCCTTTATATTCTTTATTCAACATATATACTAACAATTTGTCACCTTGATTTCGTTAAAAGTACCTTCATTTAATTTACTTATTTATAAATTTTCGTACAAATTATAATTATTATATACGAATAAACTTAGATATTCTCCAAAAACTGTTCTTTTGCTTAAAATTTTGGACTGGAATGAATACGTCTGTTGAGACAAACTATATGCGACTCTGCTCATAATTCAACAGATAGCATACCAACCAATGGAGTATCAGTGAATTAACCAACGTGCGCATTAACTCAGATATTTTGATCTCTCTTCTTTGAAAAGGAGGTAAGAGTGTTGGAGTATTGTTCCGGAATAGGAGCAATATTTGTGAATGTTTGTTTGAACTTTCGGAAAGAATTAGAGAATTATGGATTTCATTTTTACTGTAAGTGAGAGGACGAGCCTCAGCGCAGCAGTAAAATTGTTCTATTATGATATGAAAATCACATGTTCGAAACACAAAAATAGATTCTCTTCATACGAAGATAAGACTATATACATCTGACTCTTTTCAAACTCTATAGTGATAGAAGTTCCGTGCATACTGTAGGTAAAATTATTTCAAATTGCTTTTGGGGGGTGACGGTGGTGGTGAGAAAAGGGGTGTTGAAACTTCACATGTGAGTGAAATTTGTGATGAACAAAAAAGGACACCAAGTTAGAAGGGTCACCATCTCCTCTGACAACAATATTTTTGTCTCACATTTGAGGACTTTGCAAGGGCCCTCCATGCACTGGATTGCATGTGGGACACGAGAGCAAATTAGCACAAAATAAACAAACAGCTGAATAAACCTGCTGCTATGATGCTCATCCTCCAATGGTTAAATGGGCATATATCTTCTTTTTTGGGAGAGAAAAACCAACAGTCCACAATGCATAAGTTGTATTCTTTAGTCTCTCCCAATGGTAAAATTTTTGCATCCAAAGTAGCATATGCTTTCGCAGAAGTGATGTTAGCCTTTGTCAAAATGATATCACTCTAAAAGTCATTTACAGTAGTATATAAATCTATACTCCCTATGTTTCATTATTCTTGTCCCTCTTGGAAATCCAAAAGAGAGAAAAATTTTAATACAGAGGAAGAATATGCATTTATTAAAACCGTGCTCTTTGACAATCACTGTTATGCATCTCTTTGTGTGTATACATATATATTGGGTAAATTGTAGAAGTAAAATCTCCGCTTGGTTCAATTTTCTAAAATAATTTTTATTGTACAAAAATTCTGACTGGTTTGTTTTTTTTCTGAAAACCGTTTTCCTCGGCTTGATTTATGTTTTCGAATATTATTTTTAGAATAAAAAAAATTTGTAATCTAGGGTCCGTTCACTAACAGAAAATATTTTCTGTCATCAATTCTCAAAAAGGAGAAAGAAAAACAAAAATCATGTTTAGTAATACGTTTTTGTTTTTCTATAGTAGAAAAAGTTTTCCATTTTTGTGAAGAAAAGAGAAAACATATAAAAAGTGTTTCTTATGTTTTCGGCAATGTAGCTCAAAACCTTTTTTAATATTGTTACTATACTGGCATTGTTCATTTCAAATAAAATCCATGCTACGTATTATTTGTAATATTTTATGTACATATTAAATAGTAATAAAAAAAAATTTAATATATAATAGTTTAAATGATTTTTTGGGACAAAAATATTTATGATTTATTATATATTTTTATTTATTTTATTTAATATTAATAAATTATTATGCAATAGATATTTCATAATATTATATACTATATTTATATTATATTATAATTAATTTATAATACATTATATATGTTATTACATATAACATATTATTTAATATTATTTATTTATTATAATATATTATATGTAAATATTATATTATAATAAATTTATAATATTATAATATATTATATGTTATTACATATAAGATATTTTTTATTATTTATTATATACTATATGTTAAATATATTATCCATCACATAATAATGTTATACATAATGCATAAAAATGGAGTTTGTGATTCAACCGCAAATGATCAACCGTAGATAGTGATTCATAGTTTTATGTGGTTAGTATGACCTTTTAGTTTTCAGAAAACTGTTATAACTTTAAATTGGATGATGTATTTTATGTTCATGTAATGGGTATTATTAGGATTTTGTGACTTTAAATTAGATTTTGTATTTTATTATCATGTATTGGGTATTGTTAGAATTTGTGAAATCATTGAATTACAAACACTATCTATATTTGAAGACTTTTTTATACCAATAGATGAATTAAAGATAAAATAAAAAATTTAAGACTACAAAAAGAAAATAAAAATTGTTATTAAACAATGCTATTTGTTTTCTGCTCTCAAAATTGTGATAACAACAAGTGTTAATAAACATCATTTCTACTTTTTACTTTCACTCAAAAAAACAAAATTATATTTCTATTTTTTTTAGAATGCAAAACTAGAAAACGAAAACGTCACTGAACACACTCCTAGATAACAGTTTTCTAAAAACAATTTTCTGTTTTCTAAATTATTGAGAACTGTTTTAACAAAACTGAATTAAACAAGTCCTATATTTTTTCTTATTTTTTCTGATAAATGAATCACAGATGCACAATCCTTGATAAGAAGAAAATTAACTCGGCTTACTAAGCATTTTTGCAAACTTTTCAACTAAATTTTATGCCGAATACTTCCTACATCTATCTATTTATAATGCATTATTGCGAAGGAGACTAGCTTGTGTAAAGGTAAGAGACAAAAACCACAGACCAAAATTAACTTAAAATGTTTAATGTCATAAACAGAAATTGTTTGTAATAAAAAATATATATAAAAAGAGAATTTATGTGTCCAACTTCAATCATATACGTAGATTAGTTGCAATGTCATTGAGTCAAATATTATAAGAGTATTTTTCTCCTTAATTATTTTCCGGAATTAATCCATATATATAACATGTTACAAAAAAAAATCAAACTCTCATGCAATCATGCACAATAATTGGACATGTTGACCCTAAGATCATCATATGAAAATTTTTTCTGCCTAATAGCTGAAATACCATGATCGAGAAGATCACAATTCATGATTCCACTTGTCAATTTAATTTTGGTAAAATATGTCCTGGGTGGGACCTGTCAACTAAGTAGGACCCACCACCCTTGCATGCATGATACGTGTACCGGTAACCTATCCCATGAATTAACTCTATAAGAAGAATCCATTACAAGTCATACAGCTCCTTCAGAGGAAGGCTGCAGTTTTTACCACAAACCCTAATTGGGGCCCCCATGGTACTGCTCTCCTTATTAAATTGATAACTCCAGTTCATGTACATTCTGTTGATATCCATCTCTTACAAAGCTCCTTTTCATTCTTTTTGAAACCCTCTCTCTCTATATATTTAAATATATATATATATATATACTCTTTTATATATATACACAGAGAGAGAGAGAACAAATACTGATATTACTCTTTTGTTGGCTGCACAACTGCATTTAGAGAGAGAGAGAGAGAAAAAGAGATGGGACACCATATGCATACATGCTGCAACAGACAAAAGGTGAAGAGGGGCCTATGGTCACCAGAAGAAGATGAGAAACTCATCAACCACATTTCTACCTATGGCCATGGTTGTTGGAGCTCAGTTCCAAAACTTGCAGGTCACTAATAGTATACTCTCTCTCTCTCACACACACACACATTTGTTTTCTTAAGAGACTGAAAAAAAAGGGTTGCAAGTCTTAGTTGGTGAAGACTTGCAAACCTTTTCATTTATTTTCTTTGTTTTGTACTTGAGTTTTCAGTCTTATTTGGTGAAGATTTGCAACACTTTTTCATTAATTTTCTTTGTTTTGTACTTAAGTTTTCAGTCTCGTTTAATTGTTGATGTGTGTGTGTGTTTATTTATATGTATATAAAGTATTTATATGAGTTGTTATATGTGTGTGTGTATATATATATATGGTGTATTTCATTGTACAGGGCTGGAGAGATGTGGCAAGAGTTGCAGACTTAGATGGATAAATTACCTTAGACCTGATCTAAAACGTGGGAGCTTCTCCCCCCAAGAAGCAGCTCTCATCATTGAACTCCAAACAATTCTAGGCAACAAGTAATTCATCATATATATACATAATTATATATTATTATGATTGTTATAGTTATATATATTTGTGTGTATGTGTGTGTTGTTATTTCCATCTTCATGTATCAAAATGACATAATTAATTAAATTGTACACAGATGGGCTCAGATAGCTAAGCATCTACCAGGAAGAACAGACAACGAAGTGAAGAACTATTGGAATTCAAGCATCAAGAAAAAGCTCATCTCTAATGGTCTCTCTGATTTAGCCACCTTTCCTAATGTACCCATCACTAGTACTACTACTAGCTCTTTTGAAGGCTTCTTCTCACTAAATGCAAACCCTAATTTGATCCCAATTAGTGCTCAACAAGATCAGATTCACATACCCAACCCAACTAATTATTCATTTTTACAAGGTTTTGATCATATTGACCTCAACTTTGATCAGGTCATGAACTACAATGCCAATTTTGTTAGTCATGTGCCCCTTGACACACCTACATGGTCATTGGGCCATTATCAACCTCAACAACTTGATCATGGACATGTTCTTAAACAAGATGACTACATGTCTAGCAACACTAATTTGACAATTCCACCTTATGATGATACATTGATGGTGCCTGCGATGCCAGCTTCGTCGATTTCACACCAAGTTCATCCAATGGCTAGTCTCTCATGTTTCCCATATGAGACCTGTCAGTGTGACCTGCACGTGCCAATCAATCAAATGGACTACAATATTGATGCCATCATGTCATCATCGTCGTCCTCATCACCATCATTGTCTCCGTTATCGTCCGGCCAAGTTGTTTTGAACCCTAATCTTCCTTCATGCAGCTGGAACCACCCTAGACATGGTGATGGAGGAAGTTGTAATTTGCAGCACTGTGGATTCAATTAGTATACAATTAATGCATTGATTTCTTAATATTAATGCATTAATTGTTATCTCCATAGTGTTGTTACTTGGTAACTTTGTATACTTTTGTTTGCTCCCTCTAAGCTTGGTTGTTGTAAATATATTCTTCCCTTTATATATATATATATATATATATATAAGTGACATTTTAGGAAAAGCTATAAAGAAATTTTACTTTCCATTTTATAAGACAATCAATCATTTTACAAGACAATCAATCAATCGGATCAATGAATAAGAATATAGTACATTTGTTCATTTTCATTTTGTAAGACCAAGTCCTATCAATGAATAAAAATATAGTAAGTGTCTTTGTTGATAGCACATGATGATTCTATGAAATGAAAAGTATGATTTCTTTGTAACTCTTATATTATCACTCATTTTTGCTGTGAAATTAAAACTCTAGGTTCATGTATAAAGTGGTGAAGTTCTCTCTCTCTCTCTCTCTCATCTTTAGGTGGATGGACATTTATGATTGACTTATGGCTTCAATTTGTAAGGGAAGTGGAACACGGCTGCTCCTTGGATATCAGTTGGTGGGGCCAACTGAGTCCCGGCCACCAAAATCCATCCAAGGTCGAGCCGTGTTTGACTTCTCCTTTGAATATATACTCTAGCTTCGTCTACATTTTCATTTTTCATCACCATTTTAATACAAACTGTTTGTCTTAGCATTAATTAGGCTGCTGAGGTCATGCCATGATCAGCATATATATATATATATAAGTCTATTGATTCTAATATGTGTCCTTAAATTGTATTTGTATTTGTTTATGTGTGTATATATATACCTGAACTCCGAATCGATCGGGTGGTATAGGGCAAGGGGTCTCTTGGACGAGCAGTAAACTTGGTCATTTACAAAACTTAAAAACACTCGAATTTAAATGATTCGTGTGGTTTGAGAATCAGTGATGAAAAAAATTCTCATGTCAATATATATATATATAGATATACACACACATCTAAGTATATATGTACAGTGATAGTAGATATTTGGGTGAAAGATTGGTAAAGGTTTCATTGTTGGAATTTTTTTATTATAGGCTGGTAAGATTAAGTTTTATTAATCGAAAAAAATAGAATCTACAGCATAGGAACAGGAATAAGCTTAATAACATAACCCACAAACAACTAAAAAGCAAAAAACCAGCACTTTCACAACCCAATTTGATAAATTACAACAAGAAAGCTTTCAAATTAAATGACTTTCTTTTATTTTTAATATATTTCTTTTTCATTTTAACTTATTTTTATTTATTTCTTTTTTTTTTTTTAGTTCTTGAAAGTAATACATGGACTGGACTTCCAATTAGGTCCATTCCTTGTAGAAGATTAAGGAATAGCTAGCTGCCTAGCTCTGCTAAGCCTACATAGAACATAGGCATACAATTAAAAGAATTGGGGAGTAAGACTACAACCAATTCAACCCATTGTAGATGCAACTGGTTTTCATTTCTGAACCTTTTAGAGCCCAGTTTGAACCGAAATACAAATATATATATATATATGTGTGTGTGTGTGTGTGTGTGTTCTATCTTGATGGGTTTTCTACTAATTATTAAGAATATTAGATGGTTTGGGTTTGTCATTAACTTTTTATTCTCCAATTAATTCCTCTTTCAACTGTGACTTCTAAAAATGAAATGACAAAACTACCAACTTATATATATATATATATAGTGAATTGTAAGTGGAAAAGGTAAGTTAATTTGACATTGCAGCCTCTGCCAAAGATGAGAAAACTAACTTAACAATGTCTATTTACATATCTGATATTGAATTTCAGTTTCATTTAGAAAAATATTGTAGACTACATAATCATGCTTTGTCATAAGCAGGTCAATGCTATTACAAAACCATCCATATATATATATATATACACACACACATTCACTTTTAAGTAGGGGACAATGCCAAAGCAGAGCAAGCAAATCCAATCTGCTGAAATGTTCGGATGGAATGAACAGATCATGTGCATTTGAAATTAAAAAAAAAATGGTGAATGATCAAAATTAAGTTGCATACCAGGATAACCAAAATGTAAAGTTTTTATATGCAGTTTCTTGTTTTTATGCATAGAAATTAGGTTTTTTCTACGTCGAAATACGGTTTTTCAAGGCCTAAGCTATGAATCCTATGATTTTTCAAAGGAGAAATTCCACCATGTTGGCTTGCTTGTTTTTAAGAAACTTCATGGTTGAATTACTTCAAAAGGGCCTCTATAATGTAATCTAATTAGCCTTGTTTAGAGCATCACCAATGGGATAGCTAAAGGCAAGTTTGGACATCAAATACATACTGTAGCAATACAATGTGATAGCCAAAATTATAGATCCCACTTGAGGTTAGCTAAGTGGTTAGCCGGATCCGGCGAACCACTTAGCTAACCAAAGGTTTGTATATTTTTTTTTTTTGTCTTTGCTTTTCTCGAAAACCGTGTCATGTATATATATATATATATATATATATATATATCATTTACTTAAATGTCAATAACTTTCACTACAAATTAAATTTTTTGATGAAACTAATTCTGTTATAAAGATAATTTCGAGAGCTTTAATTTGAGTACCACTTAGGCTATTTTTTGACTTAAAACGAAAAAATTATGAATTTTTTAAGTTAAAAAAGTATAAAAAAATTTAATATAAATATGTATATACATAAAATTTTAAGATTAATTTAATTGTGTAAGATTATTTAATTGTGTGGGTAATAAAAATTTGGAGAACCTGTTGTGGAGTTAAAATTAGAAATTATGATGTGGTTGGCTAAAATTCAAATCTGGAGAACCTGTTGTGGAGTCAAAATTTAGAGATCCTGATATGATGATGTGGCTGGCTAAATTACTGAGGTGGCTAGCTAAAATTCAAATTTGGAGAACCAAATTTGGAGATCCCATAGTGGATGCTCTTAGGGCACATGGCCTCTCTTGTAGGAGTAATATAATTGCATTTTGGATTGTTCAAAGAAAAGCTTTAATAATAAACCAGAAAATAAAGAGGATTTGTTAACAATATTGATGAGCAACAAAGTAATTTCTGCAAAAAAAGAAAAGGAGAACAACAATGCTCTGAGAGTTGGAAATAAAAAATTTGGAACGCTAGAAGAAGGGCTTGAACCTTCGACCTTGTGGTTAACAGCCACACGCTCTAGCCATCTGAGCTATTCCAGCTTGTGGTCTCCGTTTATGCAATAATTATATAAATAAATAATTAAAGATACATTAAGTTGTTTCTGTGCCTTTCGGCCTGTTTGTTGGGGGTCCCCCTCCCCCTCTCGTGTCTAGGCCTTTGGTCTAGTCTGGGTTGGGCCTGAGGCCCACTTCCTTTCATTGTATAGTTTTGTTTCATAAAAAAATTCATTTAGCGGCAAAAAAATAAAAAACATGGAATGGATTGAGATAAAATAAGTAGAATAGTATTATCAGCTCATGAATTTTGTTTACATGGTTGTATATCTTGAATTTAAATCAGAACCAAACTGTTGATTTTTACATGGACATAGATATGTTGTGAGGGAGTGATTTGCCTTTTCTCTATAGCTAAATGCCAAAAAGCATGTATCTATCTGTCCTTAGAAATGGAGAATTTGAACTCTCTCTCTCTCTAGCTAGGTGGAAATGAAAGGAGATGCAGATTGGGTACATAATACAGCAATGTCAATGATCAAATCAGTGTCACATACATCAGTGAGGGAATTTCAAATGATATTAAAGACCAGCTCACTGAAAGACATATGGGATGCCTTTGCCTACTGTACTGAATGATGCTATTTCACCAATATTATAGTATAACATCCCTTAATCCAGTACCAAAGTTGCTCATTTAAGTAAAATCCTTCCCAAATCCCAATACAAATACCAATTTGGGCACCAAGAAAGTGACTACTACTCCCTAACCTAGACTTACCTGCAGCTATCATATATATATATATATATATAGAGAGAGAGAGAGAGAGAGAGAGAGCATTGAATGGTGCAATCAGAATTTCCTTTTTTTACTAGCTTGCTTCTCAGGTTTGGCTTCACATTTCACACCATAAATGCAATATATTATCAATATATTAATTACTTCCCTCACTTATTTCCATCCAATACATCATTGATCAAATTTCACACAGAAAAAGGAACAAAATTAAATGATGTCAGGTGTGAGGTGAAACCCTTTACTCTTGCTGGAAAAGGGTGTTTCACTGTGTAGATGAATTCACAGTTCATGATTAAGTACAAATATGGATAAGGCAATCAAATTATATAACACTAGCTCAATCCTTGAATTATATAGGTTCACAGAAGACTCACATGATTCAAAAAATGAGTTTGCACATAGCACGATTCAATGTATAATGAGTGTTGATTCCTATTATTTTTATGTGAATGAGAGTGTGTACTCTAATGTCTTACTATTTTCAAGTGAGTGAAGGGTGTGGGATCCACCAACGTTGCAAGATAAAAACAGTGAAAGTTGTCTCAGATTAGAAATCATTTTTATATATAATTACACCATAATGACAGGCCACAGCAGCAAAACAGAGTGGGGATATGAATGGCCCTGATTAAATGAAGGTACACCAGCCAGTCTGTTCCTAGCCCACCAGCCTAAATGGAGTTGACTCAAGCACCTTTTATATATATGAACTTGCTAGTATTAACTAACTGATTAATCTTTTTGCCAGTACTGAATGTCTCAGACACTGATGATATATAGTGTATATATATATATATATATATATATATATATATATAATAAATAAATAAATTGGATTTCTGTCAATGGATGTTCTCTTTCACTGAGGAATGGAACTATCAAGAAAAAGAGGCTCTGCAGTCTAGGCATGAGCCTTAGATTTAATCTACACTCCTTACAATAGGTGGTACTGGTTTTTCAGACCCAAAAAGGATTCTGTTATTCTAGGCTTGAGGACAGCCTACCTCATCTAATACTCTTTCAGATTGATTTTACACATGCAGAGAGAGAGAGAGAGGGTTGTTTTCAAGGCAAGTAATCAAAGATAAAGAGATAAGAAAGGCAGAGAAAGTAGATTTAATCATAAGGTTTTCAAGTGAGTTGTCCAATGAGCTAGAAAAACAAACTTACTATACTATACTATACTATCTTAGAGGTTTAGGAATCACTTGTTTGTCAAGCAAGATCTCTCTGTCAATGCAACTTAGAGGGACTAAGAGAATCCCAAGAGATTTAAGAGGTTCTAGCTTGCTTCTTGGGGAAATGGAATTTGTTTTCTAGGCCATAATTTTCTCCTTATTTATATGCCACCAGCAATCATGCATGGCCTCCTAAACTTTGAGTGATCCAAATCTCTCTCTCTCTCTCTCTCATAATCACCATCATCATTTGAGTTCTGAAGAAATGAAGGGAATTAGATTCTGTTGTTTCCTAATAGCTCTGCAAGTGTTGAGTTGGGTTTGTGTTACAAGCAGGCCTTTAACACCAAATGATGATCATGGTGTTCATCAACTAGGTAAGCTAAGTATTTTTTTTTTCCAATCATTTGCAAATAGTTTTCCTTTCCCTTTGCAAAAGTCACATCTTTATGGTTTTTTTACTTATTTACCTTTTTGCAGCTTCATTTGCTTGGTTTTAGAATTTCATCTGTTGTATCTATTGTCAATATATATATATATATATATATATATATATATATATATATATATATTAGCTAGTGTTTTAAGGTAATGTACAACTATAGAAATAAGCTGTCCTTCTGTGCTTATGAAGACCTCATACTATACCTCTAGTCAGCTTCTTGTTTGGCTTTTCAGAAAATCTTCTTTTCGAACTTTTCCCTCATACAAGACAATAGTGTTCACCTCCTGTTTGGCTTTAGTAGTTTCTTGACCTTATCTATCATCAATTTTCACAGCAGCCCACTTGTTAATTGGATATCTTAATCTAAATCCTTATTTACCTTGGAATCGCTTCCCCTAGTCAGCCTCTGCCATCACTTTTCAGCATAGATCTTCTTTTCAACTTTTCCCAGTCATACCAATTGTTTTGTGTTTAAAGTCTAATTGGAATCCCAAGAAAAATGAAAAGGGTAGTGTAAAAAAACACTATAACTACTCTTTACTGGGACAATTCTCTCTCTACATGTATATACATATACATATATATATTATATTAGTACACTTGCTTTGAATTATTATCCTAATTGACCTTACTTGCATGATCAGGTCCAGGGTCTCTGCAAGTTATCTTGAGCTCTAAAGAGGTGATCTCTCTCTCTCACTCTCTCTGTGTAATTTTTTTTCATTTAAAAAAAAACAGAATATTGTTAATTCCTCCAAGTCCTTAATTAAAATTTTTTTTTTCCTAAAAAATATTATGTTAATTGTGTTTGAAGGGTTATAAAAGCATGGTAGGAGTGGGAAGGATGAATGAAGAAGCATCTTATAAAGGGTTAAGCAAGATAGGGTCAAGCCCACCAAGTTGTGAGCACAAGTGTTTTGGATGCATTCCATGTGAAGCCATTCAAGTACCAACCACCACTGCCCATGTTGGTGTCCAGTATGCAAACTATGAGCCTGAGGGCTGGAAATGCAAGTGTGGCCTTTCTTTCTATAGTCCATGAACAACACCACCAGTCTCTCAGAGACATTGTCAATGCCAAAGCTGCTCTCATTTCTCTCTCTTCACTCAAGATCAACATTTCCATGTTAATTATGTGCTATAATAGCTAGCTTTGAGATCATTGTTATTATTTTATATAATATAATATTTATTTTTGGTGGTGGGGGTGGTTGGGTGCTAGATTTTGTGTAGAAAAAAAATGTCACAACATGACATGGCAATACGAAAATTCTCAAAAAAATAAGATACGGACACGACAAGGATACGTCAAATAAATAAATAAATAAAAATATAATATTATACATAAAAAATTAACTTTTATTCTTTAACCATACAGTTAATATACTTAAAGCAGTTATGTAAAATATAAGAAGTTAAAATTTAGAAATCTAATTTATTTTCTAATATTCTTTACAATGACACTTGTTTGTAGGTTTTTTTTTTTTTAAAAATATTTTATTACAATCCGATCCTCATTTTTAATCTATAAAGTTTTAATATTACAATCTGAATCCCACTTTATAAAAAAAAAAATTACAAATTTGTCTCAAAAAGTATCCTAAATGTATTTCCGTGTATCTCAAACGTATCCCACATGTTCGAGCATATCTGTATCGAATACGTGTCTGATACGACCGCAAAAACTTTTTCAGAGTATTCGTTCTTCCTAGTTGATGGCTATAACTAATTCAAGGTAAATATTACAACTACCAAAATTAAAGTTGTTGTAACTTTTGCACTCTACATTTGACCCCTAATGCAACAAATTTCATCCATCACAAGTATATAACTTGATTTTCCGAAAAACAAAACAAAAATAGGTGGAACAACTGGATCACATATATGCATACAAGCATGCACAATGAGGTCGGGCCGGCCCACCAACTAGTAATCCAGACCCGCCCAAGCCCGCCGGTCTTCGACTGGTCAGTGGGCAGGGCAAGGCCGAGCTTAAAAGAATTTGAGAAATGCAAGCCCACCCTGCGGCCCTTGGGCTGTGGCTAAGAAAGGGCTTTCATTTTTTTTTTTTTTTTTTTAAATGGACTTCATTTGAACCTGGCTTGATTCTTTTTCTATGGAAAAAAAGGAAAAAGATGGGCTGCATTTGGAATGTAAATATTACCTAGAGGTGTCTTGGACCCTTGGGTCATGTGTAGTGTGTTTCAAACTTTTTTTTTCTTTTTTTTTATTGTTTTAAATTTTTCCAAGACTGTTGTACATTTTTGCACACTTTACTAGTATATGAGTATTTATATAAATAACTAATTTATTTAAAAGAAACTAAGGTTCGAGCCTCAGTTTTTTTTTTTCACCCTTATACGAGCACAAAAATCTGTCCATACCAAAAAATCAAACTGAAACGAACCAGACCAGATAGTTCGGTCTCCTTTTTTTACGGTCCGGTTCGTTCACGGTTCCAAAATATTGGAACCGTGAATTAACGATTCAGTTTCATGTCCTTGGGGATTGGACCGAACCGTTTATATATATAATATATTATATATTTTATAATATTATAAATAAGTGAGTTGCAAGTGTAACAGGATAGTAATATACTAATAGGCTAGTTTTACACTCTTATATTATACTTTATATATATAATATATATTATATATTTTTGAAAAGGTAGAAACAGTTATTCATTAAAACACTTTGAAATTTGTTTTTGTTTTTAGTTTAGTAACAAGATTAAGTTAAGAACTAAAATTGTGGTCATTTTATTTCTAACTGAGAAATAAAAAAGATTCTTCAAGAATCTCCTATTTTTTCCCCTTTGTTTCCCTGTTTTTCGTGTGTTCAATAAATGAATGAACTTCTTTTTATTTTGTTTTGTGAAAGATGGTGGCGGGCCTTTTAGAATGAACTTCATTTCTTATTACATATAGAAACATGGATAGGCTTTACATAGATATAAGAAAGAAGAGATATGAATGTCAAAATAATAAAAAGAACGAATTGAAAATGAGAAGGTTTACCAATTGGCATTAGGGATGTTCATTTGATCCGTTAATTCGTGAATTCAATTCATGCTAATCGTGTCAGAATCTGTAGATTAGGGTCTCAAAAGACCAATTCGATCCATTAAGAATATATATTATACACAAATATTATTATTTTTAAATTGGGGTTGTTTGAGTACTCATTCACTTAATTTAAATTGGTTATAATTATTATTTTTCATTATTATTTTTAAATATATGAATTAATATTGATAAATTGATAATTTGTCTACTCGGCATGGTTAAAAAAACATATATATATTGGGTTATTTAGAAAAGCTCAATATGTAGAACCGATTACGATTCGGATTGGATCGAATGAAATTAAGTCTTTTCACGGATCGAATTGGTTCAATTTTTATCAATTCGTTGGGATCATATCGGATTAGGCCAATCCGTGGTCACTTTTAATGGGCATTAGTTTTTTATTTTTTTTTAATCATAATAGGCATTAGTTTAGATAGTATGATCTCTTCTCTCCAAAGAAAAGATTGAGAGTTCAAATAAACACTAGTTTAGATAGTATAATCTCTTATCTTCTAAGAAAAAATTAAGAGTTCAAACCCTATAAAAAGTAATACAGTCGACAAACAACTCTCATTCTTGTGAGCACAAACCCAATTTTAAAGCATTTAGATCGAATTTTGTGAGAAATCAACACCTTCTTGTGAAACATTAATTACAAGCACTTATTATTAAATTAATTCATGTATTTTGATTGAATATTGTCCAATTGGCCTTCAAGCACGAGTTTTGACTAATGTGCTGTTGACCTTTAAAATTGTAGCTCCAAATACAATCCATTTACATGTAGTTAGGACCAAAATTGCTCTTCTTGTAGCAATTATGGCATGCAGGAAGAACATGTTAGGAGTAGGGATGGCAATGGGGCGGAGCGGGGCGGGTTTTGTCCTATTCGTTCCTGCAACCATTTAACTTTCTCCTCCCTACGACCGTTTATAATATCATCTTCAAATTTCATTCCAAAATTGTTTAACTTTTTCCACCCCATCTCGTCTATGCTATCATTTAGTTTTTTTTTAAGACAAAAATTTAATATTTATGTTTCCTTTATATAGACAAAAATTTAATCCAATCCTTACTTTTCCTTCCACGAATAAAGAATTAAAAAAACACACACACAAACACACAGAGAAGGAAATATATATAGGCTTCCTTTAAATATAATATATATATATACACTCCGCCCCCGCCCCCGCCCCGAACCCGTGCGGGTTATTTCCTCCTAACCTCATTCCTGTCCAGTTTTCTTAAATGGGTTTTAAACGGAACGGTCCAAGGCAGATACTCGACGGTGCAGGACAAATTGTCATCCTTAGTTAGGAGTAAGTTTATAGTGCATAGGATGAATCTTAATTATGCATGCACAACACTTGCAATAAAATTCACCGTACATGTTATGCACATAGAAATCAAATTCACCGAATACATTTAACCCGTGGATCTTAAATCTTCTCCCATGTTAGAGCTTTGGTATACCAATACTACATGATAATAATTTTCATAAGATTGATAGTGTCAATATCATAATTGACTATACTATACGTATAATAATTGAACAAACCCATCCTATCTTTTTCTATAATATTATCCAATTTGAAATCACATATTTTCAAGGTACCATTCTTGGACCTCACTCTATGAATTGAATTATCCTCACCAAAAATGAAATCATATAACTAATTAATTTCTTGTCAACACTAATTGAAGCGGGCCATCATGTTTTTGAGATGTCAACTTTTCTCAATAAATGCTTTTAGTCATGTTAAAATTTGCCATACTACAATAAAAAAAGTGTTAGACATAAGTTTATATAATTTCAATTAGCCACCTATCAGGACTCGTATTGGGTACGTTCCAATTTGGTCTTGTCAATTGCCAATGAAAGTGACTTGCTCTGTCGGTTTGCAGATTTTTTATTTATTTTTTTCGGTGAATCGTTTGGTGGAATTTTCTCGGGAAAGAAAAGTTGAAAGGGAAACATTAGGGACTTCAAAGAAATTTCGTGCAACCTTACAAAAATGACTTTGCATACATTCTGGATTCCTTTCGTGTTGACAATTTGATACAAGCTTCTCCGAATTTTGTATTTTCTGGAAATGTAAGTGTGTCGAAGTACAATTTCAGTGAATTGGAGATATAATGGGAATTCAACTCGACATATGAAACGTTTAATTCTAACATAACATTCAATCGAACCCAATCAATCAAAGTTCAATTCATTCTTAAATTTTTTAGTTTGAGTTGAATTTGAACTTGTGAGTTGAACTGAAATTTTGGATTAGAATTCAGATTGTCACACTGATATTATCATATGAACTTTGTGTACAATGGAAACTTTATACAACTTGTAAATTATTTTTTTCATTATTTTGTGTGCTTGGAATGCACATCATCTGTCACTAGGTATAATTACTTGTAGAAAGATTAACAAACTTAACTCTTTTACAACTCAAATAAATGAAGAGGTTTATTAGTACGTCCTATGACATAAGAGCAAATAGACTACTAACCAGACCAACTCGACCATAACTTGAAATAAACATATATATAGTATAATAAAATAAAATAAAAAAATTTAGAAAAAAAATTTTAGAATTAGCCTAGGGTTGCTCGAACTTCAATCCAAGTCCAACTCTAATTAAGTTTGGATTAGGCTCGAGTGGATTCTGATTGGTCCACCCAAATTGTACTCCTATTTAATGCTTACAATGAAATTTTTTTATCGTGAACGTGTGTACGTTGAACATGAAAATGTAAGATGGTTTTTCCATATACCCACCCCTTCTCTGTGAAAAATTCAACTCGATGTACTCTGCAAAATCTTATTGTAGAGTGACAAAAGTGAGATTTATGGACAGAAATTTACAGAGTAAAACAAATATAAAAAACATATCTTATTATGTATAAAATGACACAAAATTATATACATATTAGTTTGTTGAAAATTACATATAATAACACATTTGTTCAAATGTCAAATTTTTTTTTTCAAAACAGGAAGTGTTGACATGATATCAAAATTGATTACCGGTGAAGGTTCATATTTCAATGTCAACACCGCTATCAAAACTCGTAATGCGTACACTCAAATTAGGCCCGACAATTGCCAACGAAAATGCCATGCTTTGCCGTTTTGCATAATTTTCTTAGGAAAGAAAAGTTGAAAGGGAAACATTAGGAAATTGAAAGAAATTTCCTGCAAGGTTACAAAAATGATTTTGCAATTTGCATACATACTGGCATTCCTCTCGTATTTTTCCCCAAGTGGAAGGAAATAATGTAAGTCTACTTCTAATTATTTGAATTGTATGCATACTTTGAACGTGATAGCGTCTAGATCAAGACAATGTAAGATAGTTTTTAATTTCCAATGTCTTATTGAAGAGTGACAAAAGTGAGATTTATGGGTAGAAATTTTACTTAGTAAAACAAATATAAAAAATTATATCTTATTATGGAGTGAAAAATAACACAAAATTATATACATATTAGTTCGTTGAAAATTACATATAGTGTGTAATTTTTCAAAACAAAAGATGAAATGTGTGTGTATTTACCCATGTACACAAACGTGTTGGTCTTTATACATATATATATATATATATATATATATATATGTATATGTATATGTATATGTATGTATATGTATATATAGCTAGTTCAGAATGCTTGTATAAATTGTTCTAGAGGGTCAGAAAAAGATCGTTAGCAGTGCATAGACGACTTGGAAATTATGGTCAAATGATCTAATGTCTCAGAGGGACCCCTAGTGAAAAGAGATCTCCGCGTTTACGTGTACATGTGAAACACCTGAGTCAGAACATTCTTTCTTCGGTGAACTTGGGCCCACATCTTGAACGGCTCGTAGCCCCACGTTATCATACAATGCATTATTTCAATCTCTACGGTCTACACAACCCTAAACAAAGAAAGAGATATTATACTGTACCATCTGAACTAATATACTCTTTACATTTCACAATCCAAGTATTATCTGTACACATGCCAGAAATATTAGTAGTGGTTGGAGGATCCCGTCGAAAGCTGCAAATAAATCGAATTGTTTATAAATAGTTTAGGCTCAATTAATTTAAGATTTAATTTAGGCTCATTCATTAAAGTAAATGAGTCGAGTTCGAGCTCAATTTTTAGACTCGTTTAATAAACGAGCTGGTCCTGAACAGTATTGAACGCAACTCGTTTAGGCTTATGAACATGAGCTCGTGTAGGCTTGTAAATGTTCGTGAACATAGACTCGTATAAGTTTATAAATATGTTCACGAGCATAGGCTTTTATAAGTTCATGAACATAAGTTTGTAAACATGTTCATGAACATAGATTCGTGTAGGCTTTTTTAAGTTCATGAACAAGTTAAAACGATCTTAAACACGAGCTTAAATTGAGTTTGAAAAAAAAATTTATTAAACGAGTCGAGTCCGAGCTGAGACCGAACTTCTCAAAAAAATAATGAGCTAAGCCCGAGCTTGTTACGAGCTTGAGCTAAGCCTACAAACAAATGAGCTCGAGCCCAAACAGACTGAAGCTCGGCTCAATTCATTTGCAGTCTTAATAGCTATGCATTCAAGGGCCAAGAGCTTTGCCCATTGATTTCAGGCTTTCAGCTACTATATATATATAGTGTGTGTATATATATACACTATAAATATATGTAGTAATATACATATACTATGATGTTTTTTACTTCTTTTATGGTTAAAAAAATCTATTATTTCCTATTGTTTGGCAAGTCTCTCTCTCTCTCTCTCTCTCTCTCTCTCTATATATATATATATATATATATTTACACAAATATCTTTTGGAAAATAAATCCTCTCTAATAGTTTTAAAGCAAGTATTTTTTTATTTGTTTGTTATCCATTATGTATATGCTTCAGGCTGATATTGAGATTTTCAAAATTTTGAGAGGTCCTAAGCGAACTTTCAAATGTGAGGTCCTTTATACGTAAGGTTTCACACGCACATAAATTTTGTTCGGGCATTAAAAGATGCAGAATACAATTTGCTATATATCAAATTTCTTTTTATTTTTTGTTCTTATTTATTCAAATAATTTTTGGTGTTTTTCGTAAAAGTAAAGTAGTAATGGAAAAATCAATTTACAAATTATAAAAATGTTACACACATAGTATCAAATATTCATAGTTAAAAAGTAGTACTTATAAGAAATCATACTCACTGAAGACCTTGTGCCAACTCAACCAAGAAAAATATTTGATCTTATTTGTATTTCTTTTCTCTTTCAATTTACTATCTTCTACTCAGAATTTACCCATTAGATGAAAATGACAAAAAAAAAAGGGAAATGGTAATTTTTAAACGTTTTTGAAACTTGAATAGCTACAAAATAAAAATAATTTTTTTGAAAGAAAGTAATTTTTCATAATCACTTGATATTTCTATATTTTTTTTTACAAAAGACAGGAAAATTTTCATTTCTTAGAGAAATTTTTATAAATTTACAGCATTGCCTTTATTTTTTTGTAAGTTTCATCCATTCTGATATATGAAATGACTAATTTTCATGACTGTCTTAAAAAAAAATTATACTAATCAAATATATGTTGAAAATTTCATACTAATTAAATTAGTTTTTATCTAACCAAAGGATCCCATGTGTGGTAGAGATGGAGAAAATTAATTAATTATATATATATATATATATATATATATATATATATATAATGATCTCTTACTCACCGTGAGCAAGAAATTCATCTACACCAAGTACAGTAACCGTTGGATCTGATTGCTATTTTTTTTTTATAATTGTTACTGTACTTGGTGTGGATGCAATTCTTGTTCTCGATTAGCAAGAGATCATATATATATATATATATATATATATATATATATCACTTTACTTTTTCTTCTTCTTTTCCTTCGTTTACACGCAATCTATAGACGCGTGAATAATGGATTTTGAAGAACTTGTCCAATGATTCCTTTTCCATTTCCTTTTTCTTTTCCTTGCCTTCTCATTTCCATCTCACCATAATAATACATATACAGCCCTCCAAATTCCTTTCAAACTCTTGAATCATGCCTGCATGAATTTCCACGAATCAAGTTGGCGTTGAAACCAATCCAAACACAAATGGAGCCAGAAGAAAAGTGGAAAAGTATTTTCCCGAGAAAGTTGTTGGAAAAATTCACAAAATAACGTACAACGTACTCCTGCATGAACAAAAATTAATTAGATTGATTCACTCAATGAGCTAATTGAGCACATTAATTGTATAAATCAGCTTAATGGGTGGTCACTACCAAAATTTTCATGGAAAAATTAGATTTCAGTGACCAAAATTAAAAAAATATTATTTTTTAGTGACTTTAAACTCAATAAAAGGTAAATTGTGACCAAACTTAAAAAATAATAGTTAATGAGCCACAATTTAATCTTAAAGTCCACAATACCCTTCCTTCTCTCCATAAATTTCCATTTCTTTTTCATTTTTTTAAAACTCAAATATCAGAAACTTCAAAGAAACCAATGACTTGTATACAATATATGAACATATATACATTCTAAAGAAAATATAATATATATATTTATTTATTCTTGTATATTAATATTTTATTAACAAAAAAAAAACTTAATTTTGGTGCAATTAATTATTAATAAGGAATATTGGAGTTTGGGAATTAACTTGGCTAATAAACTTATTGTCTACTTTCCTATGAAGGTTGATTATTAACTTCTTCTCTGAATATTTCTTTTCTTATATCAAGTCTCAAGTAATTAATTTATCTCAAATTATAACTCTTGCCGCATATTTGGAGCCCTAAAATTCATATATGCACATGCATTAATTGTAAGATTGAACATATATATCTAAATATATATAGAAAGAGAGAGAGTCTCTCACTATATATATACTTTCTTTTCTAGAAGAGTCTCTCTATATGTATATGCTTTCTTTTCTAGAATCCTTTTATGTTTTTTGAAGCTTTGATATTTTGAATTGAAATTGAATAAGATGAGGAAGAGATTGGGAATCTCTAAATAAAAAGAATGGTATTTTGGACATTAAAGTTAAATGGTCACTCATTGACAATTATTTTTCAAGATTGGTTACTATTTACCTTTTATTGAGTTTAAGGTCACTGTAAAACAAACTTTTTTAATTTTAGTTACCAAAATTTAATTTTCCCAATTTTCATTCTTAATCACTATCCTTGAATATGTGATAACAATATTTCCCAAATAAATAGGCGGTTGGACACATTAATGCTCCTTTGTTTTATTTTAATCACTATCCTTGAATATGTGATAACAATATTTCCCAAATAAATAGGCAGTTGGACACATTAATGCTCCTTTGTTTTATTTTAATCACTATCCATGAATATGTGACAGCAACATTTCCCACATAAATAGGCAGTTGGACACATTAATGCTCCTTTGTTTTAAAATTGATAGGTACCAAATCCGCTAAATCATTTTGTTGATATATACAAACACACACACATATATATAGAGAGAGAGAGAGATATGTTTAAAGTATACATGCTGATATGTCGGCAGTAAACACGTTTTACATAATTATTCTCAATAACTAGGTAGAAATTATATGAAAATTAAAACTTTGGAAAAAATAATTTCTAAATTATGAAAAATAATTATAATAAAATAATCGTTGATCAAACTACTTAAAAATATGTGCAAAAGAATTAAATGTATATGAGAGAGAGAAAGTTAGAGCAGGCAGAGACTTGATAAACATGGAAATAAAATGAAGGGATAATAACAAGTAATGCCTAATGCTAAGTAGCTTGTTGAATATTTTATTGACAAAAAGTTATAAATTGATCAAAAGATAAACATAAAATTGTATTTATCCTTTCTCTTTTGAGAAAAAAAAAATGGGAGAAGAGCTAAGAAAATATGAATATTTTATTTTTCACTAACTTTGAAGTAGTTTGTTGAATATCTTATTGACAAAAAGTTATAAATTGATCAAAAGATAAACATAAATTTGTTTTTATCCTCTTTCTTTTGAGGGAAAGAGAAAAAAGAAGGGCTAACAAAATATGAATATTTTATTTTTCACTAACATTTAATGTAGTGCTATCACACATGAGAGGAAAGTAACATGCAATAAATTATTTAGGGTATGTTTGCCATCCATATATATATATATGAAACAGAAATAAAAAAAAATTTTGTCGTGAAGTGTGTTCAATAATGATTGAAAGCATGTTTTTTAATGTAACATTTGTTGTAAGATTTTTGGAAGGAAAAATAACATGTTTTGTAAAAGGAAAATGATGTAATTGACTGCATTCTTTCACCCTACTTAAAGTGAAAAACTCTAATATTGAAAAGAGACAACTTTCTTTGTAGATTTGAATATGTAATATAAAAAGAGATTTGTGAAATTTGTAAATATAAGATACAGAAAGAGAGACTCAGTTTCTATATATATGTAATATAAAAAGAGAACGGTGAAATTTGCAATCGTTACAATCATGCATAGAGTCGGTTATATTTAGGTTTTTTTAATCAGACTATATAGGAGCACTCTTTGTAAAAAAGTGTAACAAAAAACAAAATGTCTAGTTTAAAAAGATAACCTGAAGGGTTTTTTATTGTTGACAAAATGGCAAAAAATTTTGTTTCTTATTTGAGCCTTTTTTTAGTAACAAATGCGATACTATTCAAATAATAACAAAAATTACTAAATGCGTGAGTAACAGTACACCACCCGCAACACAACACAAAACAAAACAAGAAAACAAAAACGATTGCAAAACACAACCTTAGTAATAACATCTTTGACAGGTATCTCAGAATCCTAATATCAAATCTCCTCTCACTTAAATTCATATAGAAAGTGTTATACACTTAAAATGGATCCCACTTTCATCGAGATTCGGGTAAAGATTCATGTAAAAGGTCTCAAGTTAGCTTTAAAAAAGTAAAGTGTGTTGTGTATACGGTATACCATTAGATCAAAAAAAATAAAGAATTAATTGCACAAAAAAAAAAATTTGAACCATAAACATTTTGCATATAACCTCCTGAAATACAACTAACACTCTAAATTATTGAAAGTTTGCAAATAAAGCTAATAATTTAATCTTTGTTAGATGGATGGTTAAATGTATCTTTATGATTACCAAATTAACCTTAAGTTATATTGCACAAAAAAAAAACGTAAACAATAGAAACTTGCACATTATAGGGCAATTTTTTAAAGTCCAAGAGGTTCTATGAAATTAATTTAAAAGGGTAAAAATTTTTTGGTAAGTAATTCAAAAAGGTAAATTTGAGTTCTTAAAAAATACAAATATTTTGACCATTTATTTTTAACTATAAATTAAACATGAGAAAATTTCTTGCAAAATCTTTTAGGCTATGTTTGGTACAATAGAAAAGAAAAAAAAAGAATAACATTAGTAATGAGAGAAAAGAAAAGAAAGGAAAGGGAAGAATAATGTTAAACTTTTATCGTTTTTGGTTGATTAATAAAGGAAATGATAGTTAACATGGGAAAAGAAATGAAATGAAACTATTTAAAAAATTTAGTATTGTACCATTTTATATTTTAAAAAATAAATTTTAGCTTTTATCAAAATAAGGGCAAAGTTGGTATTAAACAATACTAGTATTTCCTTTCTTTTCCTTCCATTTTTGAACCGATAACAAAAGTTACTATTCATCATTAATTTATCCTTTCAAATTCTTCTATTTCTCTTTCTTTTCATTAAAAAATTTACACCTAACACAAAAAAATATATCCCTCCATTTCCTTCCCTTTTTTTCATTTCTTTCCAACTAAACTGGGTGAGGGTGTTTAAATTATACGGTGGTCGCCAAAAATGCTTGCAGAGAGGAGGAAGGAGATAGATGACCATTGGTTAGGGTAGTGATATAGTAAGAGAGTTACAGAGAGAGACATTAGAGAGAGTGAGAGTGCGTCATTGGGGGACATGCAAACTACTACTTTTTTTTTTTTTGGTAAATACCACTTACACCCCCTCAATTTAGGCCATATCCCGACTAAACCCCTTCTAGTTTCAACAATCCCAATTACACCCCCTGTAACTAAAAGTAGTCAGTTTTGCTAACGATTTTTGGTGATTTTATGAATTTACCCTTGATTAATATATTTAATTTAATTAATAAAAATTAGTGATGTTAAAAGACTGAATTGCCCCCCCCTCTCTCTCTCTCTTCTTTTTTTTCCTTCTCTTTTTTCACTTCCGATGGTCCACAGTGCACCACCAATTTTGGTCTCCTCCATCTTCATCCTCTAGTAAAGCCATCACAAGAACGAAGACACATTGAACCTCAACCGAACCGTCACCACCAAAACCCTATAGTTATGGGTTCAGATTCATTTAAATTTCTCACGCAACAGTACTAGTTCACATATAATTACATGTGTATATATACTCGTTATATATGACAGTGAGAAATGGAAGGTAGTTGATGTGGATTATGGTTTGGATTGTATCAATTGAGGTTTTCAGTGTGGCTTTGGCCATTGAATATGATTAATCATGTTGATTTGGTGTCTTTAGTGGTTGAATTAAAGAAATTTTGAATTGAATGTAAAAAACCATAAAAGTTTGAAATTGGAAAATTTTGACTTAGGCCATGGCTAAAGGTGATTCTTGTTTTCGATGATAGATTAGATGAAGGGGAGTTGAATGGTGTAAAAATTGGATCGAAAGGTGGTCGGAATCGGTTGAAAAATGAGTTGAAAATGGCTGTTGGCAGAACAAGTTTGACACAAGAGAAAATGAGGAAGACAGAGATGAATAGTGGGCCATGGTGGTGGCCGGTGAAGATTGGTCAACGAAAATTTGCCGGATCGGCCGCTATAAACGTCATCGTTGTCCTCTTCGACACACATGACTTCCACTTGGTTCTCTTCATGACGAGAATCGTGTCCCAACGTTTCGAACCCACCCTCTCGGCATCCTTGGTCATTTCGGTCGTCGAATTTTCTGGTGCAATCGTCTCCGGTTTGCTGGAGATTAATTTCTGGAGGACTTTCGTTGGGGCTTTGATTGAAACGTCCATAGCTCATTGATATATATATATATATATATATATATATATATTATACCATAGAGAAAGAAAGAGAGAGTGTGTAGTGAAAGTGATAGGAGTATTTATGTACATTTGTTTTATAAGTTAAGGGTACTTTCGTAATTGAACATTGCTTAATGAGGTTAAAGATGTCATTTTATGCATGAAAAGGGCAAAATAGACCATTCATACACTTTTCTGGTGCTTATTTCGTTTGTTGCTGATGTTACACTAACGGAGGAGACAAATCTATATGTGAACCCAAAATTTAGGGGGTGTAATTGAAACTAGAGGGGGCTAATCGGGATATAATCTAAACTGAAAAGGTGTAAATGATATTTATCTTTTTTTTTATTTTATTTTTTTGTTGAAGTTCTGGACAATTAGTTTAAAAATAAATTTAAAATGAGAGTGGAGTGGGAGTTCTTATCGTTCGCCCCACACAGACTATCCCCCACTTTTTAAATTCACAAACACTGTATTGTCATTGATGCCTTAAGAACATGTGATCTGCAGAAGCAACTGTCATGATCAAACAAATATATATCTATATCCATATTACTTTTGAGTTTGTAAAATAAAATTCGGCAATTTAACAATTAAAAGTGATTAAAAAAGCAATCACATGATTTAAAATATTTTTTATTATTTATGGTCTAAAATTAATTTATCTAACGGTTATGATTGCGAATATATAATATTGTTATATGCTCGTACATATATTAGTATATATATTTATAATTTAATTTTTTTAAATCAGAAAATAGACAGTAGTCCATTTTGACGGTTCTGATCCATCAATGAGTGGGGTCCACCGAGTCAAAAATAGACAAATAAGCCCCGCGTTGCCACGTGGAAGTTGAGTTTGGCAACTGCCAAGTAGGACTCTTAAGTAGGACCCACCAAAGTAAAAAAGAAACATACTCATTTTCCGTTAGGCGTTAACTCCCACCAATGGCTGGCTTTTATAGCACTTTGCCAGGTCATCTTTGACATGCCAAGAACTAAGCTTGTTACTACAATATATGTATGCAATACTATGCATATATAGGTATACATACATATATATATATATATATATTACAGCAAGAAAAAAATAAATAAATATAAAAAAAATGTAATAAATAAACAAGTAAAGGGCCCGTAAAATCCTGGCATTGGTTCGGACTTGGGACGGAGAGAGGTCGTCTTTGCCTAAACCCCTCTGTCTCTCTCTCTAGATTTTCTCTCTCTAACCTACCCCTCTATCTACTCATTGCGATCTCTGTGACTTCGGGACTATCTTTGTTCGATCTCTGTATCTCCTTAACGGGCTTGCTCCATTGTCGTTCAAGATGGACGAAGCTCGTTTTTCAAGGTACCCTTAATCTCTCTCTTATTTTATATATGTATATATATGCGCATATATTTGTCAGGATTTGGGTTTTTCCGGTAGCCTACTTTTGATAATTTTAGGGTTAATTTGTTTTGTTTTAGTTAATTTATTAGGATTTAGGAGGAATCTACACGCGTCAATTAAAGATTCTTTATTACGGTTTTAGCTGGGAATGCTCTGATTTTCTTTTTCTTTTTTCCCCTATTTCAAGTTCATAATTTCAGGGTTTTTACGTTTATTAGAAGAGGATGTTGGGTTTTAGCTGTCTATTTTGAGTTTTCCTTTTTTTTTTTGGGTTGATCTTGTTTCAAAGTTTTGGATATTAAAAATAATTAGCATATTAAAGTTCAAATTTGAATTTGAGTATCATATTATTATTAGGATCTTTTTGTAATTTTAATTGCTATAATTGACTTAGTTTCTAGTTTAAATTTAAAATTTCATGCTTGGCAAATTGTAAGTATGTGGATGCAAGGGTTTGAATACCAATTTGATTGTTTAATTATGAGTGTTAATGGTGATTCTGTAATGGGTCAAGTTGACACTTGTCATTATAAATGGATGAAGTTTGATTTGCATTATATTGATATATTCTCAGGTTATGCTTTACTGCAACTCTAGGAATCTACATCTTGTGAGTTGTGACTTAACTTCCTCTGGGTCTGTTGAATTCAGTCTTGGAGGAGGATATTATGCCTAGCAGGTTCATTCAGTTGTTGTGTTGAAGGTGAGAGTTTGGTGGGGAGGGTCAGGTTCTTGAGTTGTTTATGTGGTAATAAAGTTGTATTTGAGCTGAAAACCTGAGAAAATGACACGGGGCAGGATAAGGGCGAAACTCCGCCAGAGCAGTCTGTACACATTTGGATGTGTTTGGCGGTCGCCTGCTGCTGAAACGGATGGGCTGAATCAGTTTCAAGGCCCCGGATATTCACGAATAGTGCACTGCAACCAACCTCGCCTCCACCGAAAGAAACCTCTTAAATACTGCTCGAATTATATATCTACCACAAAATACAATATCATCACATTCTTACCCAAGGCCATTTTTGAGCAATTTCGTCGTGTTGCCAACTTATACTTCCTCCTTGCTGCAATTCTATCACTCACAGCCATTGCACCATTCTCACCATGGAGTATGATCGCTCCTCTGGCCTTTGTGGTTGGGCTTAGTATGGCAAAGGAAGCTTTGGAAGATTGGCGTAGATTTATTCAGGATATGAAGGTTAATATGCGGAAGGGTAGAGTTCATAAAAGCGATGGTGTATTCGGCCATAAGCCGTGGATGAAGATGCAGGTTGGAGATGTGGTGAAAGTGGAAAAAGATCAATTTTTTCCTGCAGATTTACTTCTTTTGTCATCAAGTTATGATGATGGGATTTGTTATGTGGAGACTATGAACTTAGATGGAGAAACAAACTTGAAGGTGAAGAGAGCTTTGGAGGTAACCTTACCCTTCGATGATGATGTGACTTTCAAGGATTTCAAGGGAATGATTACATGTGAAGATCCCAACTCGAACCTTTACACCTTTGTGGGTAATCTTGAGTATGATCGTCAGGTTTATCCTCTCGATCCGGGTCAGATTCTCCTGAGAGATTCAAAGCTTAGGAATACGGCTTATGTGTATGGAGTGGTGGTATTCACGGGTCATGATAGCAAAGTCATGCAGAACTCAACAAAGTCTCCGTCAAAAAGAAGCAGAATCGAAAAGCAGATGGACAAAATTATTTACGTTCTTTTCACACTCCTTGTGTTGATCTCAGTGATCAGCTCCACAGGCTTTGCTGTGAAATCAAAGTTCCAGATTCCAGACTGGTGGTACTTGAAACCCGAGAATCCTTCAGCAATTTTCAATCCCAAGAAATCCTCCTTGACGGGCTTCTTCCATTTTATCACTGCTCTTATCCTCTATGGATATTTAATACCAATCTCGCTCTATGTTTCAATAGAAGTTGTGAAGGTCCTACAAGCAATGTTCATTAACAAGGACATACATATGTATGATGAAGAGACTGGCACTCCTGCTCAAGCACGGACATCAAATTTAAATGAGGAGTTAGGCCAGGTTGACACAATCCTCTCCGATAAAACTGGCACTTTGACATGCAATCAGATGGACTTCCTAAAGTGTTCCATTGCTGGAACTGCATATGGCATGCGTTCTAGTGAAGTTGAAGTTGCTGCTGCAACGCAGATGGCTATTGACCTCGATGGGCAGGACTCCGAGATCTCGAGCAATCCTATCGATAAAAATGGTGCACATGGTTTATCAGAAAAGAGAGGAAGTGGATTCAGGGCATCGGAAATTGAATTGCAGACTGTCATTACTACTAAAGATGAAAAGGATCAGAAACCTATAATAAAGGGGTTTAGCTTTGAGGACAGCCGTCTCATGAATGGAAATTGGTTAAAAGAGCCCAACACAGATCTCATTTTGTTATTTTTTCGGACACTTGCACTTTGTCAAACTGCAATTCCAGAGCTACATGAGGAGACTGGAAGCTTTAACTATGAAGCTGAGTCACCAGATGAAGGAGCTTTTCTTGTTGCAGCAAGAGAATTTGGCTTTGAGTTTTGTAAAAGAACTCAAACAAGCATATTTATTCGTGAAAGATACCCTTCTTCTGAAAAGCCAATTGAAAGGTCAGGCAATGAAATGAATAAAATTTCTATATTATATGGGGGTTTTGTTAATTTGATTGGATTATTGATGTCTTAGCACCTTATTTATCTTCCGGAAATTTTTCAGGGAGTTCAAAATTCTCAATGTGTTGGATTTCACTAGCAAAAGGAAGCGAATGTCTGTCATTGTACGGGACAGTGAAGGAAAGATTCTTCTCCTGTGCAAGGGTGCAGACAGGTTTGGCTCACAACACCTTTTTTTTTTCTCTCTATAATTTCCACCAGATGTTCTTACAGTTATATAATGATACAATTAATATAATCTCTGTAGAATCTTCCGTCCACATGGTGTTGAGACAGTGTGTGAACTTGTATGTCGAGTATATTCTTTAAAGGTTGATGGCTTTAGTAATCAGACACAGAGCTCTATAAATTTATGTTGGCTCTTCCAGACAATTCCTTTATGTCTATAGTCTTGACTGTCTTTAAGCAATTTTGAGTTGTTTAAAAATCTAATCCATTTTTTCCTTTTCTTGGATTATACAGCATTATCTTTGATCGTTTATCAAAGAACGGAAGAATGTTTCAGGAAGTTACCACTAAGCATCTGAATGACTATGGGGAAGCTGGGTTGCGTACTTTGGCACTTGCTTATAGAAAACTCGAAGAGGCAGAGTATTCTGCTTGGAACAGTGAGTTTCATAAAGCAAAGACTTCCATTGGTGGTGATAGGGAGGCAATGCTTGAACGGGTATCTGATGAGATGGAAAAGGATTTGATTCTTGTTGGTGCAACTGCTGTGGAGGACAAACTGCAGAAAGGGGTACGTGTTCTCATTACCATAGAAGCATAAATTACACATCTCTTTGCTCATCTCCAACTTAACTACAGTAACTCTTCTCTCTAGGTGCCTCAGTGCATAGATAAACTGGCACAAGCTGGTCTCAAGATCTGGGTTCTGACTGGAGATAAGATGGAAACTGCAATCAATATAGGGTCTATCTCTTGCCAGTCTAAAAAAGCTCTGATTAATGCATTGTAACTGTGTGACTGGACTATGCATGTCAATACGTTCCAATAACTGAACAAGAATTCTTGTTTGTGTAATGCAGATTTTCATGCAGTCTGCTTCGACAGGGGATGAAACAGATTTGTATAACCACTATGAACACAGAAATGTTGTCCCAAGATCCCAAAGAGGTGCGCAATTTTTAGAAAGATGTAGATTATTTAGAGAAAATTTATTTCATTTCATGTTAAGACTTCGTTGCTACTTGTACCTGCTCAGGCTGTGAAGGAGAACATTTTGATGCAAATCACCAATGCCTCCCAAATGATCAAGCTGGAAAATGATCCTCATGCTGCATTTGCCTTGGTTATTGATGGGAAAACTCTAAGTTATGCTTTAGAAGATGATATGAAACATCAATTCCTAAAATTAGCAGTTGATTGTGCATCTGTCATTTGCTGCCGTGTCTCTCCTAAGCAGAAGGCCCTGGTATGATTTTTTGTTTTCTCTTCACCTGATGGACTTTGTTTACTGAACATTGTCTTTCATGCTATTCAATTTTAAAAGATAACTACATTCATATAAATGAATATTACTGAACATTGCAAGTGATGATAAAATAGACAGGGACATCAGAAAAAAAAATGAAAAGAAAAAAAAAAGAATATTACTGAACATAGTCTTTCATGCTATTCAATTTTAGGTAACAAGATTAGTAAAAGAAGGAACTGGAAAAATTACCTTAGCAATTGGTGATGGTGCAAATGATGTTGGAATGATTCAAGAAGCAGACATTGGTGTTGGCATCAGCGGGGTGGAAGGCATGCAGGTTGGTAATGCGTCTAATAGGCTCTATTTGCATTCTACATCTATTAAAGCTTTGGTACAAATATCTAAATTCTAACATGTTTGTTGTTTAGTGCACAATAAATCTTTTACGTAAAATCATTATTGATGATAATTGGAACTCTTGGGGTGGTGTGGACAAAAGTTAGCTCTAACCCTTGTTTTAATATTTTAGATATTAGACAATATGCTAAGAGAAGGGGAAGACCAAAGCTAACATGGGTTAAGATACGTAGGAAGGATTTGATAGCATGTGTTTTAACCGAGGTTATTGCCTTAGACAGAGTGGAATGGCGAAAAAGGATGCATGTAGCCAGGAAAAGGCTTTGTGAGTTGAGTTGTATATTAGACAATAGACTATGAGATTAAAAGGCAAATTGCCCAATATTGGTACCATTAATCGAGGGTGTTCGGAGGTGGGAATTGAGTGGAGACCTAACCTTTGGCTCAGTTGCACAAGTGTCTACTCTAATGCCCGAATCCTTGTTCTTAGTTCTTATGCTTGACAACCCAAGCTTTCTCAACACCAAGTACTTATCCTTACAGAAAATTATTGAATGTTGACAATCTTAGTTTCAGTTCCTTCTTATTTCAGAAAATAGTATGAAAAGTTTGGATAATTTACTAGCAATACAGTTGCTTTATATGTGAATTTGTTATATTTTCCTGAACTTGTTATTGCCTACAAAACAAATAGCTTGATGCACAAAATGTCATGGGAACTGTCCTTGTTGACAAGAACTTGTGAATTTTTCATCTTTTGTGTTTTCTTTACTTTTTTAATTGTTGTATTCACATTTTACTGGATGGTAGGGTGTGGGTGGTACGTAGGTTGCGAATATAATTAGATCAGCTGCGCATAGCATTTTGTTAGCTGATCTCCAATTTTTTAGAATTTCTTTATCAAAAACAGCATAAATTGCCCAATTTTATGATTCCTTTTATCTCATGATGTTGAGAGGATGAAGTCCGAATCCTTGTTTTGAAATTTTGTTGCATAGTTCAATCCTACTTTGGTCTTTCAACTTCCTCACACCACAGAAAAATTAATTCTTTTCTTGGGAATTGTTTCCAGAAGATTGAACAATTGTAATGATTGATGTTTATTTTGAGGGCGGGTCTTGGCGCAAACCATTGTGATCTGCAGGTCACGGGTTCGAAATGTAAAACAGCCTCTCTACATGCCCTACTTGACATTCCCCAGACCCCGCAATGGCAAGAGCCTCGTGCACTTGACTAGCCCTTAAGTAGCCAAGGGAATGTGTATTTTCTCTTAGTGAGCATGAATTGCTTCTGGATGTCATACTCAGGCTTTGACAGAACTCAACTTTTTGCAGGCTGTGATGGCTAGTGACTTTGCTATTGCGCAGTTCCGGTTTCTGGAGAGACTTTTGGTTGTCCACGGACACTGGTGCTACAAGAGAATTGCTCAGATGGTAATAAATAAAAATAATTATATTGGCGTATATATCAAAGATTGTAGTATGTTTGCCATTTGCACTGCATGTGTATACACAGCGCACACATTATGCATACTGCAGTTTTCTGCCTTTAGTGCTGGCTTTTTGCACCACTAATTCGTCTTCATTTGAATTGTGATGCTCTGCACAGATTTGCTATTTCTTCTACAAGAACATAGCTTTTGGCCTCACACTTTTCTACTTTGAAGCATTCACTGCCTTTTCTGGGCAATCTGTCTATGACGATTGGTACATGCTGTTGTTCAATGTCATCCTTACCTCATTGCCTGTCATTTCACTTGGAGTTTTTGAACAAGATGTTTCTTCTGAGATATGCTTACAGGTTGTTCATCTGGAATTTCATGTATGCTCTTTTTCCCATTCGTCAAATATTTCGCACTTATGCATACTTCACTCTTTTGCAGTTCCCCGCACTGTATCAGCAAGGACCAAAAAACTTGTTCTTTGACTGGTATAGGATATTTGGATGGATGGGAAATGGTCTCTATTCGTCTCTCATCATTTTCTTCCTTAACATTATCATTTTTTATGACCAAGCCTTCGATGTGGAAGGACAGACTGGTGATATGGCTATTGTGGGTAGCACCATGTTCACTTGCATCATCTGGACTGTCAACTGCCAAATAGCTCTCACAATGAGTCATTTCACATGGATACAACACCTCTTTGTTTGGGGCAGCATCGCCACTTGGTACCTCTTTCTTTTACTGTATGGCATGATGCCTCCAGTATATTCTGGGAACGCCTTCCAAATCTTAGTAGAAGCTCTTGGTCCTGCCCCGATTTACTGGTTAACCACCCTCTTAGTGACAATTGCTTGTAATCTCCCCTACCTGGCTCACATTTCTTTCCAAAGATTATTCAATCCATTGGATCATCATATCATACAAGAAATCAAGTACTACAAGAAAGATGTCGAGGATCGACACATGTGGACAAGAGAAACATCGAAAGCAAGACAAGAGACCAAGATTGGGTTCACAGCAAGAGTGGATGCAAAGATCAGGCAGTTGAGAGGGAAGCTGCAAAAGAAGTATGCTGCTGTGAGTCCGTCTCGCATAACGTCCACATCTTGACATTGCTCTTCTCGTTTTTCTTTTCATTTTTTGTGCAACTTGTTAGGGTTTTGGCAATTTGCGATTCTATTTTGTGCCCAATTTTCAATTCATTATTTGGTAATTTTTTATCCAGTTTAGCGGGGTTACTGAAGTCCCATTCATTACACTAGAAGAGCATTTGAAGCCTTTGTATGTACAATATTCAAAAGATTCCAGTATAGCTTGTGAAGAAAGTCCTTATCTATCTGCCTTTTTACCTCTTCCCTGTATCTTTGTGTATATTTTGTATCAATATCAAATAGAAACCTTTTTTGTGTCCTTAAAGCAGGAATAGCCTGGTCTTCTTCTTCTTCCTTCTATATATTTTTGTTTTGCTTTTTCTTTTTCGAAAACTAAACAACAAAGAATTGCTTCAAAGCTTACTTCAATGTCCAGTCACTGCCTTAATGTTTTGATGATTCCTTTATCATTTGGGGAGTGTTCGTTTATATCCTGAACATTGTGTAATACATTGTAATATGATTTTGCTACCTCAACATTTTGAACTAGGAAGGTAGGAGTGTGAAATGAAGACATTATAGCAATCACCAGATCTCCAAATCTAAACACTAAATATATGCTAAGGTGTCTTCTTACTTCCACGAGAGTATTTATGCGAATTTTAATCTGTTTCGTCGAAAGTTTATGAAAACTTAGCTAAAAAAGGGCATGTGTTCAGAGAATTTCCTTTATAATTCTCTTAAAATAGTTTCTTTATAATTCTCTCTGAAAATAGTATTTTGTTTTCTGAGTTTTTGAAAACTGTTTTTAGAGAATTGAATCAGGAAATTCTCTGAAAATAGTTTTTTTTATAATTCTCTTTAAAAATAGTTTTTGTTTTCTGAGTTCTTGAAAACTGTTTTTAAAGAATTGAATCAAGCAGGTCCTAGAATCTATTTGAGTTTTCTATTCTCCATTATTAGAAAAAGATAAAACAATATGAGATTCATTTGTGGTTAATAGTTCTCTGAAAATTATTTTTTGAAAGTGTACAACTCAACTCAATCCAACAAAGCCTCTTTTAAACTACTTGGGGTTGGCTATATTTTTTTTCTTCTCTTAGATACCCTCTGTGGGCTATGTTACTCTTCCTAAGTGGCACACTTAATGGCGTGATCAAACTATTTTAATCAATTTTCTCTCAATTTAACTCCAATCAATGTTACTCCAACTATTTCATGATTGCTTTCATTTCTTATTCTATCATTTCTTGTCTTGCCGCACATCCATGACAACATTCACATTTCTACCACATCATTTTATACATATGTTATTTCTTAGCTGCCTAATAATATGTCCTATAAAACTAGGGTTGCAAATGAACCGAACTATTCATGAATAGCTCTAAATTGGCTCGAGTTTGTTCATTAAATAAACAAAGCCAAGGTCGAGTCCGATTTTTGAGCTTGTTTAGTAAACGAACCAATCGTAAACATTGTTAGGCTTGGCTCGTGTATACTATGAACAGATTCATAAACATATGTTTGTATATATTCATGAACATAGACTTGTGAACCTATGTAATGAACATAGACTTGTGTAGACTCATTTGAGTTCATGAGTGAGCCAAAGCGATCTTCAACACGAGTTCAAACGAAACTCAAACGTAAATATGATACAAATGTTGTTTTTTATTGTTATTAAATGAGCCGAGCTCGAGCTTTTCAAAATAATGACGAGTCGAGTACGAGCTCAACTTTTTGAGCTTATCACAAATCATGAGTCAAGCCTGAGTTGTACAAACAAACGAGTCAAGCCCAAACACAGTAAAGCTTAGATTTGCTCGTTCATTTACAGCCTTACATAAAGCACAATTGTACGTCTAATAATTGTTGTATAGAACTTCTCTTTCAATCTTAATGGGATACGCCGATCACATAATGTACTGGATCCACCTCCATTTAACCAACATGTCATGATTCTATAATTAACATCATATTCAATTTGTCCTTCATCATGAATAATTGAATCTAGATAACAAAAATATTCACAATTTTGTATTCCTTGATCAATAATGTCACACCCCCATTTTCGTTTTCCAGAAACCGAAGGTGACGTCACCCATTAAACCCTAATGGAATGTTCATCCATGTACATCACCGCGAAAGCCTAAATTACATACACACACGTATACACGTACCTTGCAGACTCAACTAACCCCATGGGTCCATTACATGACGTCCCTTAATTCCTCAATTCTATCTTAATGTCCCACCCAGCCACACATTACGATGTATCGTAATGTTGGTTACGATGTATCATAATTTACGATGCATGCATCACACATGTTGCGAAATACTCTGGAAATCGACCCAAATTCTCACCTTTTTACGATGCATCGCCAATGGGCTTATGATGCATCGCTAGATCATGATGCATCTCTCAAACTATTATAATCTCAAAATTTTCAAGTAACTACAATCAACATTCGACCTATCAATTTCTCAATCCACAACATGCATATATCCCCTATACTATGCGAAACATTGAAATGATCCAAAACATAATTCACATGGTCCAAATACATAAATTAAATCTCTAATTGATCAAACCCACAATACATATACATTAAGATTCAACTATATACCATATATTGTATTCATCAAAAGTTAGACATAAGCCACATGTGGCAATTACATTTGATATCTACATATATCAAGATAAATCAAATGCAAATATAACATTTCTAAGAAGCTAGTCCACATGCCACAAGTCGGCATGGACGTCTATACACATACGATCCAAAAGAGTATTCTTCTAACTTTAAGCTCTACTCACAGTTGCTTACCATCAACAACCTCCTTGCCATGCCCTGAAAGTGTTAATGTAGGGGGATGAGCAATTTCAATGGCGTAATGATAACATGTTGTGCAATCCGTTCAAATCCACATTTCATACCATTGCATAAACATAATAACATATATAGCCTAGTTACGTGTCATGTTTCCTAGTATTCTAGTCAAAAGTCGACTTTCATTCACTTCATGGCATATTCATCAAATTTAACTTGACAACCACATATATATACATTTCATGTATCCATGCACAATCCATCATATCTATAACATATGACATAATCAAAATTCGAACACAAGTCCAACCGAATTATCACAAAATTCACATTAACCACGTTATCTCTGAAATTGTACTCACACTCACACACCCAAATCTAGATACGTACCGAAGTCACATACCCCATGTCCTAGTTATTTTAAGGCTACTAACTCATCGATAACCAACTCTCTTACGTAAGTTCGAGATCTTTCAACCCTCGGGGATATATTCCCTGTCTACTTTGTCATGAGCCACTTCCAAGATATACCCCACACTCACACAAAACATGTCATGTTTTGCATATACAATCACAATATTTGATGCATTGTACCCATCTCATGTCCTATATTCAATTCTAGCATGTCATGCAAGAACCCATATACATATAATCAACCCCAAAGCTAAGTTTTCAACATTTTTTCCAAAATTTCATATATGCAACATATATCTCATTTTGTATATATAAGTAATTCATGAATTCTATATCATATACCAAGCATTATCAATCCAAGAAAACATACATATATCAATATCACACAAGGAATTCATCCTAAATCTCACATAATCATATATAACATAAAAAAACATCTATTTTATGTTCAAAACATAAAATTTAATTTGAAATAGAAGACACATCACGCACACCCTACCTCAATAGCTATAGTCTCAAGCTATCTCACTCTTTCACCAACACCAAAGTTATCCAACCTTGACTTTGTTCAGTTTCGAGCGATGCCCTTGTCGCGTAAAATACACTTCCCTCTTCGGCGCCTTCCGAATCAAACCCTAAAGCCTTATAAATCTAGAGAGAAGAAGAAGAACACAAAGAGGGGAGAAGGGAGAGCTTGGTTGGCTATTTTAGAGAAAGAAATGAGCTATAAATATTTATCTCCCAGATATTTATAAGCTCTACGGCGTAAAAAGACCAAAACGCCCCTAGTCACTTAACGTACCTTCCCGACCTCCGTTTTTGAATCCGAAAGCGGCTATGGCCTCGAAATCAATTCTATATCTCTCCTAATATTCTAATTGGTTTATAATTAAAAATAAAATTTCTCAAAAAAATATCCAAATTCTTGGGTCTACCCGACCTATAACCCGAAATTTCAAAATGAGCCGAATGGCTCACAAAACTCTCCGAACCTCCAAACTAGCCCCCACATATGTAAATTAAATTTAAAATATATGCAAATCAGTTAAAATTCTATTTCAAAAAATAACTAAATAAAAGAAGAAAAAAAATTGGATCTAATTAAAATCATATATTCAGTTTTATGAAAATGTTGGCACTACACTAAAACAGCTGAAGAGAAGTAAAATTGTCTATATTATAGCTATGTGAATTCTTACTGGTAGTATTTCGTCAAACGCTCAGTGCTCCAAGGATGGTATAGCCGCTTCATCATACAAAGACCTTAACGAGGTCCTTTGTTGGCTTTGCATAACGAATGTCCATACCACCACCTGCAAATCCCCCTGAGATAAATCTAATTTCACTTAATGATTTGTGCCTTTGAGGGCAATTGTCTCTATCTCCACGCAGGGGGTTTTGTGCCCCCTAGTCATCACTGGCCACAAACCTACGCAACTGCCCCTAGCAAATTAGGCTTTCGATCTGTTTCTTCAAGTCAATACATTCATCTGTATCATGTCCATGATCGTGATGGAATCTATAATATTTATCATAGGATCTCTTTGCCAGATTTGTCCTTGGCTTTGGTGGCCACATCACAGGGGAATCATCTTGAATGTGGGGGAGGATTTGGCTTTATCGACGTATTCAACAGAGTGAAGCTGAGATTTTTGTTCCGCTGATATGGCTTGTCTACAGGCTTACTGTACTTAGTCTCCCTTTCCTCTTCTGTGCTAGAGCTTTGCCTTTTCTTCTTTCTTTTTTTATTTATCATCACCCCTGTTTTCCATTCGCGCACTGAGAGTATCTTCTACATTCATGTACTTCTGGGCCTTCATAAGTAGTTCTAACATGCTTTTTGGCAGATGCTTTGAAATAGAATACATGAACTTTGAGGGTTGCAGACCTCCCATGAATGTAGTAACAACCATTTTATCATCCAACACATCAACCTGCAATATTTCTCTGTTGAATCGATTGATATAGTCGCGCAACGATTCACCCTTATTCTACCTCACGTTTAGCAGATAAGTCGCTGGTTTCTGGTGTTTGCGCCTTACAATGAAATTCCTCTCAAACTGTCGACTCAAGTCCTTGAAGGAATGTACTGATCTAGGCTTCAGGCTATTTGTAATAGCTCACTCCACCATATGGTATGATATTGTCTACTTTGGGCCCAGCCCGCTTGGTTTTGCTCTTGGGTTTTACCCTAAAAGGCCTCATACCATTTGGAGAGAGCACACCACATATATAGCACATCCTTTTTTCACACCCAGGCGATATGGGATTGAGCACCCTGTAGCCTGCTAGTGTGGTAGATGGCTTAGTGTCTCGCACCCGCCCACTCACACCCGTCCACAAGGGTTACTACAATCCACCCCCTACGAGGCCCAACGTCCTCGTCGGCACACTTCCGGCTGGGTTTAGGCTCTGATACCAACTGTAACATCCCACTCCACCACATGATATGATATTATCCGCTTTGAGCCCAGCTCGCACGATTTTGCTCTTGAATTTTACCCCAAAATGCCTCATACCATTTGGAGAGAGCACGCCACATATATAGCACATCCTCTTCCCACACTCAGGCGATGTGGAATTGAGCACCCTGTAGCCTGCTAGTGTGGTAGCTCGCCCAGTGTCTCGCACCTGCCCATTCACGCCCGTCCACAAGGGTTACTACACTATTGAACCAAACTCGAGAAAAACCTTTCAATGTGGTGGTAAAAGCCCTACATATGATCTCATATGACGCCCCCTGGAGGTACATAAGAGCCTTGTATGTCTCCAGTTGATCAAGTGGGTCCTTGGTCCTGTCAAAGTTTTCCAGAGTGGGCATCTTGAATTTGCTGGGTAAAGGATAACTTATCACATTGGACAACATCGTCTGTTACCGGAGGACCATTATTTTGCACAGTGTTATTTCCTTCTAGGTTAGTCAGGTTGTAGTGACTCCTCGAGGGCACCAGATCTATGGGAGGAAGGATTGTCGCATTTTGCTGGAGCACTTGGATTAGACTTTGATTCAAGTTCTAAATATGGTGTTCCAACACTGCGACACGTTCCTAGTTGTTTGGGGCGTCGGGGCATACCCTGGGCAAATCCCCATGACTAGGGGCCCACATACCTTCTCCACCCATAAAGGGATTCTGATATCCCCGGACCCGTGGGACACCATCTTCGCCGATAGGAGGGTTGTGACCGGTAGGAGGATCCTGTTCGGCCGGAGGATTGCGACTGGCAAGAGGGTCATGTCTGGCTGGAAGGTTGTGACTGGCAGGAGGGTCCTGCTCGACTGGAATGTTGTCACGGGAAGGAGGTGGGACACCATCTCGGTCGCCAATGTCTAAAAAATATCGTAAGCGCATCATGCTCATTGAGAAATAGTTATATTTCTCACAGATGGCGCCAACTGATGAAGCAAAAATCGTTGCACAATCTGGAGTCAACTTTAGCCCTGAAAAAGACAAAAAAGAAACCAATCAAAAAGGCACCGGTGTGGTGCCAGCAGGCTATGCTCTGACAATCAAGTCATAATCAAAATGGCTACGAAAGCTGTAAAGACAATTTGAGAGCATTAATTGCGTACCTGACTAATGAATCATCACCTTATTTATAGAAGCATGATACATTTCGTATCCGGGTAGGAAATTGACTCTTCGGCTTCCCACTCTATCTAGAAGTGGGAGAGTCACATTAGGGTTTATTATTATGACTTTTCCTCTATGTTATCAAAGTTATATTGGAGTTAAATTCCCATATCAGTTAAAAGGACAAATTCAGTACACGAGGTTTCACCGTGCTTCCAATAAAATCCCAAATGGAAGTCAAAATTTTAACCTAAAAATCTTTGCTAGCAATTAGTTTTACATGTTCACCTGAATAGGAAACTCAAACATGCAATTCACTGGGCCGTTTGGCATGCGTTTGTGTTTTGCGTTTTTGTTTTTTCCTAAAATGGAACAACTATTTTTGTTATGAGTGTTTTGAATAGTAATCGAAAACACATTTGGTTACGAAAATGTGTTTTAGATTTTTTTTTATTTTGTTCGCTACAATAGCCAAAATACAATAAAAACAACAAAATTGTGTTTCCAATTTTGGCCCAAATTTTGAAATGTTTTGACACTATACAAAACACAACAGACGGTACCAAACATGCTTTGTTTCAATCATTCGCTATAGTGATGAAACAAAAACAAAAAAACAAAAAAAAATAAAATGCATGCCAAACAACCCCTTAACAAACCTCAATTATTAAAAGTCAAATAAATTAATTAGATACGAAGTTAACATATACTTCTAGGAAAATATTATAGAGGGTAAAAGAAAACCCAAAAAAGAAAATGAAAAAAAATACCCAAAAAAATAGCATTTAAGAAAATACGATAATATTTGATTTAAAACCCTCCAAAAGGAAAAAATTAGATTTTAGTGGCCAAACATAAACTAAATTGCTTTATAGTGACCCCAAAGCCAAAAAAAGATGAATAGTTACCAAATTTAAATATTAATAAGTGACTGTTTGATGATTTATTATGTAAATATCTTTCTTAAAATAAAATATTTTATAATTGGACAAATCTACGATTTTATTCATTTTACTCACCTTTCTTGCTCCAAAACTATATTGATTAGGGTTTGAGATGGATTAAGCTCACAACCTGAGTGGATATGTAATTAGTGTAACCCAGCCAACAAACATGCACTCTCATATATAATTGGAAGGACAAAACAAAGAGACCAAATAGAACCACAATGCAAAGTTTTTTTTAAAAAAGAATCCAGAATATAAAGTAACAACTCCAAGATAGTTTATTTTACTTCTTTCATTTCCGAAAGAAAATTCTCTCGGTTTTGCTAACTTCCAAGTATTAGAAAAAGATCATGTATATACAACTCATTTGCATACAATATGATCATTATATACAACTCTATTTGCACTAATTGGAAGTTTCGGTTAAAAGAGAAGAAATTAATATCCACACACACATACAGGGAAAAGTGCAAAAAAAAATTTATGCTATATTAAAAATGTGCAATGAATTGTTATTGGCAAAACCTCCTGCATTTGTCAATTTGTGCAAATAAGGATGATTATTTAATTTGGAAGAAATTGAATAATGAAATGATTAAAGTACCCTTACTTTATTATTTATTTATTTTTTTAAAAAGACAAAACGTGAAATAACAAAAATGTACTTTTAGGTTTTCAAATAATTCTGATATCATCACATGTAATAGGGGGTAATTTGATCCAAAATTTGAAATTATACTTCACCCATATATATATTTATATATATTCATTCTTTTTGAGGGCTTCCTTATTGGTGCCACTGATGCTATTTTAATCTTGATTTGAAAACGAAAACAGGGATAGGATTAATTGATACAGAAACTGTTATAAAGAGATAAATATGTTTGGTGCAGTGAGAGAATTAGGAGAGAAACAAAATTATATATATAGTGTAAAGTGCATAAAACTACATCATTATTTAAAAAATATGCAGTTGTTGGCAAAATCTCCTTTTAATTTGAACAAATAAAGACAAATTTTTAATTTGAAGAATGAAATGACTACATTATTCTTACTTTATAAATAAATAATAAAAAAAGGTCAAAATATAAAATGAGAAAAATAATATTTTTGAGTTTTAAAAAAATATGACATTATTTATTTAAAATTAAATAATTTGGATCAAATTTTAAAATTACAGAAATTTATACAACCATGTCAAATAGAGGAGGCGTTTGTTGCACATTTTCTACGTAGGTCGGGGGGTTTTACGCAAACATGTGTGTGTGAAGTCTGCTTCGATTATATCAAAGCGCGAGTCACTGAAGATATCATATGCCCCTCCTCTCTCTCTCTCTCTCTAAAGTATGCAACCTAAACTTCCAATTCAACTCAACTTCTAGAGAGAGAAGATCTCAAAAGTCCTAGTTTTCATCTATTTGCCTTGCCATTGATATCCCTCAAGAACATTCCCCAACCATATCATCGCTCTCTTCATTTGATCAACGAAATCAGTTCACCAAAATCTGTGAGGCCACAAGTTCTATTCACCATTGATTTCTGATCATCGTATTGGACGACTTGGTCAAGAGTTCAATTTTCGATTTATTTATCCATTTCTAACAAAGAAATTTGACCAACGTTTGAATTGGTAGCTAGGGTTTTTCATTTTTGTTTGGTCGTTGATTGTGGGAATTCTTGATGGAGCCTCGTGTCGGTAATAAGTTCCGGCTCGGCCGGAAGATCGGTAGCGGCTCGTTCGGAGAGATCTATCTTGGTTTCTTTCTGATTCACTCAATTCACTGTTCTCATTTTTTGATAGTCATGTACTGTGTATAATTTTTATTTTTGTACAATTTTGCAGGTACTAATATTCAGACAAATGAAGAGGTTGCTATTAAACTTGTGAGTGGTTCCTCTTCTGATTATAATTTTGTAGGCTCGTGTGAATTTCAATTTTTGATTCAATTGTGCTTTATTATCCGTACAAGGAGTTTTGAATTTTTTTTCTTCTTAATGTGCAATCGGTTCTGTATTTTGCAAATTATGTTTCATCTCTTTTACACCCGACAAACATTCACATGCACTCAACCCTGTAAACACTGACACACAGACATTCCATTGTTTAATTAGATGTGTGAGGGTTATAATCAGTTGATGTGATATGCTTAGAAGATTTAGCTTGAAATTGGAGGGGATTTTTGGTCCTCTAATAAGGGCACTGACTAAGGTGGACTGGGTGAAGACCTAATGTTTGGTATAATTTGTTTAAAGTGGCCTCGAACTTGTAGCCCCATTGCTTTACGGCCCAATGTGTTTATGATTGATTGGAGCAATGGCCCCTTGTTTTAAGCTGAAATCTCTGGCAGTCTCAGTTTATTTCATAATCGGACTCAAAAAGTGTTCATGTTATAGTTGCATCCATAGGTTTACTTCTCTTGGTGGACTTGGAAATTCTAGCTGGTTAGAGAGTCCGTCATCAAGGCTGTATCTGCAATTATGGGTATACCATCATGCTTACTTGAAATCTAGAGGTGTTTGGTTAAATGAGAAGGTAAATTGCAGAACTTTACTACTTGGGTCATTGATCAAAAAATTATTGCTTTTTCTCAGTGGTAGATATGTTGCATCAGTTAACAAATGATCTCCAGAGTAGTTGGAATTGAGGCTTGTTGAGTGGAGTGGATTTGGGTCAAAATCATGATCTCATTACTCACACAGTGATTCATTCTCATTTTCTATTAATCTCGTATGGCTCACTTTTTCACTAAGATAATAACACTAAACAGTTCTCATTGATGCATGACAACATTGGTACAAGTAGCTCAAATCTAAACTGCAGCCTCAACTGATAGTTTTTTTCTGCTATTTCTAAAGAGGACCAATTTATTTTGTTTGGAATTATTTGAATTTATGTTTTAATTTATTTAATTATGTTGCTTTCTTGATTTGCTTGCCAATACTTCCTGCCGTAATGTTTTGTGACAGTGAATGTCTTTAATTAATGAATTTAGTTTATTATTTTTCTTATACACAGGAAAATATCAAGACAAAGCATCCCCAATTGCTGTACGAATCAAAATTGTACAAATTATTACAAGGAGGAAGTAATGAACTTTTCTCATGATCCCACTTTGCAGCGTTCTTTTCTTTTTGTTTTTTTATTTATTTTGCTAGCTATAATGTTTATAAGTTTGTATCCTTATCAGTTGGCAATTTTTTCCAATTTTGGTAGCTGGAATTCCAAATCTGAGATGGTTTGGGGTTGAAGGAGACTATAATGTTCTTGTGATGGATTTACTTGGACCTAGTCTTGAAGATCTGTTTAACTTTTGTAGTAGGAAGCTGTCCTTGAAAACTGTACTTATGCTTGCAGATCAAATGGTAGGATTTCTTTTACTGCATCCATACTCTAATAACAAATACCATGGCTTTGTTTAATTGTTTTCGGGCAAACTTATTCTCTCAGATCAATCGGGTTGAGTTTGTGCATTCCAAATCATTCCTGCATCGAGATATTAAGCCAGATAACTTCCTTATGGGTTTAGGGAGGCGTGCAAATCAGGTTTTGGATTGAAATCCTTCTTTTACACTTCGTTTCTTATTTGCTTTAAGGAGCTGCCCTATTTCTTATTTGCTATTTAATGCATGAAGGTTTACATCATTGACTTTGGCCTGGCTAAGAAATATAGGGACTCCTCAACCCATCAGCATATTCCTTATAGGTGAGCTCTTTAGAACTTTTCAATGGGTGAGTTTTCTCAATGCTTATATTTGTAGGATTTGATATTGCATAGGCTTGGAGTTGATAAGCTGTTTGATATATCTGAACCAAGATCAGTATGTGTTCTATTTGGCTTTTTGCTACTGTACTTTTTATTTTTTTTCCCGACATTACTTGGCCTCTTGATGTTTTTGGCGTGGAGTGACAGAAATGGTTATTTCTGTCTTTGGTTCCTTAATCTTGTCAATCTGTATAGACTCCCATGCTCTTGTTGATGTCCTGTGCACCATGAATAAGATCTGCTAGTTGTGGTCCTCTAAAGCATTGAAGAAAATATTGAGCGTCTGCTCCATATTTTTCTCTTTTATTTTTGGATTAGATTTATATGTATTCCATTCCTAGAAATCAAATATTATCAATGCTGCTACTTATCAAAAATATTATCAATACTGCTGTAAGAAACCTATAGTCCCTTTTATTCTGGTTGCTTTGTAAGTTGTAATTCACCCAACTACTTTATACCAGTTTCTAGTTTATGTTTGTTTATTCGTCACTTGGTCAGTAAGGGTAAAGTGTACCCCGTAGGAAGCTCCAATGCTACTGAAGTAAGGTGTTACTACTGCCTATGTCGAATTGTAGTGTAGTCATGAAACTTGTCAAAACCCTATTAGTTAACATTTCTGACCTAATTTGTTATAGATTTCCCAATATAGTCATGCTTAAACTTGAGTGAATTATATGGCAATGGGAATAAGCATGTGCACAATTTGAGGATTAGAATGATGGAATTTTATTTTATTTTTTTATTGTTTTGAATATGAGAAGTCATTCTCTACATGTGAATTTTGTATTTGGTAATGGACTATTGGACTGTAGGTCACGTCTAATTCACCACTTGCTTACCCATGGATTAGTTTAATTTACTTTTCATTCTCTTCCATTTTTTCTTCACCTCCTCACTTTGTCCTGATATTTAAGTTTCTGAGCTTGTATGCGTGAGCCCTGGTGTAATCCGTTATTTATGTTAATTTGTGAATCCAATATCATCTCAAGGTAACTTTGGACTCTGCACATGTTAGGCATATAAATTTTACCAGTTTCACCATTAATGTTGCTTGTTCTCATTGTGCTTGATCATCCTGTTTTCTCTGTTCTGGTGATATTGAATTTCGAAGCAGTGTCAAGTCATCCTCTTTACCTGGACTTCTTCCTTTTTCTAGGGGGTTAATATTAAATTACTTGTTGGAGTCAATTTACCAAAAATTCCAATATCTGCTCTTTTTTTCTTTAATATATGATTTTGTCTTGTAAAATGCAGAGAAAATAAGAATTTGACGGGTACTGCAAGATATGCAAGCATGAACACTCATCTTGGCATTGGTATGCTTATGAGTTATTGCTATATTAATTGTCTCCTTGGGTAAATAAGCATAACTTCTTTTTGGTCACGCATTTTAGCTAGTTTATATCCTCACCATGTTTCTTTGGTACTGTCTAGAACAAAGCCGGAGGGATGATTTAGAATCACTTGGTTATGTTCTTATGTACTTCTTAAGAGGAAGGTACCTATTCCTGCTTAACTATATGTATTTTTTTTATTGTTTTTCTATTGTGTAGTTGTTTAGTTACCACCACATATATTTGTAGTCTCCCTTGGCAGGGACTGAAAGCGGGAAACAAGAAGCAAAAGTATGAAAAGATCAGTGAAAAGAAAGTTTCAACCTCTATTGAGGTAATCCTTTTACAAGAGTGTTCTGATGCCATTGATATATATTAAGTACCATGAAACTGACTGGAAAGCACTATGTCTTCCTTAGGCCTTATGTCGGGGTTACCCTACAGAATTTGCGTCCTACTTCCATTACTGCCGTTCATTACGGTTTGATAATAAACCTGATTATGCTTATCTGAAGAGAATCTTCCGCGACCTTTTTATTCGTGAAGGTTTGATTTTGTTGTTCATTCTATTGTTCTTAAGTTATGCATGCAAATGTCAGTGGCTATTACACTAGTTATGATTTTAATTTCAGAGTTATCCTTTGAACAAAACATTTTCTCCTTGCTTCAGGTTTTCAGTTTGATTATGTATTTGATTGGACGATTTTGAAATATCAGCAATCACAGCTTTCCAATCCTCCTTCTCGTGCTCTTGTAAGTTACATAGTATGATTAGTTTCTTTCATTCTTTTGACCCCTTGATGGCAAGTGCTTTGTATGATACAATACTTTGGACAGGATGCTGGTGCTGGAACAAGTTCTGGGGTGCCTCATGCAGTTGCCAATGTTGATAGACAATCAGGTAGTTACTTCTGTATTCTTTAATTCAAGTTATTATTGAGTCAAATTCAATTGCATGGACAAACCTTCCTTGAAACTTGCACCTTTTTCTATGTCCAATATTATTAGTTCTGTGCACATAATTGGTTTTTCTTCATGACACTGCTGCTTTTGTCATATAGACATTGTAGATCCTGTGTCAAATATGTTACTTATTCAATGAGCTTGTCTCTGTTTTTCCCTGGATTACTTTTTTTGTAATACATATTTGATCTTATCCCGTTGTCCTGATTTACTTCGATATGCTCAAGAGTTCAATATGTTATATAATATTTATGTTATAGGTGGTGAAGATGGTAGGCCTGCTGGTTGGTCTTCAGCAAATCCCACTCGTGGTAGAAACTCTGGACCACTTGTAAATGCTGGAATCCTTTCTAAACAAAAAAGTCCAATTGCAAATGATTCAGCCATGACTAAAGACAATGCGGTGAGTTTGACATATTCTATTCTTATATATTGTCACGAGATCCGTGGATGTTGCCTACCTCCATTCATGTAAATTCCTTTGTAGTTAGGGTTGAAGTACCCTTTTTTATCAGAGGTCCTGTTAAGAAAAACCTATCCGAACTATGAACCTGCCTGACATAAAGGAGCTTTGTTTAGGTCTATGCAAAATGAGTTGAGTTGGTTGAGTTTATCTGATTAATAACAGGTTTGTGTTTATGTTTTAGGCTCTTGGTGTATGACATGAATGTGGTGCGAAACGTGGTGGTGTAAGATTCTAAGTGAATTTGACACAGGGCTGTGCCAAAAATTATGTCCAACATGCATGTTGGACAGTGTATCTGACGTAGAAAATTCCGTAAGACGGGGGGGTTCCTTGCATAGGTTATTAATTGTTTCATTTTACATCTGAGCCTGTTAACTTTGAATTTTATTTTTTTCATCGCAATTACTGCAGCCCTTCAACATATGCAGTATTCTTTTCATGTAAAAAATGTAAAGAAGTCTGATTGCATGCTTTAAATGACTATTTTAATTTGTGAATGCTTGAGAACCTTTTAGATTTCTCATGATTAGCGTCAGCATGTTATCTGCAAGCCTTGTGGATCATGCTGATCACAATGATACTATGGTCTAGAATGAGGTTCAACTGTCAGTCTAGACATGGCAGTTCTGATGATATAGGTTCTATTTGCCAGAATGATCTAGAGTCAAATTAGAGGAATTGGTAAGCACTTTGGTCTTGAACAATTAGCCCAAGCCTTGCATTAGGAATAGCTGCTTTGAATTAGCTTTCTTACAGTCAATATCTTTTTGTAACTTTTCTTATAGAATATATGCATGCATGATTGGATTACCGATCCAACCATGAGTATGTGCATGATATTCTGCGTGGAAATTTTAATTGTGGACAGGTAGGTGGAATTTTGTCTAAAATGACCGAATACTTCTAATTCAAAATTGTGAGTCGTATTAAACTAAGCAGCTTGGTGTTCTGGCTTTCAGCCGAATTGGGCCTTTTGTGAAAATAGAATGTCAGCTCTAGTTAATAGTATGTCTAATGCATAGGATGAAGATATATCAATTTTTGTCCTTGAATAATGCTATTGCTGCATTTTGTTAAGTTTTGTTACTTGTGCAGTTATCTGGTTCTAATATTTTGCGGTCAAGTGGATCTTCAAGGCGACCAGTTGTCTCGAGCAGTCGTGACCCTGTGATTGTTGGCACTGATTCTGATCCCTCTCGCCTCAATGCCACCGGTGCAAGCCCAGGCGTGTCGTCGCACAAGGTTTCTAGCACTGCACAAAGAAGTTCGCCAGTTGTATCCTCGGATCATAAACGCACTTCTAGTAGGAGCACCTCGAAGATAAAGAACTTCGAATCCACTCTCAAGGGTATTGAGGGCCTGCATTTTGATAATGATGAGAGGCAGCATTATTAGTTTTTGTCTCTCTCTCTCTATCTCAGACCCTCTTCCACTGTAAAAATTAGAATGGTATACTTTGCCATGCACTTTGTGTGGAATCTGTTGTGTGTACTTTCTTTTGAGGCTACCTGAAAGTTTAGGTGGTACAAGTTGGACATTGTCACACTAAAAACTATAGAAATGGAAGCGATCCGGGAATTTCAAAGCTGCGGAATCCCAACTAAAATTCACCTAATTAAGCTTTGTCAATACGGTTGGAGTTGTGTTGGCCTGGATGGTTTCAGTTTTCGTTACATTTTTATTTTGTTTTTCATCTTTATTTACAACATTTTTTTATCTTTTCATGGTTTTTGAACACTGGAAAATGTAACCAGGCCATTGTATTGAGTTTTCTGGCTCATTTGAATTTCTCTATGACACTGAATATGAATCTTATGAAATTTAAACATTAGTGGGGGTTGCACCTGTACTATGACATCTTTTGTGAGAATGTTGTTGATGGGAATTCAAAGTAATTGCATGTATTTTTAGCTTTTCATGCTTTGCTATTTTTTTACTTTTTTTTTTTCTCGGCATTTGAATGCCTTGTACAAAATCATGATATGCATCTTGTTATGAAAATAAATTTTAATTTTTTCTTAACAATTATAATATGATATTATTGTTGAAAAAGTTATATTTTAATGTTTAAAATTTATTAAAGATTTTGAATATGTTAAAGATGTGTTGTGAAGTATCTTCTCCAAAAAATATTGGTATTCGATGTGTGGATCTCATATTTTTCATAGCTATAATAATTAGAATCACAAGATAGAATGATGTAAATTGATGAGAAGATGTATCTCTTTAGATCTTCATATTTCATAAATGTGCATCTCATATTTTTCATAGCTATAATAATTAGAATCACAAGATAGAATGATGTAAATTGATGAGAAGATGTAGCTCTTTAGATCTTCATATTTCATAAAGGTATGGCATGGCTTGAGAAACAAAAATCAAATTCGATGTTATTTTTCTCTTTTAATTCTCTTTATTTTCCTTATTTTCTGTTTTTCTTCAATTTTGTAAATTACATTCCTTAATTTCTGTTTTTCTTCAATTTTGTAAATTACACTATGGCCAACCAGTACTTTGAATCATTTACATCATGCGATTCTCTAATCAGAAATGATAACACGAATCAAAATATCTCATGAAAAAATATTATGTCTCTAATTGTCAATAGAAGAATATATTGGACTCTACTTTAAGTTGGAAAGTTGGGAGTTGGTTTACTGGTGCTACCTTCTGCATAACAGTTATTGATAGTTTAAGCATTAAAGGTGGTAAATGTCCTGTCAATGGCATTTCCCAGTACGTTCTGCATAGCAATAATCGGAGAACATCTAATATACACCCGGTACATTATAAAAAAGTTGTATTCGAGTTTTGTGTATAACACGTGCGATGGAGCTCATCGTGCGTCTGCATGTACGACACACACAATTCAGATTTACCTGGTATATTTATACCAGATGTATCGTAGATCTTTTTCAATAATTGATAGATAAAGTTGCTCCATCATAACTTATAGGTGACAAGTTTGAATCAAAAAACAGTCTCTTTTTTGCAGAGATAAGACTACACACATCTAACCCTTCACAGACTCCATAATAACGAGAGCCATGTGCCCCAAAGTAGTCCTTTTTCGATGACAAATGTCTTGTCGATGGTTGAAAACCCGTAATCTAAGAATATCTCCTCTCCTTTTAAAATAAAAGGTTGATAGTTCGAGTTTCTCCAAAAGCATTGTAGGAATTTATTGTCAGAAAAAAGAAATGATCGAAAATAATTTGTATCATTTCATTGGCACACCCATATGCTTGTAGAAAGAAGTGATTGCAAGTGACATCAAACCAATAATTGAACAGAGTTAACAGCTATTTTAGTGGGGGCTATGCGGAGAAGAAAAACAAAACAAAACAAAACAAAACAGAAAAATGATGGAGCACAAAAATTAGTGTTTCCCAATCCAAATGATGGGATAGTACTGAGTTGATTAAAAGACCTTTCCATTTATGGTATATTATTAGTGATAATGTGGTGTCATCTACCACACAATTCCTGCTATATATTGACCTGACTCATCTGAGATATATATATATATATATATATATATATATATATATATATATATTGATTATCATCCAAAATTTATTAGAGTTGTGCCATATATTGTACACCCAAACTGTAGACCACAAATTGGCTCCTTTTCAACAAGTAGGCAAGGAGTTGTAGCACTTGTGCAAAGATAAAAAAAATGGATTAAACTACAAGCACACTATATATATATATATATATATATGTAATTTTTTGTTTTATTGCCACCATATTCTCACTAACAAACTGTATTGATTGACCTTCAAAGAATGAAGCCTTGGAGAGGTTAATAGAGTATTTAGTATTAATTAAGCCTTGGAGATGTTAATAGAGAATTTAGTATTAATTAGTACAGAGTTCCACTTCCACACTCCTATATAGAGAGAGAATAGTCAGTGTTACAACAGCTGAAGCTTCATCATACTAAATTTAATAATACAAGTATCATGAAAAAGATAGTTGTCTTACATATTATACCCTTCTACATAGTGAGAATAAATAATGTGGTCCTTCATTTTGTAACCAGTACTACATAAACAAAAATTCCCAAAAAAAAGACTGAATTGTTTACTAGATAAATAGAAATCAGATCCAATGCCCATTTCCAAAAAGAATTAATATTCCCAAAATTGGGGTCAGACTTTTCAAAAACTTCATAGGGAACAGATCAAATGTTTCACAAGATCAAAGACTCACAAACAGAAATACATTAGCCATATAAACTTTCAATAAAAATTATGAGACCTCAAACCACTTCTGTGACATACTAGAATTCAAAGCATAACATTAATATATATATATATATATATATATATATATATATGCAATTTCATGAAGACAGAAAGTTCTTCAGAGCCTAAAGAAGAACATATAATTCCACAACTCCAATTCACAGAAGATCATAGTTACAGAATTTTTTATTATGTAGAAGGCTTAAGATTCACAGACATGAAGAACTTGATATATATATATATATATATATATATATGCAATTTCATGAAGAGAAAAAGAAGTTCCTCAGAGCTCAAAGAAGAAGAACATATAATTCCACAAATCCAATTCATAGAAGATCATAGTAACAGAATTTTTGATTATGTAGAAGGCATAAGTTTCATAGACATGAAGAACTTGATCATAACCAGTAAAAAACATAATCAAACACATGAAACATACATAATTAATTAGCAATACCAAGTGATTAATTAATCACCCCCATCCATACACCACTTGAGTGTAGGTGTCCTTGATCCATTTGAAGCTCTTCCTGAGTGAACCCTTCATCTTACCTTCCACTCCATAGACCTTATAGCTAGCAACCCTCTTCTTCCTCTGTAACTCTGCATCATTGAAGCTCCAACTCTTTGAGGATGATGACCCAACACTGCTCTTCACTTTCTTCATCTTCACCTCCTTACCCATCTGGTGGGCTGGCTGTGTAGATGAGACATAAGAGGTACTGTAACTCCTAAGATCTTGCATGCTAGTTGGACCAGACTTGCCTCCATAGTAGCTCTGTATCTGCATCCTATCATCCCTGCATGACTTGGATCTAAAATTCTCCATCACAAGTAGTACACAAACAGAGAGAGTGTGTGTGTGTGTGTGTTTGCGTGTATTTGTGTGTGTGTATGAGAGAGAGAGAGTGAGAGGGAAAAAGAGGGGAAAAGTTTGTTGGGTTTGCTTTATTTTGTGGTAATTACTGATTTTAATGAATTGGGGACAGCTCAAGTTGGGGGTGGAGTGATCTTTATTCTTTTGTTTTTTTAATGGAATATGCAGAGTATGTGGGTTTGATTGTATTTTCATACTTTGTAGTTGCATGAGGGTGCTAATTATACGAAATAAAATGGTATTGGATAGCTATATGCCGCATGAAACTGTTAAAAGTTGACCTTTAATATATATATATATATATATATATATATATATATATATATATCGAGGACTCAACTTGGTTATTTAGTATATATATATCGAGGACTCAACTTGGTTATTTAGTTTGGGTTTTCATTTCATTGACTCGGTCAGTAAAGAATTTTAATGATGGAAAACAGTTATAAATGTGGTGGCCCCGAATTTATAATAATGGTGTTGGTAGGGTGGAGCGGTGATGTGGGTTGGGCCGCTGAGAGATACAACTTGATCTCAACTCAAAGTAGATCCGAATTCTACTCGGATCATTAATAGTCTAATTTATTCTTCAATTTTTTTTAACTTAGGTTGAATTCAAATTATTACATTGACTTTACGGTATAAACATCTCGTATATCACTTTGATTTTATAAAACTTATTGATTAATTCTAATTTTTCTACGTACTTGCAATCATTCTTAAATTTTTTAACTCGGGTTGAATTCAAATTATTCCATTGACTTCATGATATAAGCATCTCTTTTACCACTTTGATTTTATAAAAATTGTAGATTACTTTTTAATTTTTCTATGTGCTTGTAATGCACATAATCTACCACTAGACATGATTAAAGGAAAGATTAAAAAATAAACAACTTTAATTTTTTCACAATTGAAACAACTGTAGATATATATCGTATATTTAAAATAAAAATATTGCAAGTGTCTAAGCATGCACTACCTACATGGCAAAGAAAGTTTAACACTTAAAACTTGGGCAATACACCAGGTCATCACAAAAGCCTTGAGGATCTAACACTCGAGTCCAAAACCCCAACATCCGCTCAGGTCACCCCAAAACCTCAAGAATATAATTGTTAGAAATAAGAGGAAAAGAGAGAAATATCTCTGAATTATATTAATGAATGGTATGAGAAATAATATACAGTAAGAGCATATATATATAGGAGAAGGAAAAGAGGTAGACGAGTGGGGAGCAAGTTATCATATACATGGTAAGTCTCCAATCATAGGAATCCTAATTGGGTATGAAAAAGGTTAAATATAAAATATACTAATATATTTTAACACTTTCCTTCAAACTCAAGGTAGGTTATATAAAACCAACTTGAGTTTAGAGCAAAATCTTGAATGCATGTGGTTTGACGGAAGTCAAGCGATCTGGATCTTTTTGGTGAAGATGACAAAGAAAAGATGATAACAACACAAACCAACACACGACAACAATCATTTGATCCAGTCTAGAACAACAATAAAAGAGAAATCGATTTACGGTGGCAAATGAAGAACTCATTAAAGAAAAGTGTCATAGCATCACATGCCAAAAAAATGGCCAAAAAATCTTCGGATAACAAAACTCCTGAAGAACAAATCGACGGACAACAACAGTCTCATCGCAAGAAAACAAAGTTTCTTCGTGGCTCACCGCGGACTGGTGATAACGCGTGCGGTGTTAGAGATGTCACGTGATACTAGTCGGAGAACATACACCAAAGTCGGCAAACTGGTGAAACGACCTTGTCTTAAATATAACCGCTGAGGAAGAGCTAGATAATGAAGTTGATGGCTGTGAAACGCAGATGAAAATTTGTATGTATGTATAAATATAAGGCAGAAGCTATTTTTTATAATTAACTGTCGGAGATGAAGCCGGTGGTGCCATCCCTGGCGGTGATGGCGATAAAATATGAAGACTACCGGAAACTAGTAGGCTCTGATATCATGTTAGAAATAAGAGAAAAAGAGAGAAATATCTCTCAATTATATTAATGAATGGTATGACAAATAATATACAGTGAGAGCATATATATAGGAGAAAGAAAAGAGGTAAGTGAGTGAGGAGCAAGTTATCATGTATATGGTAAGTTCCCAATCATAGGAATCCTAATTGGATATGGAAAAGGTTAAATATAAAATATACTAATATATGATACCATGTTAGGAACAAAAAAAAAAAGGAATTGTATTTGATTGAATTGATATATTATATTTATATTATGAACAATACATAGAGGTCTATTTATAGGCACATAATCTTGGAGGTTAAGTAAACTTATGAGACAAAAAATTCTAATCCTAAATGGTTTAGGAGAAGGTGTAAGAAACCTATTAAGAAAAGATATATAATCTATAATAGGAAATATATAATCTAACAGCCCCCCAAACTCAAAGTGAGTCATAGAAGTCAATTTGAGTTTGGAGACAAAATCTTGAATGCGGCTCGTGAAAGTAATTTGGTAATGTAACCAACTGTGGCTGCGAACACATACAAAGAAGCTACAAAAGAGCCAAAAAGACCAAAAGCGGCTCGTTTGAGTGAAAACTGATTTGAAAATCATAAAAGGAGCTAATGGCTTTGACACACAAATGTTATAGCTCGTGAAAGCAACCTGGTGATGTTACAAGGTTTAGGAAAAGGTGTAAGAAACCTATTAGGAAAAGATATATAATTTATAATAGGAAATATATAATCTAACAACCCCCCACAAACTCAAGGTGAGTCATATGAAGTCAAATAGAGTTTTGGAGACAAAATCTTGAATGCGGCTCGCGAAAGCAATCTGGCAATATAACCAATTGTGGCTGTGAACACATACAAAGAAGCTGCAAAAGAGCTGGAAAGACCGAAAGCGGCTCGTTGGAGCGAAACTGATTTGAAAAGTAGAAAAAGAGCTCGTTGAAATCAGCAACTTTGACACATAAATGTTATGGCTCGTGAAAGCAATCTGGTGATGTTACCAACAATGGCTGCAAAACACATACAAAGAAGCTACAAAAGAGCGAACTCGTTGGAGCGACGGTAAAATCGAAAGTTACTTGCTGGAGTGACACTAATTTAAAAATCAGAAAAGGGGTTCATTGAAATCAGCAACTTTGACACACAGATGGTAGTGGAAGTCGATGAATTGAACTTGAACTGGGCTCTTATATTTTTATTTCATTATCTGCATAATATATATATATATATATATATATATATATATAAGGCATAAGTTATTTTGACGATATCCCACTGGGGATGAAGTCGATGGTGCCATCCCTAGTGATGACGCAACGAAATATGAAGACTACCAAAAATTGGTAAGCTCGGATACCATGTTAGAAACGAAGAAAGAGAATTGTGTTGATATAATTGATATTGATTGATAATACATAAAGGCCTATTTATAAGCACATAATTTTAGAAGCTAAGTAAACTTAGGAGACAAAAAATCCTTATCCTAGATGGTTTAGGAGAAGGTGTAAGAAACCTATTAAGAAAACATATATAATATATAATAGGAAATATATAATCTAACAATAATCATCAAGTCAAAAAAACCTTGACCACATTAGGTCACCTCCAAATCTTGAGGACAAATCTTGAGTCCAAAACCCTGATAGGATCAGGTCACATAGAGTCGCGAAGATAGCAACTCTTAACATTTACAAAGACCTCACATCTTACATCAAATCATTCGAAAGATATGAAATCTCGATGAACAACCCACGAAGCATAATTAACAAATTAGCAAAATATGACATAAGTAGGGCCTTTTGCATTTTGGCAGTCACACTATGACACACTTAAAAAAATCTTAGATTGGTGGATGAGAAGTTAGAATATGCCTAAGTTCCTTGAATAAAGGGCCTAACCAAAGGGATTGTGAACACGTGCCATGGAAGAAACACTTACAATCATAATTGATGTTGTGTCTAGACCATTAATGCTCAACTACCGCTATTGTTCAGTAGTCGAATAAATTTAATGCTTGCATTAACCATTTAATGCGTTGTTGCCACACTAGAGCGGAATAGAAGAAAAACTTGTCACCTCAGCTAAGGCAAGTACATTTAGTTTAATCGTGACCTAAGGATCTAAGAACCACATATATGTAATATCCCAAAATTTTAAAATAGATTTAAAAAAAATATTTTGAGAGTTAGATAAGTAATTTTGAATATATTTATACTATATATATATACTTGGATTACAAGATTAGGAGTTTAAATTTAAATAGGATCTTAATCCTATTGGAATTAAAACTACTAAATAGTCTCTATAAATTATACGGCTAGAGTTTTATATTATTTATGTATAATATAACCTGAAATTTATAGAAGTCAGGAAGAGAGACAGCGTCGACGAAGAGAATGGTTGAGAGAGAAGGGAAATTGGATTGAAGAATTAAAACAAGCAAGTTGATCTTGCTTTATAATCATATATATGATTGTAACTTACTTAATTAGAATTTTGATTTAACATATAACTTTTTTAAGGTAACGTGTATGAACGGTAATTTATCCTTAGTTATGTGTTGTTTTCAATTGAAAGAAACAATTCAATAAATGATTGAACTTAAAGAATTTATGTGGTAGATAATAGAAACTTTGCTGTAAAAATATGGAATTTAGGCATGTGAGTAGAGAATGAATTAATCTTGGATTTGTTAACTTTAAGATTTCTTGGGTTTACTATTGATATGCATAATCTCGTATGCATATATTGGTATATATATATATGTATGTATATTTGTAGGTAAGTTTATGAAAACCACAAGTTCGATGGCTTGGGACTTCATATAGTTCATGTGGGAAAATCTGATGTAACAAGGGTTGGTTTGGATACACAGAGGTGGGTGTGTGTGTGTATATATATATGCCTTAAAAAATCCTAGGGAAATTCTTAAAACATTGAATAAATCTTCTACATTAGGGTTCTAAATTTGTAACTTAAGAATAACCCTATGTTTAATTTACACACTAATTGGAGGGGTGTGCCTGAGTGAGTCTATAGAGATCAAAATCCTTTATATATATGAATTCACTAATGGACTTGAATGTTGATTTGAATGTACCATTAGGACGATGTGAACTTTGAATTTTTGTTATATGTATATATGAATATATATAAATAATATTATGGTTGATTTAAATAAATATATATATATGTATATGTATATGCCACATATTGTATATATGTATAAGCAGATTGTATATATGTATGTATAGGTGAGATTGCGTTAGTGGTTACTGAATTGGCATTGAAACTAAATATATATATATATAATAAATTATGTGGTCTTTATATGTGTGTGTGTTATATGGTCATGTATATGTGAGAATTGTAAGTCTGTGTTTTTAGGAAATTGTGTAATAGAGTAAGTAACCTTAGATTTACTGAGATTTCTATATATATAATTAGGTTGTGGTTTTAATTGATTTTAGTTCTTAATCATAGATTGATGCATGGGCAATTGTTTTTCATAGTTTTAAAGTTTAGTGGACCTTTTGAGTTAATGCACACTTTGTTTGGAGGCCTTACAATATGATTTTGGAGACAATGTTTTAGTTGTTTTGTTTTTCAGATGATTTCTTCATTACGTGAATTTCTATTGTATGTGGTCTTCTCACTTATTCTTTGCAAAATGTTTGGGACTTTGTGCCTATTCAATTTGGTTATTAACAATGGTGATAATATCTTATATTGGGAAAGTAACATCTTACAGATAGTTCTGGGAGTCAATCTCTTTCCCAATCAATACTGTGAGAATCTTGAGAAAGTGTTTTCGACTTTGGCAAATCTTGTGTAGAGGAAATAAAAATATTAAAAGTTTGGCAATTGCAAGGGGAGTTCGGGGTCTTATTGAGGACTAAGATGAAATTTTGGATTTCTTGTGCAAAGCCTACTCTCAGTGGTGGAGAGTGGGGGAGATTGAGAGGTTGTGGGGTGGTGGTTTGGCTGTCAGAAAATACCATTGGAGTCCACTCACTGAGGCCAATCCATTGGGCCCACTCCCGGGTCCAACCGGAATAAAATAATATAGTTAATTAATTTGTAAGTAATTTTATGACAGGAAAAATTAGAAAAAGTATTAAATAAATTCTAAAAATTATGAAAATTCCAAAATAATAGAATTTTGTATAATAAACCTAAATTATATTGAAATACGATAATTGATAATGTCTAAGTAGTTTAATCCAATTAAAACCCGAAAAGTAGTACTTTGGTTCACTTAATTGGAGAGTACGGAGAAACAACCTATATTTGATGTTAAGAAATTTTCACAAATTTTGTACTCTCACTAGTCGTGTCTTGTCTGCTTTGAGTAATAATTAAAGTGTATAGAAATACGTTGATTATTAAGTAAATTTGCTTAATGTCATCGGCTTTGAGTAATAATTAAAGTATATAGAAACATGTTGATTATTGATTAAATTTGTTTAATGTTGCATATGTTTGATAATTCAGCATAATTGGTAATTAATGGATGTTGTCTGATTAATCGGAGTGTAGTCCAAGACTAACCCTATGAGGACATTGATATGCATGGCCCGGGACCATCCTATTTGAAAGTGCACTATCCTTTTGTTATGGCCATTAGGCTCAGCATGCCCTTATTATGTAGACGTGGTTCAGGACCATCTGGGTGAGTAGACGTACAAATCCAGCCACATGTGTGACCTTCGATAGTCGAGGACTATACGATGCACACCATTTTGTTGGCTAAGCTAGCCATTTATTGGAGGGGAGCCCGGGGCTCGTGTGTGATATGTGAGTACTCATTAAGAATTAATCAAGATGTTTAAATAATTTATGGTTCATAATTGAGGTAATTGCGACATAAATTAAATTATGAGAACTTTGAGTTTTAATATGGTAATTAGTGCGTTATTAATTGTTATATAATATTAACGGTGGTAACATATGAAAATCATAAAATGACTTGAGATGAATTATACGTGATTCATGCATTTTATATGCGATTGTGTATTTTTTTAATTAATGTTTCTTTAAATTATTTGTCATTGAGGCAATATAACCGGTTGTTGCGAATTAGTTTTATATATGAGAATATAAGGTCAAGTCAATTTGCTAAGCAATGATTGTAAAGCTCAGCTTACCCCTTTAACAACTTTCAGGTACTCGTTGGATATGCATGTGAAAGAGATCAATGGTGGAGATGGAGATCATCTAGTTTATTTTCTTATTTTCTATTTAGTTCAGTTACTTCTGTTATTGAGAACTCAAGTAATGAGGATAATGTTAGTTGGTGGAATTTTAATTAGTGTTGATGTATGGATTTATTTAGTATTTAATGGTATTATTGAATTAAGATAGTTCAATTAATGTTTTGAGGTTGATTGTGGATGTTGTATTCAAGTCATGCACTAGATTTAAGTATGGGATGACGGTTTCCTATGTTTAAATTTAGGGGCGTGACATTTTAGGGGCGTGTCATACCATTTGGAGATAACACATTACATATAAGCACATCCCCTTCTCCACACACAGGCGATATGGGATTGAGCACCCTGTAGCCTGCTAGTATGGTAGCTCGCCTAGTGTCTCTCACACCCGCCCACATCACACCCGCCCAAAAGGGTTACTACAATCCACACCCTAGGAGGCTCGAAGTCCTCGTCAGCACACTTCCAACTGGGTCCAGTTCTGATACCAAACTGTCACACCCCTAAATTTAAATAATAGAAACACTACTTCTATACTCAAATAAAATGCGTGACTTGTAACAACATCCACAATCAAACAAAATAGTATAACTCTCCCAAAAAGAATTTAATTAAAAAACATAAATAACTACAGAACAAATGTAGCATCATCTAATACAATCCATAAAATCTTTGACATTATTACATAAGTTCATATCAACTTTATTGAACTACAAAGAGGTAAGAAAACAGCAAAATCGTCTCCATTTGGCTCACATGACTCCATCACATTCCAATCAACGTGTACTTAAAAATTGTTAAAAAATATGCTCACAAGCTCAACAAGGGATTGCTAAACACATTCCATGCTCAGCAAATTGACTCACTTTATATTTTCATATATAAAAGTAACTCGTCAAAATGCATTAATTACATGTATTCATCTCAGGTCATAAATTCTCATATATCATAATTACCAAAATATAAAACAGAACATAATTTTCATAATTTCACATCATAAACTTGTTAACCATCTTGATTAACTTATATTAGATTCCACTTAACATTCAAAATATTTTTCTCATAACCAACATGTTTATAAATAGATAAATAAATATTCTAAATTAGGTTTACGACTCTCTAAACCCAAACAGCGAGAGTACTAAATTCATAAAGGTTTCACAATGTAACTATAGGTTTCAGTAAAAAAATTCAGAATCAAATTCCTCACCGTTTTTTCGTACTCTCCGATTACGTGTCTTATAAAATCTACTTTTTTAGGTTTAAATTAAATCCATCACTTAACTTAATCTAATTTCACATATTTCAGCAAAATTAAATTAATTAAACTGAAATACATTATTCCAGAATTTTTCATAATTTTTAAAATATTTATACTATTTTTCTCTAATTTTCTTTATTTAAAATCAATTAAAATTTATTTAAAATTATTGGATTTTACACGGAAGAACCCTTAATGGGTCTTCTCTCCCAAAATCCTCACATGTTGCACGTACAAGAATCCTACTCACTGTAATACAGTGTAGTGTTCACCACTTTACTAATCAAACTAATCATGGAAACCCACATTAACATATAAACAAATCATAATCAGAGTCCATTCTAATGCACAGTTCGTAAAGCATTTAACTTACTAATATTTGTATCTACGTGCATCTAAAGATATATATAGACAGCATATATATATACTAGCGGTTCAAATCTTCAAAATCCAAACTAACAGATCATGCAATCAAATATTTTAACACTTAAAGATTTATTCACATATATAACAAATAAACAAAGAGACATCCAGGGCCAACCTATGTCATCATACAACCAATTGTAACTATAACCACTGTAATACTAAAAAAAGATGGGATCATTGATTTAAATCATCAAAACAAATCCTAATATCATGATTTAGATAAATAATTCTCTAATAAAGTTCGACCATGGCGTTGGTTTCTTAACCTCATCAGTATTCCATCAGTACGCATATATACATAAATCTATATTAACACCAAGATAGCATAATATATATAAACACAGCTCACCTAATTGACAACAATAAACCGATAACCATAATCGTCCATCTATAAAACCATGTTCAACCCCAATCAATTAAAATCTATTAACAGACCATTAAATCAAATACTAAGGCTCCTAGTATAATTATGCTTTATAATAAAAATAAAAAATAGCTTAAATCAATAGATATAACCCTTTACACAAAAACTATCAACATATGGTGTCAATCATATACAAAAATATAAAATAAATCGACTTGTCTGTTATCGCTATTCCAATCATTGTCTCTTTCTACACTACTTTTCGATAACCGTCTCTCCTTCTGATTACTGCAGGTTGTGTTCACGTACGTCAGTATATTTCTCTCTTTCTCTCCCCCTATTTTTAGAAAATATGGTATTTTTGTCGTGTAACGAATATTGTGTCAGACTATTTAGGAGAATAATGAGGAGTTTGAGTTTCTTAGGAAACTCTTTAAAGTTTGAATTATATGATATCTCACTTATCTAAACTATTTGATTTTCTAATTAAAAATCAAATATATATATATATATATATATATATGTTTATACATTTCAAGGATATTACATTCTACCCTCCTAAAATGAAATTTCGTCCTCGAAATTTATGTACCTTAATCGAAGAGTTATGGGTACTTTTCCATCATCTCTGACTGTAACTCCTATGCAGCTTCTCTCTCGTTCTAATGATTCCACTGCACCTTCACTAGAGGAATCTCTGTCTGCCTCAACCGTTTCAACATATAGTCCACAATACGAACATATGTCTCAATATATGTAGCATCAGGATGCAACTCTACTTCGTTACAATCAATAGTCTGAGTCTCATCTCTCAAACATATCCTCAACATAGAGACATGAAAAACATCATGAACAGATGATAAATTGGGAGGTAGAGCCAATCTATAAGCCACTTCCCCAATCCTGTGTGTGATCTCAAAAAGTCCAACATATCGAGGAGCTAGCTTCCTTTTCCTTCCACCAAACCTCATAACTCCCTTCATAGGTGAGACTTTCAGAAACACCAAATCTCCCACAGTACTCTCCAAAACTCATCGTTATCGATCTGCGTAGCTTTTCTGTCGACTCTAAGTTGTACAAAGTTTATCTCGAATGATAGCTACTTTCTCTGTGGTCAATCACACCAACTCGAGCCCCAATAGGCTGCTATCACCTACCTCAGCCCAACGTATCGGTGAACGACAAGGTCTCCCATATAGTGCTTGTCATGCCCCAATTTTTGGTGCTCCTGGAATTCGAGGGTGAACAGTGTTTTCACCACATTGTCTTACACTTCAATCTTACATTGTCATATCAAACAAGAAGCACATAAGCATATTCCCTGTAATATGTACTCATCTTTCCATTAAACAATTTATCCATCACTTACCACATAACCCTTAACTTATCTCACATCACTCAAACATGTCACCCTTACGTACACAAACCATCGTCGGTCCATCAACTTGGGAGGAGTTTATCAATCCCAATCCCTCATTCGACTATCTCAATAGTTCACCTCAACATTGCAATCCATTGACCAATCCTCAAGACTAGGATTCTAGGTGGTGACACATGTCACTACTAGTCATGTGACACATAATGAAATGCTAAGGTACCATGCTCAACCACAGAATTCACATTTGTTACCTAGCATATAACACACAACCTTGTTAAATCATACACCACAAATAGTGAAAGATATGACATATGATGCATCCATACCAACCAACACCCTAGCCTTGGCTAAAACTCATAAACATACTCACAAGGCTTATCGCACTTGCACCACATAATGTCAATTCAATCCACAATTAGCATGTCATAAGGTGTAATCAACAACTGTGTCCCATATAAGTAATCTAGAACTTGCAGTCCAAATCCTTATACTTTCAATCCCTAACCTCATGTCAACACATTTTCAAGCCCTTAGAATTATCCACAAAATGACACATCTAGCCCCAAATCACAACACAAGCAAATGCATATGAATGAATGAATGATATGTATGCAACTCTGTCAACATCCTAGTCCACGAGCTAGAAACGTGGAAAAATGCAATTGACATCTCTACTATTGGAAATCATCCTTTCATCAATCCTTTATCCATCGTCACTTGAACGAAATTACACCACAACCACAAGAGCCGGTGTATTGTAAGAGAAGTACTAATCCAAGAAAAATGGTTGATCAGTCCAGTTTTCTTAGCTAGTCCAACTCCGGCAATAAGCCTTCCTTGTTTCTTATTTCAGTCCCAATTGTCAACCTTAGCATAACTCTTACCAACCATGCAACATAAATCCCTAAGTATCCATAAGGACTCAAAACACTCACAACCTCCTTGCATTACCTCTTCGTTATCCACTAACAATACTTAACCTCAAGTTAAAAGTTCCTACTCAACCAACTCCCAGATAAAAATTAGTTCCACGCACCAATATAGTGATCTTTCATGATGATCATTCACACTAAGCTAATCATTCCACTGTCGTCCTAAGGTAGTCAACCAATCGTTCAAACAACCTCTAGTCACCACATATCTCTAAACCAACACAATGTTCTTTCATTTCATGCATGTACAACATGTAACCTAGTATGTTATATCAAGCATTAAACATATAATTTTTTTATATATATATATAATATGCACAACATCAAATCTAGGATCATAAATTCAAGGCCATAATCCAACAATTCACCAAATCCTTCAACTCAAAATGTGGCTTAACCCTCCCCGTCGTCCAAAGGTATTCAAACCCGATTAAGCTCAAATACCAAGTTGTCACGCCTCGATTTTTGGTGCTCTCGGAATCCGAGGGTGAACAGTGTTTTCACCTCATCGTCTTGCACTTCAATCTTGTCATAAACTATTCTATTGTGGAAGCTTTCCATATGCACACCATTATAGTGGCATATGCTCATCAATACCCCTCACAATGGATTTCACACATATAAACCACCAAGTTCTGGACAATCAACTCCTTTCATAATTGGAATTTGGTTTTAAAACCTACACCATTAGATAGAGAATTAAAAAATACTCAAATTTAAAAAAAAAACCACACTCAATTCCAATTTAAAATGAAGGAGTTATGTCAAAACAAAGTTTGGACCGATTTTTGACTTTGCTGTGAATAGTAACTTCGATTGTGTGAAATGAGGATTTCAATTGTGCGAAACTGGCAGTTCGATTGTGTAAAATTTTCACCTTTCGAGACCTTGGACCTGCAATACTTCGCACAATCGAAATGGGGGTTTCAATTGTGCAAAAATACCCTGTCTGGACTCTAAAAATCACCATATTTCGCAACCACTTCACACAATCAAAAAATGGGTTTCAATCATGCGAAATGATCATTTCACATGAATGAAATGCCTTGCACAGGCCCTCCAACAACCTTGTGCATAGTCCATTTTGAACCCAAATCTCAACCAAACAACCATGGATCCTTCATTTAACATAAAAATCAACTACAAATGATACACCATCATACACATACTCTAATTTTAACATTAATCCAAATGTAAATCCACACAACTAAGCATTTAAATCCAAGATTTATACACGAGGAACTTGAAACCAATGTTCTTCCATTAAAACCCCACAAGTCACATATAGTCCATACACAATCATTACATTTGAAACTAGAGTATATCAACATAATTCAAATGCAAATATAACATCAATAACATAGTCCACATGCCACAAACCGGCATGGACATCTTTCTACATCTCTAAAGGGTCAAAAGTCCAAAAATGAAACTCAACTAGGTCCGTTGAGCTAGTCATGCTTCGTCCTCCATTGGCGCCTTATCTGAAAAGTTTGTATGAGTAGGGGGGGTGAGCTTTATCCTCTCACAGCTCAGCAGGAATGATCCACCCAACTCTATTCTAACTCAGGCAGCCATGCATGAATGCATATGAAATCACTACATGTCTACATGACAAATAATCCATACTTTTTAACCTCAAAACAAATGAGTTTTGAAAATCATGCGTGGTGCTTTATGTTTCAAGACATACATATATATAAATATCAACTTAAACAAGTTACATTTCATATATATAACTCACATCACAAATTCTCGGAAATCAATTCAACTGAGGACTTCGCTTGTCACAATCCATAGTAAGGGTCGCTTTGGGACCACATACTCTACTCACGCTTTTCAGGCTACTAACCCGACGGAAGCAACACCCGCTTGGCCAAGTTTTGGGTCTTACACCCTAGGATTCGAAACCCTTATTAATTCTCAAACATGCCCCAAAAATGCGCTTTTCACATAATGTACACTTATCACATATATGCAAAAAATACACAATGCAATACTTTTATCAAAACAATGCATTTTTTTGTCTTCAACCCAAGCTTGTCACAATACCATTCCACTCATATCATAAAAATCATCATGCTCATGTATTTTCAAGAAAAATATATCTTTCATGAACAATTGTAAATCAAAAATCAGATTTTTGTACTATCACCAATTGAACACAATTTCCACCATTTGCATTCATAGTCACAAGATCACATATGCAATATATATAAGCCCTAACTAACATGTTAGACATATATATATGCATAAATCACATTATATATATATATATATATATATAATTATATACACCAAACCTTAAACTCAAGAAATCTCCAACTATCTTTCATGTCACAATAAAAATGACCTATAGAATCAAAGTAAGGATGAGTCTAGCACCCCTACCTTAATTCCCAAGCTTTGAATCCCTCTTTTGAAAATCTTAGGTTTCTCAACTTCATAAAACGGAGACTTTGATCATTTCAAACCGATGCCCTTGTTGTCCCCTACACACTTCCCTTCTTCGGGAAAGTCCAAATCACACCTTAAGTCTTCCAAATTCTAGAGAGAAGGGAGAGAGATGAAGTGGGAGCTTTAGAGAGAGAAGGGGATTTGTAAATATGAAATGTCCCAGACCTTGGGATATTTATTTCACTCCTAGAGGCGTGAAATGACCGTTTTGCCCCCGAGCCACTTAACGTACCGTCCCGACCTCTGAATTAATTCTCGAAACCTCCGTTAGACTCGAAATCACTTCCATGACATTCTAAACATTTCATTTAGTTCATAACCAAAAACAAAATTTTCTCAAATTTTCTGGACTCACTTAACCTCATCTCGGGACCCCCGTTAACCAAAAAGTCAAACTTTTTCAAAAGTTTTCAAAACTTCCTAAAACCATACTCCAACCTTCTAAACATGTTCCCCACATTCAAAACATATTAAATATAATTTAAAATATATTTATAGCAATAAATGATAAAAAAAAATATTAAAGCCGACCAAAATTGGGCACGGTCTCTACAGTGCTTCATAAGGTGCCATGCCAATGCTAGCTTGATAGTTATTATTATAGGCAAACTCAATCAACGGTAAGTGATCCTCCCAACTACCCCGAAAATCTAACACACAAGCACGCATCATATCTTCTAATACCTGAATGACCCTCTCTGACTGACCATTGGTCTGAGGATGAAAGGCTACTCAAACTCAAAGAAGTACCAAAAGTGTTCTGAAAAGTACTCCAAAATTGAGATGTAAAACAAGAATCACGATCTGAAACAATAGACATCGGCACTCCATAGAGCTTGACTATCTCCGTAATGTAGAGATCACACAACTTTTCCACCTTGTTAGTAGCTCGAATAGGTTAAAAATGAGTTGATTTAGTCAATCGATCCACTATTACCCATACTGTATCGTGGTTCTGTTTTGACCTCAGTAACCCCACTATGAAATCTGTCGTCACATGCTCTCATTTCCACTCAGGCCCACGTAATGGCTGTAATGGTCCAGCTGGTCTCTGACGTTTAATCTTCACTCGCTGACAAGTGAGACATCTAGATACAAAATTTGCCACATCATGTTTCATGCCTTCCCACCAAAACTGTCTCTTAAGGTCATGGTACATCTTAGTGCCACCGGGATGCACCGTATACCTAGAGTGGTGTGCCTCCTCTAAAATTTTTCTCTTAAGGTCTATTAAGTCTGGGACACATAGCCTACCTCAAAATCTCACACCTCCTTCAGCCCCACGAATCCAGTCTGCATTACCTGCATCTTTAGCAACCTCAATTACTCTAACTTGAACCATCTCATCTTGAGTCTATGCCTGTATAATCCAACTAATCAAGGTCAGTTGTATTATCAAACTACAAAGAAGAGTGCCTACACTTTGAGAAGTTGGCGTAATGGAGAACTCTATTAATGTCTCCAACATCATCCACTCCTGTATCATCATAAAAGCAACCAGTCCTCTCAACTTTCAGCTCAATACATCAGCTACCACATTTGCCTTCCCAGGGTGATATTGAAGGGTCATATCAAAATCATTCATCTTCTCTATCCACCTTCGTTGTCTCAAGGGGGTGGATTGTAAAGACCTTAGTTGTGTGGAAGAAGTGTGTTTGTCTCCTCTTGTTCCTAAGGGTGCTCAATCCCACATCACCTAGGTGTGGAAAGAGGATGTGCTATATATGTGGTGTGCTCTCTCTAAATAGTATGAGGCCTTTTGGTCTAAAATCCAAGAGCAAAACTGTGCAGGCTGGACCCAAATCGGACAATATCATATTATGTGTTGGAGCAGACTATTATATAATACCCAACCAGGTCTCGAACCTTGGGATATTGTGATGTAAGACATAAGTTTTGACGAAACTATTTTGAACCGAGTGGATCTATTTTTGATTGAAAACGATATAATAAGCAAAACCTAGTGGTCCATGCCATTTTTCGGCCAAATTGATTCGTTTAAGGCTTTAAAATCACATTTTTCTGTCTTATAAGAAGACTGCAGATTATTTCAAAATTTTTGTTCGGGCCCAAACAAATTTGGATTCGGCTAAAATTAAATATTCATTATTTTTTAGTAATTAGGTTGCTTATTTAATTTTTTCAGAATTATTAGAGAAACTTTATTTTTTTAGCAGTTTCTTTATGGTGCTAGTTTCTTTTTGTTTTAGGTTTCTTAAGCTGTTTGGTTTTTTGGTCATTAAGATTTTATTCTATTATATATATGTGTACTACCAGAGAGCAAAAATTAACCCATTTGTTTATCAATAAAATATTATATTTTTTCTACAAATTTCTTTAACTTTATAGATTCAAAGTTACCCTTGTTCGTACGCAAACGTTTTATAGCTAAGAAACACTAGAATTGAAGATCATTTACTCTCTATCACAAGCACATATATTCTTACCTTCACTATTAATCCCTTTGGTTTATCTGTTCCTCCTCCTTCATCCAAATCAGCCTTCTTCACAGTATTACATCTTATTCAATGCTCTAGTAAAGAACCATTATATATATATATATATATATAGGAGTGTTCAGTACAACATACGCGAAACAAATTTAAGTTATTGGATTTCATCCAACAACTGAAAGTGAAAACAACCAATAAAGTTGTTTTCTAGTTTTTAGATGCCTAAAACCACCTCAGTTTAAATAAGGGAAGTGTTCTAAACAAAAATAAATTCTTACAAATAGAAAAGGCTCTAACTATTTGAAAGACTTCTACAAACCCTAACTATTTGGAAAGAGCTCTGCTTTCACAAGGAAATAAAAAATATATATATTGTCATCATGTAAATGAAACACTGGATATTGATATTTATTTTTTGTACAACGATGACAGTATTTTTTTGTACAATTAATGAGTATGTTTATTTAGACAATGATAGTATTTTTTTTTTTTTTGGTTTTTTGTTTGAAAGTAAAGTCTTTCGAACGGTTAAGGCCTTTCTTATTTGCAAGGATTTATTTTTTTTCAGAACACCTATCTTATTTAAAATGATGTGGAGGCATCAAAAACTAGAAAACAACTTTATTGATTTTTTTTTTAATCCAATGACTCAAATTTGTTTTGTGTATGTTGCTCCCTGTAGACCAAACACTCCTGACATACATACATATATATACAACTAGTAAAAAGACACATGCCATACACATGGTTAAACGTTAACTTGAAACTTTAATTAAATTTTCTTTGCATATTTATAACAATTTTAGAGTACATATCAAGTACTAAAACAAAGTTTTGATGAAGAAAATTATTCTCACATGAATAAAATGAAAATTTCAATGAGTCAAACATCCTCAACATAGTTAAAAGAATATTTACCCATTTGAATTGAAAAAGAAAAACAATTATAAAGTGATTTTTCTTAAACTAAAGTTCGAGAAAGTGTCTCCATTGTTAATTTATTTTTATTAATTATAGGCCAAATTGTCTACACATTGTTTTCAATAGTGAAAATCAAAAATCAAAAGAAAAAAATTAAATTGAAACAAAATGCAAACATGAGATTTAATTGATTAAAAATGATCAAGATATGAATAAAACACTAAAAAAGAAATACATATAGCATGGCAATGTTAAGGGCTATCAAATCAATAAAATAAATAAATTTTAAATATATAGCTTAAATTTATATTTGCACCAATAAATAAAATATAGCTTAAATTGATATATTTACTACCTAATATATCAATTTAACATCAACCAACACTTACTTTAGTCTCTGTTTGTGGTGACGTAAATCCCTTATTACATCTTGGGATATGATGTACACTTGGCAATCATTACTACGTGTAGTTATAGATTTTAACTTTGAAGTAATAGCGCAAATTTAAAAAAATGAGAAGACAAATATACTCCTGATATTGAATCATTTCTTTGTAAGCAATGAAAATAAATTACAATTTTCATTTCTTACGGGTTTGACTTACCAACAAACATATTGCATTCCTTATGCACACCCCAAAATACATTATAAAAAAAAAATTTATTATATAAGCAAATTAGAACAATTAAAAAAATTTGCTAAAAAAAAAATCAAACTACCATATCCATTCAAAAATGTTGTTGAAAATATATATTTTTCTTTTATTTAATTCATGGAACTAATGTTAGATTTTGCAGGTTGCTCCTCTTATAGTACAAATTCATTTGTTTTTCATAATGCTACCAAAATATTGCATTTAATTGATACACTACCACTTTTCTATTTTCCTGGTAGTAATAGTAGTATCCATTATTTAAAGTTCCTAGCTTTCACTATTTTGACTAAACACACACACACACATATATATGTGTGTGTGTGTATTGTAGTAATTGAAATAATATTATACTGACATGAAACTCAAGTGTTTCATTAGTCCCGAATAGTCTATTCTCACTATTTTGGGATAATCACAATTTTGACTATACACATATATACATACATATATATACATATATTGTAGTAATTGAAAGAATATTATATTGACATGAAACTTAAGTGTTTCAGGTTTTCAAGTGATGTGGGATAGTCCTGACTCCTGAATAGTCTATTCTCATGTTGGGATAATGTCCAGTTTAGGTAAACACGAACTCTTTGAAAATGAAACAAAGAGCTTCAAAAATAATTAATCACCAAAGAGCTCCTACCTGAGTCTATGCCATTCTCACCGATTAATCTACCAAAAAAAAATTTCACAAAATGAAAATTAAGTTCTTATACCAATTAAAAGAGCAACAAAAATAATTGTTGACTCACTAATTTTTTTTTTTTTTTTGCAACATGATAAACAAAGTTCTTTCATTAAACACTAGCTCTTTTTTTCTTTTTTGTTATAGTGACAAATACCATCTTCAGCACATATTCTTCAAAGAATTAGAAAGAATTTATTAAAAAAATTATATAATATCAAGAGCAACTGATATCATTCAACTTTAAAATAAAGCATAATAGAATTTTACCTTATGATAGACTCTTCAATTCCTTTGTACTCCTCTCGGTATAAATTCATGCTGTCTATAAATGATTTATATATTTGATCATTATTTCGGATAATTGATTGAGTTTAAGAGTATATTAAGAGTTGATAATTTTTAAGAGCCTATTAGTAAAATTGAATATAACTAAATGATTTATTAGTAATTTATTTAATAGAAGACAATAGAATTAGTAGTTTTTTTTGTTTGGTAACTTTTTTTATATATATTAAACTCTTTTTATTTTATTTTTCTTTTACCAATCTGATTTTATTTTAATATAATTCTCATACTTCCAATAAAATGTGTTGTTAAGAATGAGATATCTAATAAAAAAAATTTTAATACAATTGGTAACTTTTTTATATATATTATTCTCATACTTCTAATAAAATGTGTTGTTAAGAGTGCGAAATCCAATAAAAATAAATTTTAATACAATTAGTAACTCTCTCTCTCTCTCTCTCTCTATATATATATATATATAAATTACCAAAACAAATATATATATATATATATATTAAACTCTCTTTTTTCTTTTACTAATATGATTTTATTTTAGTATAATTCTCATACTTTAAATAAAATGTGTTGTTAAGAATGAGAAATCCAATAAAAATTGAATTCTAATACAATTGGTAACTTTCTTTATATATTTTAAAGAGGTAAAAAAAGAGAAAAAAAAGTGTGCTTATATAATTTATGTGTCTATTTTTTTAATATAAAAAAGTGTACTAAAACTTAAAAAATCCTAGAGAGAGAGATTTGTATATTGAGAGAGAATAACCGAAAAATATTGTGGTGTGAATTGGACCAACAAATCTTCCAAAAGCAAAGGCGGTGGAGCCAATGTCACACCAATCCAAGAAATAAACTTAACCAGCAAGGCCTCATCAAGACATCAACCGGACAATGCTTGCCTCAGGCATATAAGAAGAAACTCCTTCTTCAATGCGACGTGGCTCAATCAAATGTTAACACATGTCTCAAATATATAAATAATAAAAAAATATAAATATAAATCAATTTTAAGGAATGGACTATAACCATTTTGAGATTTTGTCTCTCTTCCACAACTAATTTTTGTGTGCATCTTCATATATATATATATATATATATATATGATGATAATGATATATATGTGTGTGTGTGTATACAATAAATTGGGTTTGAAGAACCCATTTATTTAAATTTCTTCATTTTTTATGGTGTTTAAATTTATAAAATTGTATGATAAGGATACTTGAGAATTTGTAGTATGTATGAAAAGAGAGGAGAGGAAGAATCATGTTGAAATAGATTTTAACAATTTTTTAAATTTTAGAACATGTGTTGTATTTTAAATAGAATACATCACCTTACATAATAAAGCTCCTTTTCATACTACCTGAGTCAAGTATTTTCCCTGATCAACCCTAATAGAACCCTTGTTACACAGAGCATCCTTTGTTGTTAATGAAGGTGGGGACATGGAGGAAAGGGTAGATAGAAAATGGGACCATCAGTTGTACAACTAGGTTGGACCGTTGACCAAATCTAGCTTCTGAAATCTGAAGCACATTGATCAGCTAGTGGCCATATAAACAGTGCATTCTTATGAAGAAAATCAAAGCCGTTCATTTTGTTTACTACTTCTTTAATGAGGGTTCTGGATGATAATCTTGTTAATCATAGGGCTCTCAGAAATAGTAGAACCATGTTTTTTTTTTCTCTCTCCCTTACAAAAAGAAACTCTTCAATGTTTTTGGAGAGATTTTGAATTCCTGCGTTTTACTTTGAAAGCCTTGGTAGTTGTAGAAGTTAAGAGGGCAACTTGAACAACCAACTTAAACTCAACTCAAGTTAGAATCTAATTTTTTATGAGTTTGGACAATTATTTTTATAATTAGAATTAGGCTAAAATTGAAAATTTTAACTCAAACTTGGTTGGACTTGAGTTAAGATGCCAGCAACTCGAGCCTAATTTAAACCCAAATTTTAATACTATTTTTATAAATATTTTTTATTTTAAATATATTATAAATTTATATGAGATATTCAAATTATGATTATCCTTTTTCTTTTCAACCTCCTTTGTTTAAATCTTAATTTATTGTTTGTTAACACTATAGAAAATTAAATTCAAGCATAGATTGGGCTCGAGTTGAGTTAGGGGTGCACAGAAAATTGGTGAAATCGAAAAATCGAATCGAACTGACAATTTGGTTTGGTTTTTTGGTTTTAGTTCCAAAATTATGAAATTGTAAATAATGGTTCGGTTATAGTTTTGGAATCTTCGAAACCGAACTGAACCATATATATTATAGATTATATCTAAGTTGAGTAATTAGGATTAGAGTTCGGGTTAGAATTGAATTAGATTTGAACATTTCATATATCAAATTAGACCTAAGTTGCACCTTCAATCCGTCCAATCCGCTCAAGTTACGGTCCTAAATTGAACCATGTATCTAATTACACTTGTAATCAAACTAGTAGTTGCTGCACACCTCAAGCTCATGGCAAGTTTCACTTCAACTATATGCAAGTTTAACTGATCTTAAATTTAATTTAAATTTTTGTGGGTAAGGGATATGATAAATACAATTATACCAAAAAAAAAAAAAAAAAAAACAAAACAAAACTACAAAGGTAAGATCTAACAAGGTAAGGTCCTTAATTAGAACAATATATATATATATGTGTGTGTGTGTGTGTGTGAGAGAGAAAGAGAGAGAGAGAGAGTTTTTCTAGTTTCGGTGTCGGTAAAATACTGTTCTTGAACAGCATTCACTAACAATCTTTTTGGAAACTTGTTTGAAAATGACACAAAATGATGGGAAGTTAAAGGTTGCTCGATCTCGAACCAGATATTTAAGAAGTCCCATAGAACTCCTTCTTGTACTATAAGAATTTAGGACCACACCTTTAGCATCTTCTTCAAGCTTGTGTTGTCAAGTTCAAAACTCCATTTTAGGACTACCCAATCTTCCATTTATATTTTCCCAAAGGCTAAAGTGAAAAAATAAAAAAGAACCCTATGTATAAAATGTGCAAATTGGCAAAATTCTCTGCATTTTTTTATTTGTGCAAATAAAGATAAATCTTCAATTTAAGAGAAATTGAACATTGAAATGACTAAAGTACCCTTATTATTATTATTATTATTATTATTATTATTATATCAAAATATATATATATATAAAAGGACAAAATGAGTACTTTTGAATTTTCATTTGTTCCAAATTTTGAAATAATATGCACATACCAAATAGCATGAGTGTTTCTTACATATTTTCTATATAGTGGAATTTTTTTCCGACGGGCACAAACAAGCATGGCAAATCACATAAGTTTATACAAAAATTTAATCGGAAATTAAAGTGGTTTCAAATAAGCATCTCTAACACAAAATGACCCACAAATGAAACTCTTTTTTGCACATATTCAGTTTGCATAGCATTATTCAGAAACAAGTTTCAGATACGATCATCGTGGTCATTCAGAAATTCTGGCAATACTTGAGATCATTTGTTTTTACGTTGCCATCAAATGTATCAGATTTAATTGCAATGTAAAATTACAAGTTTTCTCTATGATATGGTTTTAGCCTTTTAGACCTCCTTATAAATGAAAATATTCAATTTTCTCACAAGTAAATCGGTATGGTAATCAATTGACACATTTGGGGCTCCTCAATTCCTAAAGCTTAAAGGCTAACCCGAATGAACTTGCAGCAATTTAGAGGAGCCAATACCCACAAAAGCCCATTTTATTGTAACTGTATATGGATCGAATCACACCATTTGGGCCATAAACACTGCTGTTGAGAATACACACATCTATACACACACACACACACATATATATATATGACAAAAGTGCAAAAAAAAAAAACCTGAAATTTTCTCAATGTGTAAAAACAAGTCTCTCATCTTACATAACTTGACCCCTTATAAAAAAATATAATGACATATATATTCTTTACTATGACCATTATGTCACTCTCTATAAATATAATGTTTTTCTAAAATTCAAAAATAATTAAATAAAATTTTCAAATATATGTTTAGAAACATAAAAAAAATAAAAGACATAAAACTTTATTTAAGTTTTTTTAAATAAAAGTGCCCTTGTCCAAAGGGACGTGAATCACGTGACGTTAGTTCAAAACTTGAAAACATCTCCAAAAATGGTGACAAAGCTTGCTAACATCCACCTTCGGGAGCGTCAACCTTTTTTTTCTATTAGTATTGTATTTTTTAGATAAAAATTTTAAAAATAAAAAAATAATTTGATAATATTCTAAAATAAAATTCTATTAGCCTTTTTCCTTTTTATGTTTTTAATTATTTTTTATTATTACATTAGTGATTACTATAGTTAGCAAATCAACAAAAAAAAACAAAAAAAAAAATTTCAATGATAATTTTATCACGCTTTTTTTATTTTTAATTTTTTTTTTTTTTTTAGAAAAAACTATTAACTATACACTAGTAGAGAAAAGAGTATATATGTTAGTTATATTTTTATTTTTTTTAAATCTTAAATAAAGTTCTATTAGCCTTTTATTTTTTTAAATTTCTAAAGACATAATGGTTATAGTAAAGAGTATATATGTCATTATACTTTTGTGAGGTCTAGTTGCCCATTTTTGTCTCCAAAAAATGATTTAGGAAGTGCATTGTATGTGAAGGAAACTTCATGGGTTTTTTTTGCCCCTTTGCCTATAATATATATATATATATATATATATATATATATATATATATATATATATATAGCGCACACAGGACTAATGCATCTCAGTTCCTGCATTCAGCACGGATGCATGATTTGATAGTGTCAACCTCCATATTAGAAAGTCACTGCAAAAAGGTATAAAAGGCTTTTAAGATATCAAACTATGACAGACCAAAAGTGACCGAATATAAGTTCCTTCACTCCTAATCCAACTGTAACAATGTGAACCATTTTATAATTTATCACCTTGTCCTTGAAAATTGAAAAGCATTAAAGATATAAATAAATCAATCCAAACTACAATCTCTTTGATAATTAAACCCAAAAAAATCCAAAAAAGACATACAACACAAAATCCTAACTGCAACAAAACTTGCAATACTATATATATGCCCATCAGACTGAAATGGGTAACTTGACAATCACACACCCAATTGCAAATGTGCAGGACACATCATTAGATGGTCAGATGTTTTGCAACATTAATTTAAGATGCTAAACAAGAACGAAACCGAACAAAAAATAACTAATGCTTGCATATAAAAAAAGCCCCCTTACCTCAGCGACTGAACCTACTAAAAAAACTCATCACAGGAGATCAGCAACATTCGAAGGCAGCTCTTCAACAACCACATTGTAGAACTTCTGAATGTCAAACAGCATTCTTTCATCTTCCCTAGTCACGAAGTTTATGGCAACACCTTTTCTTCCAAACCGTCCACTTCGTCCTATACGATGGAGGTAGTTTTCTGGCTGAGTTGGAAGATCAAAGTTTATGACAAGCGAGACTTGTTGCACATCGATACCACGAGCCAAAAGGTCAGTGGTGATGAGAACACGAGATGAGCCAGAGCGAAATTCACGCATAATTATATCCCGAGTATTCTGGTCCATGTCTCCGTGAGTAGCAGAGACTGTGTGGTCACGGCTTCGCATTTTGTCTGTAAGCCAATCAACTTTGCGCCTGGTGTTCACAAAAATGACACTCTGGGTGATCGCCAGGGTCTCGTAAAGATCACAGAGTGTTTCAAGCTTCCATTCTTCCTTTTCAACGTTAACATAAAACTGCTTAATACCTTCAAGAGTGAGTTCATCACGTTTCACAAGGATCCTCACAGGCTTGTTCATAAACTTCCTTGTGATCTCAAGTGCCTCGGGTGGCATTGTCGCAGAGAATACTCCAACTTGGACTTTAGATGGCAGCAGCTGGAAAATGTCATAGATCTGACAGCAAAAAATTAAGTATAAGAACAGAAACTATCAGAAGCTTACCAAAAATTACTCAAAGCCCAATTAAATCAATTCAAGAAAAAGAACGAACTTCGAACAATTGCATTAAGGTAACAAAACTTATCAACAAACACCCAAGCAAACGGAAGAGCACAATTACAAACATAATCATCCATTGCCTCAGTACAGATTGCCATGGAATGTAAGACTTTATGTGCTCGTATTGGTGAATATAATCTGCGTCCTGCCCCCTTTAAATATTATAGGAACAGTCATTATATGCATATAATAAAAAAGGATTCGTATGATCTGGTACAAATAACTTAAAAATATGTTATCCCCACATAACGAAGTTACAAAACAAGTACAGGAAATCCTTAAGATAGGATTTGTTTTCTGAGCTAGATAACGATAAATCATTGGTAGTTCATACTGAAAATCAAAAAGAATTTACTTTTGTCCCACAAGATTTTAAATCTACCATTATTCAATACATTATTGTTCTCCTGAAAGTATAAATCCATCATATTCTTATAAACTGTCCGGTAATTTCACCTAGACTAGGTTTCTTTGTCAACAACATTTAATCTGGTCCATACCCACTCCAAATTCAAGATATTTAATAGGAAATGTGTCCACATACAGGCACTCAACTTATGACAGAAAACTGAAGTACTTGGCCCAAGACATGCCAATGCACCCATCCATGAAAAGACATACATATCTACAAGCATGTATACACATTATATACTATGTATATGTCATTTTAATTCAGTGAAACAATAAAGACTAAAGCAAAATAAGGAAAACGAAGGACCTGATCCTTAAACCCACGTGAAAGCATTTCATCAGCCTCATCCAGTACAAACATCTTAATATAATCAGGCCGAAGTGACTGTCTTCTTAACATGTCAAACACACGACCAGGGGTGCCAACAACAACATGAACACCACTTGAAAGAATGCGTTGATCCTCGCGAACAATGGTCCCACCAACACAAGCATGAACCTTCACACCAAGATAGTCACCCAGCGCTCGCATAACCTTCTCAATCTGTTGTGCAAGCTCTCGAGTGGGTGCCAAAACCAATGCCTGGCATTGGACTAAACCATAATCAAGTTGCTGCAAGATTCCAGAGCAGAAAGTTGCTGTTTTCCCAGTTCCAGACTGAGCTTGCTGAATAACATCAAGGCCCTTGCAGAATGGAACAATTCCCCTTTGCTGGATTGCTGAGGGCTTCTCGAAACCTTCAACAGCAATATGGAAGCTAAAATTCAGAAGGAGGAACACAATACTAGAACATCAAAAAGGATGTGAAGACAATACTTAAAGTAAACAATGAAGTGAAGCAATCCTTTGCCTACAAATGTTGGTAGTCATTTGGAATTAATGATAAAGGGGAAGAAAAACATTATACAGAACCAAAATATGATTTTAAAAAAATGGAGGTTCTAGGAAAGATTAAATAACCAGTTCAAAAACAAACTCGTGGTGGTTAAGGGCCACTTTAGCATACACATAACCCATAAATTGGCCAAGTAAAAACAGGTTTCAGCAACACAACTTTGAAGTTGTAAAACAGCTTTGAAACCCTTACCAAGGTGGTTGTCATCTTTACAGACATCAGACATATGTCCCATGAACTGATCAGGAAACAAGAAATTTCAGTTTCACACCTTTGAATCTGTAAAACAGCTTCAGAATACTTACCGTAAGCATAGATGCCCCTAAGGAGGTTCTCTTGCAAACCCATTAGATCAAAACTGTCATAAACCTCATCATATGATGTGAAGAAATCTTGTCCATCAGATGAAAGTCTACAACAATCAATTTATCACCGTTAAAAGGTACAAGCATAGAGAAGCATCTAATAAAGTCAAAGCAAGTGATCGAGGGACTTACATTTCATTCATTTTGGTATCATATTGTCGAGCATCAAACTGTGATCCTTCTGGTGCTAAACCTGCCATAACTGAGACAAGAAAACCATATATAAAATTAAGATTAAGGCCCTTAAAGAGACCAGGCAAAAAAAAAATTCACACTTTGCTACAACATTGAACCATCCGGAACATTCTTAATTTGCATAATCAGTTCTTTGTTCGCAAAATTAACAAAGAATTTCACAATCCAAAATTTTGCATCTGCTAAAACCCTCTCCCCCGAAAAGAGAGAGAGAGAGAGAGAGAAGAACATTCATGAGTGCTCCAATCATTTGATTGATTCTCTTTCACACACATGGGAAAGATGATATAACAACTTATGAATCAATCAAAAGACAAGAACTTCCCATTTCTAGGAAAATGTCACAGAAGAGCCAAACTTGTAAACCATACAAAGAGGAGTACAAGCATTAACTTCTGTTTCAGTATTTGGGGAAGACATGCATTAAGGCAGATGGCCATCAGATAACCAGGATATGAATCCTCCACAACCAGAAGCCACTTACCCTCTTCCCAAAGTTGACCAAGATAAGTCAAGCACTTTCAACCCACATACGAATTAGAAAGAGAAAACAACTAAATGAACATACTACACAATGAAAATTGCTGCATATTTAAGGAACTGAAAAAGGGAAAGGAAATGTAGCACGCCAATGATTACAGCTCAAATTTAAGATGATATTTAAACCCCTGAAAACAATTCAGAAAGAATAAGAAAAGCATTTCACGGAATTTCTCTTTTGAAATATAAAGGTTCCCTAGGTCTAATCCCAAACCCATCCAAAAATTTACCCCATGTGTTGCCCGAGCACCACTCAACAATGGCATTAACCCTTAAGAAGTTTTTACCCGTAAACCTCTCTATGATTAGTTATGTACTCCCAGGTTCTTCCAAATATAGCTCTTTCAATGCCAATGAAGTTTGAAAAGGCCAACAGGTCATTAATATGGGTCTCAAAAAGAATAACAATTTAGGAAATATAGAGAACATGAAAAAAACATGAACACATAAATACATGTTAGGTCTCCCCTCAGCAGTCATCAGCGCAGTACACATACAATTATCCGAAAAACAGAACCTTATCCTCAAACGAATAGGTGAATTTGACATTCCAATAACATGCTTGTACAAATAATATTTTAATTCTCTGTATCATGTGTTCCCCCACACACGCATATTTTTTTTTTACCTTGGCGCGCACATATTTGAACATTCAGATTGCTTAATAAACCAATCAACCAAAGCTAAATAAAGTATACTTTAACTGCAGTATAAGATTTGTTACGCTTTCAAATTTTAATAAATTAAATTCATTAAAGCTACGAACTTTCAGTGATTTAATAGCAAACCAAGCAAATTCTATCGTTTCCCAAAACAAAATAAATCATTAAAGATTGAATTTTTTGTTTCCTTCCTTTTATAATCCTCACTTTTTCACCTGTCAGTACTCAGTAGAGGGCTATATAAAACCAGAATCACATATACACATATAAACAAAGAGATCAATATCAGATCACATTATATTATTATATATATGTATACATAATAAAAGTATACTACCAATAGATCGATCCGTTAAATAAGTGTTACATCAATAATGAAAAATTAGTAAGGATTTTAACAGTATAAGATAGGTAGAGATGGGAAACAGTTGCTGAAGAAGAGATTGATTGGAGAAGAATAGAACAGACCTGCGAATGATGAGAGAGATTGTTGATGATCGGAGTAGAGAGAGAAAGAGAGCTTCGTGCTGTGTTGTTCTGATGAAAGGCTAGGGTTTCCCAACTCCTCGGATCTGCGCCGTGGAGTCGAAAGAACGCAAGTGTAGAGAGAGAAACAGGATTTGGAAATAGAGTAGGAAAAGGAGAGAGGTTTTCATTATATCAGAGTTCGATGAATACGCTTTTTCCGATTATTCTCGGTTTCCGTATTTGCCCTTTCATTGTTTCTTTTATTGCACAAAACCCCAAATCTATAATTAATTTACACGATATTCCCTAAAATAAATTAAAAGGAGCATTAGTTATTAGCCTAATAAAAGTTTATAATAATTAACCCGCGCAGGTGGCCGAAGTGGTGCGCAGAAACAAGTGAAATTGCAAAACTCGAATCAAATCCGTGGTTGAGTTTGATTTTGGTTCCAAAATTATAAAATTGTTAAACAACGGCCACGTTTCGAATCTAGATTTTTCATAATTGAACCGTTTACGTGCATATATATAATATATTTATATATATTACATTGTATATTATATTAATATATTTATATATTATGTTATATATTTTAATGTTATATTATATTATATTTTTTCTTATATTTTAAGGTTAGAACTATGGAACCGAACTAAACCAAACTGTTTTTTCATGGTCCGATTTGACTTGATTCCATAATTTTTGTGGTTCGATTTGATTTTAATTTTTATGAAACAAACCGAACTGAACCATGTGCTCGTCTAGACGGCCCAATAGATAAAAGGTCTTATGGAATGAGTCATTAATAGAATGTCCTAAATTTGACTTATGGTTTAAAACTTAAACTCACATGTCTAGAGTTCAACTCTCACGAAATGCAAAAACAACTAACTAACTAGTGTATACTCTCACAAAATGCAAAAACAATTAACTGGGTAGTGGATGAGGGATGAAATCTCATGTAATACTTGCGATAATTTTTGTTGCGAGAAAAATATATTTTCAAGTACTGATCAAATATAATATATATATATATATATATATATATATATATATATATTAATTAAGTGACATGCTAGTGTAACCTAGAGTGCAACAATCATTTTTGTCATATTGATATTTACACAAACAAATAATAAAATACACATTTTAAAATCCATTCCCGTGGACAGGACGATTCTCTCTTAAGGCTGTGTTAAGGAGAAAAACTTGTCTATTCTTGGTGTACGGTGCACCAAAAGTACTACTTGAATATTACACTTGTGGGCTCCACCATCATACAGCCACCCGTGATTATTTGGTGCACCGTGCACTACAAATAGGTAAATTTTTTTTTTTTGGGTAATACTACTCAGGCAGAATTTTTAGGCAGAAACATTTATATCCATTAGATGTATGTGGTAGGCCCCACCACATACACTTACCACATGCATCCAATGGATATAAATGTTTCGCCTACGAATTCTGCCTAAGAATAGCATTATCTTTTTTTTTTTTTTTTTTTTTCATGTTTAGTGTACGAAAAAGAAGTGGATTATTAGAGTAATATTCCTTACTTGCAAGGCATGGTATGGTAATAATACTCCACAAGTCTAGGGCATTTTGGTGATAATATTCTGTACTAGGCTATGTTTGCTGTGATATAATGAAATGTCTATTCAAGCTTTTCATTTCTATTTTACTCACAATGATGATTCTCTTGAACTGATCATTCGTACAAATAATTAAAATAGTCATTCCTCTTCAAGATTAGAGATTGGGAATTCCATTTTTGTTTCAATTAAAATAATAAAATTAATATCTATATATAAAATAATATGTAATATAAACAATATACTTAACATATAATATATTACAATAAATCAAATGTATTAAATAGTATATATTATATGTAGTAAAATATCTATCATATTATAAAATTAATTATAATATAACATAAATATAGTATAATGATATAAAATTATATATAATAAATAGTAAATAGTTTAGTGAATATATGACATATATGGTATCGTTTACATTGTTGTACAATGGAGTATATATTATGTATTAGATCAAATAAATTCTTATTGCTTAATTTGTTTAAAAAAATTATAAGTAATATACGCCGTTATATACTATATAACATATTATATAAAAAAATAAAAATGCATGATATTGTAAATATTAAGAAATTATGTAAATGTGGTATATTACATAATGAATTATTAAATATTTTAGAAACATATTTTATCTTAAATAAATATGATAAAAAAATTATATATGATATTATATTATATAAAATTTATAATAATATGTGATGTAATAGATTTCAATTACTATTAAGAATATACATAATATATTATATAAAATAAAATAATTTATATAATACTATATAACATTGTGTATTCAAAACTTGTTATATGAATTTATATTAGGACATGATATTTTAAATGTTAATACGATTTATAGTATATATCTAATACTATGTAAAAATTATCACAAATCACTGATTGTATAATAATTGTTATATAATATATTTGTTAGGATAAATTAATATAATACCTTATCACTATTTAGACGTGTCATTCTTTTTAGCCAGCACAGTCTTTTTCCTACATGTTCAGGCCATACTTACTCGATTTTTTCTCAATTTTTTTGTCAATTGGTGTTACTTTTAATTATTTTCATGAATGTGCTGATTTCTAATTCTAACCTTTCTTATATTGCCATGAATCAATCGCACCATTCTCATCCCTGTCACACTCACTTTTATGCCTGTTAATTTCTTAGTTGTCCAACCTTTTGTTCCATAATATATAATTTTATGACATAACATAATATATATATATATTTTAATTATATAACGTAAATACATTGTCACTCTAATTTTAATTTACTTTTTTATTGATAGGAATAATTTGGAGAAGTTAATTTAATTTAAACGCTATTTCATTACAACTTTTAACTTAATCTAACCGTCAAACTTGAAATATAATTGACCAGCCCATCCTGTGGACATTCATAACTGTAACTAGATAGTGAAATGAGAATGCCCATTTCATTTTTTATTCTATTTTATTTTTCTTGCATTTCTTTTTCACGTCATTCTATATTTGCTTGCCAAACATAGGTCATATTTGGCAGAGTTTTTGTTTCAGCTTTTACGTATAAGAAAAAGAGAAGCAGAACTCTTTTTGGACTCCGAAACTTTTCCACTTTACCAATCCAAATACTCTCCAAAATGACTTTTGAGCTTGAAAAGCCAAAAGCCACTTTTCAAAACCCAATCCAAACAGAACCATAGTCTCTTGTATTATTTGATTGAAGGAAATGAAATTGAAAAAATAAAAATTATTTTCTTTCCTGTTATATATGCTTATTGACACAAGAAAATGTGAGTCCTACTACTAGTTATTTATTTACATGGAAATACTTAAAGATGACAAAATTTAACGCGATTTGTCAACACGACAAGAAGTTAGCGGATTTAGATTGACCATAATTGTGTCAACCCGTTTAACCTGTTTAATTAATCGTGTCGTGTTCTTGTTTTAGAGCTCAATCCATTTAACCCGATTAGACCCGTTTAATTAATCGTGTTAGGTCAACTCGATTAACTGGTAACATGTTTTAACTTAATTACTGTGGTCAATTCTACTATTTCAATATAAATCCAATATGAATATTATATTTACCATTTTCTAATTGTATTGTTTTAATTAATCTCATTTTTATGAATTTAGTCATCTATTACGTCAGATTTTTCATTATATTTTAATTTTATACTTAAGTTAATAAACGAATTGCATGACTCATTTAAGTTAAACGGGTTAAATAGGTCAATAAACAAGTTTGTCATTATATGACTCGTCTATTAAACAGGTTATACAGGTCGTGTCGTATTATCCGTTTAAAAAATGGATCGTGTTCATGTCGAAACTTCATGACACAATTATTAATTAGGTTGTATTCGGATTAACCTGATTAATATAATACTCATAAGTCAATACGACACAATTATAACCCACCAACACAAATTATTACCCCTAAAAATACCTCCCTGCAAGATTTTACATAAGTTAAAATTTCAGGTCATAGTCCCCTTGTATTATGCAACAGCTAACATATAAGTTATTATTATTTTTTTTAACTTCTATAGGAGCACCTCCATATAAAATTAAAAATTGAGGTTTTAGTTTTCAACAAACTTTTCTATAAGGTTCTGTTTGGTAAAATAGAAATAACAAGAACATAACAGAAATGTAAAATTTTCAAACAGGATTGGATGGTAGGAAAAGAAAATTTTCAGGAGAGAGTAATTTTCTATATCCACTTAATTTTCCATAAGATGATGTTCTTACAAAACACATAAAAAAATTTATTGATTTCTTGAGAATTTTTCATGAATTTACAATAATGTATTTTATTTTCTTGCAAGCATCATGCATATATTTTTTTTCTTATAAAGTAATTCAAACTCATCCATCATCCACAACATGTGTTTAGTGGAAGGAAAGAACATACCATTTTCATGCATCATTCCCCGACTCTGTAGAAAAAATTTCATATTAGTCGTTGAAATATTATTTTTTTTTTCTAATAAAATACATATGAAAGGAAAGGATATCAGGGCGTCATCAAAAGACAAATATACCCTTGTATATAGTTTATAATTACTAAATAGTGGCGCTTATTGGACTTTCTGTTTTGTTTTGCTATACTCCCCTGATTCCTTTCGTATTTTCCAACGCTCCCATAGTTCACTTCTCTCTCTCTCTCTCTCTCTCTCTATCTCTCTCTCAAACTCATTGGACTTTCCTTTGTGTTACTACGTTCTCAAACCCTAGATCTCCATAAGTTACAATCGGACGATAGCTCAGAGAGATCGCTTCGAAGAAACGGAATCGCAGGTAAGTTCTCGAATTCAAAGTCTCGACCTTTCTGTATTTACTATATAGTGAATCTATATGTTTTATGCTCATATTGCTTCAGATCTCAACAATCTGTCGTTAGCTTTGATGAATCTATTCCCAAAACATGCATATACTTAATTCACAGTTCAATCTCGAGGGAAACGTTGGAAGATTAAAGTAAAAGAACGAAAATTTCGAATCGTTTGTTACGTTGCTTGGTTTCGGAACACTATTCAACTCTATTCAAAGCTAAAAACTTTTAGCCAAATCAGTAATAATCAGAGTTGAATGAAGGTTCATGTTGTTTTAGATCCCAAATAGAGAAACATCTAAGATTCTAATTCAGACATTTTTGTATACTTTGTCTAACTTATATGTATTTATACATCTATTTTCTTTTATTATTTTTTTTTCTTTTGTACTTGTCAACGAAACAGAGATTTTGATGGTCTTGAATTTTAACAATTCGAATTGAGAATATAATTTTTTTACCTGTTGCTGGTGTTGAGTAAAATATCAATTCTATTGTCTTACAGACTACTTTATCAGAATTACTGGAAATGGTTGATAACGGTTCAACTTCTAATTCACCACCCGAAAGCCAAAACTCTGATACTGCTGTGAATTTACCATCTGAGGGGGATGTTACGATTGATGCACTAGCGCGAAAAGTTCAAGAATCACTCTCTTTGGCAAAGAGGCACAAGTTTTGGGAAACCCAACCCGTTGGGCAGTTCAAGGATCTTGGAGACTCGAGTTTGCTCGAAGGCCCCATTGAACCTCCAACACCCTTGTCTGAAGTCAAACAAGAACCTTATAATCTTCCCGGTCCATATGAATGGATCACTTGTGATATGGACTCTGAGGAGATGTGTGCAGAGGTTTATACCCTTTTGACCAACAACTATGTTGAGGATGACGAGAACATGTTCAGGTTTAACTATTCGAAGGAGTTCCTTCGTTGGGCACTTCGCCCTCCAGGTTATTTTAGGAGCTGGCACATTGGAGTGCGAGTCAAAAGTTCAAAAAAGTTGGTTGCTTTTATTACTGGTGTTCCTGCTAAAATCCGGGCCCGCGATACTGTTGTCATCATGGCGGAGATTAATTTCCTATGTGTTCATAAGAAGCTTAGGTCGAAAAGACTTGCTCCTGTCATGATTAAAGAGGTGACTAGGAGGGTTCACTTGGAGAATATCTGGCAAGCAGCTTACACTGCTGGGGTGATTCTTCCTACACCCATATCAACTTGCCAGTATTGGCACAGATCTTTAAATCCAAAGAAGCTTATTGATGTTGGGTTTTCAAGGCTAGGTGCTAGGATGACAATGAGCCGAACAATAAAGCTGTACAAGTTACCGGATTCAACAGTCACCCCTGGGTTCAGAAAGATGGAGCTACATGATATTCCTGCAGTTACGCGTCTGCTTAGAAATTACTTGAGTCAGTTTGCTGTTGCACCTGACTTTGATGAAAATGATGTGGATCACTGGCTTCTTCCAAAAGAGGATGTTGTGGACAGTTATCTAGTTGAAAGCCCTGAGACTCACGAGATTACTGATTTTTGCAGTTTTTACACGCTTCCTTCATCGATTCTTGGCAACCAGAATTACTCAACTTTGAAGGCTGCTTATTCTTACTATAACGTGTCTACAAAGACTCCATTGCTTCAGCTGATGAATGATGCTCTTATTGTAGCGAAACGAAGGGACTATGACGTTTTCAATGCATTGGATGTTATGCAAAATGATTCCTTTTTGAAAGAACTGAAATTTGGGCCAGGGGATGGGAAACTCCACTATTATCTCTACAACTATCGAATAAGACATGTTTTAAGACCGTCAGAGCTGGGGATTGTGCTCTTGTAGTTGGCAGTTAGTTTCTGCACGCACCAATGAGGACGTATTTGGTCAAGTATGCTGATTATTTACTTTTCATCAAGTGTCATGTTATACTTTGTTGGCAATCCATTGTAGGATTTAGATTTTATTGTTCTTGTGAAAGATAAATTTTGTGAACTTTCTTTGTCTGAGCTTCATGGGCAATTCTCCAATGTTGAGCTTCTCACTCATTGTTTAGACTGAAAGAAGGCTGGTATGTATGTCAAACTTTTTTCTCTTTTCGTGTCCTGTTTTCTTCTGATATATCATCCTAGTTTGTTGTCATTGTACTTTTGTCACCTCTAATTGATGCCTGAGCAAGAGTTGAATTAATTCTCGTATACTACTGTTTCTTCTGGTTGAAATGATTGCTTGAATTCATTTTATCACATGTTTAACATTTGATACTTCTATAAATGAATAACTTGAATGAGAAGCTCTTAAGCTTGTTTGAGTTCTGGATGGTAGAAACTTTGAGAAGAAGGTACTTTATCCATATGAGAGAGAGAAGGCTACAGATTGAAGTGAATGTAATATCTGGGTACGTGGCATTTGACACGTGATAATGAGTGGAGTTTCTACAATTTGATGTGCTTGTTATCCTTTAAGTTGGACTATGCTGTTTCTTCTAGCTATGATTGTTCATATTGTAAAACTAATTTCATATGTGATTATATATCTTTGAAATGGGGCTGTTTAGAGATAATGCAAACATCCAATTTCCATTGTTTTTACAGCACAAAGAAGCCTAGATTGTTTGCTTTCGTATTTAAGATTATTCTTTCAGGTTGCAACTCTATCATTCTCACTAGCCAATGGCTGTGCATAGCATTGCTCTGTTCTAGCTTCAAGCCTTAGCAACAGCTTTCACATATGGTGAATATTGTTTCGTTGCATCCTGCATGGGCTGCTTGTTCAAGATATTGAGGCCCAGCGTTGGTGATATTTGTTTGAAAGTTTTCTTGTTAGTTTTGCATGATTAGATGATCTCAACTGTTAGATTTTGTTTATTGTATATCAAAGGTAAAAAAAACTGGACAAGGAAAAAGGGTATCTGAACTGGATGCTTATTCAACCATACTAGTATTTGGACATGACTTTTTAAAAGGGGACTATGGATGCTTGGTGTCAATGTTTTAATCATTCCTATATAACCATGAGGTTCCCATTGCAGGAAGTTATTCCTCCTCACTGGCTTTGCAAATTGGACCACGAGAGGAGGTGGGTATCCAAGTCTGAATTGTTTCGATTCTAAATCACTGTTCTGAGAGACCTAGGTGGTGACAAGCCTAATAGCAATTCTTCCTATTATAGTTTATTGGTTCTTATGAAATGTGGCCCTGAAATGGAAATGAACTCCTACTTGTAGGGAGTTAATGTTTCCTTGCAATGGGGAGGAAACATAATCTTTATATGTGGCACTACTTAATAGCAGAATGATGCTCCTGCTGCAACTTCTGCTGATGGTTAAAATGTGACTAGGTGTGATTTGCTGCTACACTTGCCAAAGAGCTTCGCCAAGAGATCTTGACAGCTTCTTTTGCTAATTAAGGTTCACCTTAGGTCTCATGACTAGCATGGGGTTTAATAGCAAATATAAAGTTCATCTCATACAGCCGTAGTATGTATACACAACTAACACATACATATGTGGTATGTGTATTAATGAACAGGAGATATGTCCCAAGTCTTGTTAGTACCCTTGGATTTTGAGTTTTAAGTCTTTGCGGGAGCTTGAACATTGGATGGACTGGGGAGGACATAAAGTTGGTGTAAATTCTTGCACATTACAGTGCAGTAAAAAAGCTTGCTAGTATGTTCTCTCGATTCTCTCCTTCCCAAAGTGAGGTTGTGTGTTCGTGTCCTGTTAGGAACTAAGGGCTTGGTTGGATAACCAAGAGAGAAAAGAAAAGAAATGATAACCTAAGTTATGAAAGAAAAAAAAAGAAAAGAAAGGAGAGGATAACATGTATTTTTGTTTGGATGAATTATGAAAGAAAAGAAAAGAAAAGATATGATAACATTGTTGTTTGGATAAGCTAAATGAAAGAAAAGAAAACAAACTATTCTAACCAATTTACTGATATGCCCTAATATCTTAAGTTAGGATTCAGATGTCATAAAAAAGTTTTATTCTAAAATGTTGTGGGCAATTTCGGTATTATGAAAGTATCACTTACCAGCTATCATTTCTCTCCAAATCTTCTCATTTTTGGAGGAATAAGAAAGGAGGGATTTGGAGGGATAAGCTATCCCTCCAAATCTCTCCCAGTCCTTTCTTTTCTCTCCACATTAGTTATCCAAACACAAAAATCATTATCCTTTTTTTTCTTTTCTCTCTTAATCCTTTCAAATCCATCAATCCAAACGAAACCTAAGGGCTGCAAATAAACTGAGTTGCTCATGAACAGGTTCGTTCGTTAAGCAAACGAGCCGAGCTCAAGCTCGATTGTTAGGCTCATTTAATAAACAAGTCAATTCCAAATAATATTGGGTTCGACTCGTGAACATGAGTTCGTTTTATGATCATTTATGTTCATGAACAAAGCTCATTTTAGGGTCATTTATGTTCGTGAACAAAGCTCGTTTAAGGCTCGTTAACATGTTGATGAATATAAATTTGTGTAGACTCGTTTATGTTCATGAACGAGATAAAACGATATTGAACCCGACCTCAAATCGAGCTCGAACGAATTTTTTTATTAAACGAGCCGAGCCAGAGCTTTTCAAAATAATGACAACCCGAGCCCAAACTTGTCTTTTCAAGCTCATCACGAGCCCAAGTTGAGCCCGCAAACGAATGAGCTTGAGTCCATACAGGCTGAGAGAGTGTATGTTTGCTTCAACTTTCGGAAAAAAAAGACCTGTAATTTTGCAGCTTCATGGTATATTTCCATTTATGTCCACGCATTGATAATGAAATTTAATTCATATATGCCACATCTCAATCTCCACAAGTGTATTTCCATTTATGTCCACGCATTGATAATGAAATTTTATTCATATATGCCACATCTCAATCTCCACAAAATAAAGATCTATTGCAATTTGCAACTTCGTGGTATATTTCCAGTTAATGTCAACCATATTGATAATGAAATTTTGTTCATGTGTGTCACATCTCTCAATCTCCCAACTTTGAAAATCGGTCCGTGTACATTCAACCATAAATTATTTTGTAAGAAAGTAAATACTGATGTTGATCCCGCCTAAAAATGGACTGATGACAAAACCTAACCTTTGAAGTTATTTAACATAAAAGTGACAACTGACAACTCTTTCCTCACATTTTAATCATTGACCAAGTACGAATGAAAATGTTATTGCTTCAATCAATACAAAGTTCTGAGTGCATTCTTGTCAAGGCAATAAAATCTAGCTCCTATTTGATAAAAGAGAGCTGAGGACTGCCACCTTAATAAATTAACTTTATACACAGGATCATAAATTTCAACATGGTTACTCTCACCACATTTACGAGGCTGTCACTTGAGCGCAGAGAGGCACATCACCTTGCGAACCTGTAAAAGCAAGCAAAAAGAAAATTATTTCTACAATTAGCAGAAAAAGGCAACAATAATTAAAGAATGTGCACTTCCAGTATAATTACATTGTTCATAAATCTCTTCAACTAGTTGTAGCAATGACTCTGTATCTTCTACCATCCTTGAGACTCTTTCTGCCTCTTTAACTGCCTCAGCTGCCACAAATGACTTGTTTTCTGCTTCGGCAATCTTGTAGGCAGCAGTCGTTGCAGCTTCTTGTACTGTCTCACTGGAGATGATGGTTACCCCAGAAATACGCGATGATTTTGGTCTGATATCTCTTTGTTTTGGGATAGGTGTTTTTGCACCCGATGCTGCATCTTTCTTAATCTTGTAGCAGTTCTGGACCTGTATTTTGATAGTATTGAAATATAAATGACAATGGCTAACATCCGTTGAAGCAGACTAATATAAGAAAATCCATAGCAGTTATGACAATATAAATCATAGTTCTTGTTTTCTTTTTCTTTTTCTATATTCTTTCCCAAATAATTATATAATAGAGGGAAACCAATCTCCATCTTATTGCATGGCATGATTATTCAGGGTTGATTATCTTACCCTTGTAGGCCTCAAAATATTTAGCCAGTTTAACCACCGTTTGATTGGTCAACATGTGAAATTGAATTTGATCAGTCAAAATCAAATATTCAACACTAAATGTAGGTTTCATCAGCTATGTGATGATTTAACCATTTCAAAATACGAGTCACAACATGACTAGAAGGGTTAGGTTTATATGCAAATATGCAATAATGGGTGGGTGTAACCTCAAAATGGCACATGTCAACGTCACAAAGATATGTCTATTATTCGATTTTTAACAATTTAAATTTAAATTTGAATTTAATTCCATATGAGCGGGAAATTAGTTTCTTTTTATATGGAATTTAAATCAACCAAATCACAGACCTCTGTAGCAAGCACCAGTCTCTATCCATAAATATAGACGTCCACAAATTGAGGAGAGAGAGAGAGTAGAGTTCTAACAATTGTTTTGATAAATCAATAAAGTTCTGTTTCAGCGGCGACACTATTGATTATAGTCACTTGTCTGTGATACTTCGAAAAATATATCGTACACTTGGTCGAAGGGTTAGCCCCGTCAATGAGCAGTGGCTCCATTAAGTAGCCCATGAGGGTGACCCTTGGGGAAGAACCAATTGACTGTAGAGTGACTCCAAGGGAAGTAACTTAAAAGAATGACCTCTAAGGAAGACGGCCTGTATCCGTGTCAAGATGACTTGTGCAGAAACCTCAGATGATCGACCGATGCTTGTCAATCTCAAGTGGTTAATAGCTATTAATCGGTTGTGGATCCACTCAGTGAGTCGTGTTGAGTCATTAGGATACATCCATTGCATGCGCATTTCTTGATATACTTGTGTGACTGATGGATAGCTGATACTTCCTCGATCCCTTTATGGGATTCCAACTTTTAAAAGGTATATGCATTTAATGCATGTCTCTCTTGAAAATTCATAACTAACCCTCTAAAATTTAAAGATCTGTATTATTAATTTGGGAAAGCTTTCAAAACCTAAGAATATTTGAGTTTAAAAAAGGGGACATTTATTACATGACATCCCAAAACAGAGGGACACTACTATTTTGGGACGGAGAGAGAATTTACTTTGTATTCTGGTTACAGTTTTTGCATCCTGTGTCATTATGTTGGAGAACTAAATCCACTGTAAATATACTGCTTGCTAGATTATTACCATTGGATTTATTGATTCTACTGTTGCCCATTGACTACATTATTACTCTTAGATTACCTGTGGAGACAACTAAGATTTATATTGGAAGTGACATGCTAATCTTTCCTACTGAGCATTCATGATCACCCCTTATTTCCCATTTCAGATATTCAATTTTGGAGAGGACAATGGCTCCTATCTGGAGCTCACCTAGGGTTGTGTGGAGGTCAGAAAACTTTTAAAGGGTCTGTAGGATAGGGATTCTGAAATTTTAATCAATTAAAATAATCTTGAAGAATATAGGGAAATAATCATAAGAATGCCATATGTTCTAAGCCATAAGGCAGGGCTGGGAACCATTGTCTTGAGCATTGTCTCGAGTGAGTGACATGGCCCAATGAACCGAGCAATGATAATGGGAGGTGGCAACATTGGACCACCAAGGAACAAGTCCATGGTGGTATCTTGCAGTGATCCTCACCATTATGCGCGATTGCTAGGGGCAGGTGCACATGCCACACTAGCAGTCTTGGGACATGATCGGCTGCATTGCAATCTGATCATGGCCATCTGATGCTAGGTATCATGACGACTGCAAAGATTGACGTGAGCCCACATTATGCCGGGAATGGAGAGAGCATATGGATTGGAGGCTAAGATCATCGTAGTGGAAAGGGGGAAGGATTATTCTCTGACAGGGAATATTTTCTGCTCCCTAACGACCCATTATCAGTGCCAGAGGACATGTGGAGCTCAGGCTGCAAAAGGGAAAAAGGGGATGTAACAACCTGATAAGGATGAGGAGGGATGAAGACTTGAGAGAGAGGGGGGGCGGGCTGGTGGATAAGATAGAAGGGAGATGTCTTTGAGCTCTCTGCCTTTCCTCTGGTAGTGATACTGGCTGTGATCCTCCCTCTTTTCAGTTCCCATTGAACTTTTGAGCCATTTGGTACACTCTGAAAATTTCCCGTCTCTGTCATTTTCCATTTCTGAACCTACAGGGTCTTTGGATTTTTTCTGTTTTGGGTGTGCATACAATATAGTAGTAGTTAGGCAATAGATGTGTAGAAGACATGTAAACTTTGAAAATATGAAACCATTGAATCTTTCTGTGATGATTTGTAACTGTTAGAAGTCATATTTTTGTGCTAAAGGTGTTATTCATCAAACCTCATGTACTTATACATCGCAACAAAACAGTGTGGCAAAGCGTAAAAGTCGTCATCTCTTAGAAGTGACTCGCAATCTCATGTTCCTAAACAATTTTGGAGTGATGCAGTTCTTAATGCCTGTCATCTCATTAACTGTATGCTATCTTCTGTGTTGCAAGGGAAATCTCCCCATTCTGTCCTATTTCCTGATTCACCATTGTTTACTCTTACTCCTCGAGTCTTTGGGTGTGTATGTTATGTCCATAACCTTAGACCTGGTTTTGACAAACTTGACCCTCGTGCCACTAAATGTATGTTTCTTGGGTATGCTCGCACTCAGAAAGGTTATCGTTGTTATAGTCCTACCCTTCGCCGTTATTTCACTAGTGCTGATGTCTCATTTTGCTAGTCTGTACCATATTTTTCAGATTGCAGTTCTCCTATTGAACTTACTCTTGAGTCATCATTGCAACTTGTTCCTCTTCCCTCACCTAGCCTTGATCCTCCCAACTTAGCTACTCCATTACAGGTTTACACTCGGAGACCGTTCCCTTGCCTCCTGATACCAAACCAGTTGGTTGTAAGTGGGTCTATACTGTCAAATACCTCCCTGATGGTTCTATTGAGCGATTAAAGGCTCGACTTGTTGCTAAGGGGTATACATAAACTTATGGCGTGGATTATGATGAGACTTTCTCCCCTGTTGCTAAGATTTCATCTATTCGAGTTCTCATTTCTCTTGCTGCTAATTTTCACTGGCCCTTGTTTCAGTTGGATGTTAAGAATGCCTTTTTACATGGCGACTTAGCTGAAGAGGTCTTCATGGAGCAACCACCTAGTTTTGTTGCTCAGGGGAAGTACAAACACAATGTTTGTCGCTTAAAGAAGGCTCTTTATGGCTTAAAACAATCGCCAAGAGCTTGGTTTGGCAAGTTTTCTGAGGCAGCATTAGAATTTGGTCTTTGCAAATGCCAAACAGATCATTCAGTATTTCATCAACATTCTGAAGCAAGGTTCATTTTTCTTGTAGTGTATGTGGATGACATTGTTATCATAGGTGATGACTCTACGGGCATTGTTAAGTTGAAGGAATTCTTGCAACGTCGGTTTCATACTAAAGACTTGGGTAAACTCCAATATTTTTTGGGAATTGAAGTTGCTAGATCGAAGAGAGGTATCAGTTTGTCTCAAAGAAAGTATGTGCTGAATTTATTACAAGAAACGGGTTTGTTAGGTGGTCATCCAGTTGAAGTTCCTATGGATTCGAACACAAAACTCTCAACTGATGAGGGTGATTTGTTTGATGATCCTGGCATATACCGACGACTGGTTGGAAAACTGATTTATCTCACTATCACTTGGCCTGATATCTCGTATGCAGTTAGTGTGGTGAGTCAGTTCATGGGAGCTCCTAGGGTGCCACATTGGAACGCTGTTATTCTACTTATTCGATATCTTAATCGAGCTCCAGGCTTCAGGTTGTTATATAAATCAAATGGGCACCTTAAGGCGGAAGGCTTTACAGATGTTGACTGGGCTAGTTCCCTTTCTGATAGAACGTCTACTACAGGATACTGCACATTCTTAGGACGTAATCTAGTTACATGCAAGAGTAAGAAGCAAACAGTAGTAGCACGGTCGAGTGCTGAAGATGGGTATAGGGCGATGGCTCATATATCTAGTGAGTTGACATGGCTACAACATTTTCTTGAAGAAGTGTGAAAACAGATACTCTCTCAAACCATTCCCCAATTTTCTGTTCTCTCTCTCCTTCTTCATCTCATTTGACCTAACCCTAATATGCTAACCCTAAAATCTACCGTAACTTTAGTTTATTATTGTATTATTATTTTTTAAGGAGTTTTATTATTCTATTATCATACCTTAATCCTCTACTCAAGGGGATCCGGTTGTGACAAACACAACAACCCACCAATCCGCTATCACCCAGGCTTTGACAACACCACCAAACCAATCTCCACCACCGATGCCAACAAGCATTGCATTACTTACAATCATCAGCACCTTAATTCCACCATCGTCCCAACCCTTTTCACTAATGTGAACACAAGTAGCTGTTCAATCAAGTAACGAGAAATATGGGAGAGGGAGAGGGAGAGTATGATCTTGACTTGGTATTCTTAGTTAGTGAAGCAAGTTGTTTTTAACAACGGGTCAGTCACAGAAAATATGTGATGTGACGGGATATCTTACTCTGAATTAAGAGAAGTTCTCTGACGTGCACGCACGCGCAGGCACACACAAACACAAATGGGTACATATATAGTTAAAAAATCTGTGTTTCTTTAAATAAAGGTGTTTATACATGTGAACATTGTGACTTGGAGGTCACGGGTTCGAAACAAGAAAACAGCCTCTCTGCATGCAGAGGTAAGTCTGTGTACATCTGACCCTCCATAGACCCCGCAATGGCAGGAGCCTCGGGCTAGCCCTAGCCCTAGCCCTTATACGTGTACGTGTACGTGTTGGAGCATTTGCAAACCACGTATCTGTCTCATTGTTGAACCTCTTTGAATTTGATTAGGGAATACTATAGCTTTAGTTTTAAAGAGAAAATGCTGGTGGGCTGGTTTAAGGGAGAGAGTACAAAAAGGAAAGCTGATAAATATTGTGTTTAAAGAGAGTTATGATGGTTGAACTGGTTTATAGAAAGAATACATGATGAAAAGTAAAAGAAGACAGTCATTTGTGACTTTTCCGGCTGTTGAACACCATTACAATTAGCACTTAGGCACCATCACCATACAGGGCATTACTGTCATGTTTTAAAATTAAGGGGACTGTGTTTCTAGACTATCCACGGCAGTAAAGAGTAACTAATCCTATTATTTGGCTGTAAAGAGTAACTAATCCTATTATTTGTCCCACCTTCGTCAAAGTCTCTGTGGTGCCAGAAAACGTTCCAAGTCTTGTTAGATGACAGTCACAAGCATATTAAAATGAATCCATATATCTTTAGCAAGACAGTCCAAATTACAGGACTGCAGAGGGTGTTTTAAAAAAAAATTCAATCAAATTTGATATGAAGCAATCTAGGATTATTTGCTAGTGTGTGTTTGCCTGCATGTGCCAAGCAAGCAGTAAAACTGGAAAGTGAAAGTACTATCACAAATAACTAATCAACAATCCAAATATAAAATCTGGTATGATTGAAACTTAATTATAATTCAACACAAAACTTCAGTTGTTATAATGTTGACTCTCAAGTGCTGTAACAAAGTTGGCCAACTTCTTCAAAGTTGTCAAATATCAACTTACATGAAGTGTAATCTATTAATCACCATTTTCCCAAAAGCAAGAACTTTGACGCACAAATTTCGAGAAATTGAACAGCTGTCCTTTTCTAACATCATATCAAATCTAATGCATATAAGTGCAGATGCATAAAGAAAACGAAGTGAAAGATGACAATGCCAATAAAAAAGGATGTGATTATCTAATGTGGTTTGCAAAAGCTATTCAAAAGGGGAAAAAATGATCACATAGCAAATGGAGAACTTGTGAGTTCACTGTGCAATATCAAAGATATTTCCAGTTGAGGATGAAAAAATTCATTCACCTTTTCGAGTTTCCCTTGCAAAACAAGTCTTCTCAGCTTTGAGCATAATAACCTTCTGAAATTTTGTGGCACCTCTTGCCTTTTCTGCAGTATGTATATCAGGATAATTAGAGAGTCCATGCTGCTTCTTAAATTCAAATGTCATGAGAAATTGATAAATAAAGAATAAAACTAGCCACCACTTCTGCACAACTAAAATGTCAAGCTAGAAAAAAGGTATCAGTCTTATTACATAGTTTGATAAAACAATTATCCTCAGCTATTTATACCAAAAATGATTTTCTTTACTACACATAATGTGCATAATCCAATTAGTTTGGTCGGAATATCAAAAGAACAATTTCATAAATGCCTATATCCTTAGCTACATGCCTTCATGTCTGAGAAAATCATGCTTATGATTTTAAGGTACAATCTACGTGTGGATGAGTTCACAAGTAGATTGTACCTTAAAATCACAAGCATGATTGTCTCAGACAAGTACACGTATACAAGTAGCTAATTATGTAGGCATATATGAAATTCTTCTTTTCAATTATTTCTGTAAGCTGTTTTTTCATTACTAAAGCTAACGATAGCACTAAGATCCTGACAAGGCAATGAAGAAAATGAGAGATTCTGACCAGAATATAGTTAGCAATGCCATTAAGATCAGGTCTACTTGGACCTTTCATGGTTGAAAGTGCTTCAAAAATCATTGCATAGTACCTGGTAAATAAAATAGTAACATCAAATTTCCCATGAAGGGCTAACCAAACATCATATAGAATAAGAAATGCACAAATACCTAAAAAAACAATTCTCATATAAAACAGGAAGGATATGAATCTATGGGCCACAAAACCCCTCACTTTTTATATTGACAATTTTGTATTGCATAGTTTAAATTATTCAATTACAATTACTATTTAATGTGCATTTCTATAACACATGTGCCTTAATTTACTTAGCTTTGGCCTGGTGTTTAGGCTCTTGGAGAACTTTGCGCCTTAGTGCACCTTGAGCCTCTAATAACCATAGGCAAAGTTAATTTATGCATGTACAACATATACTAATCAAACATAGCAACACCAAATAGGTTGAGTTTACAAGCATGAAAAGAAAATCAACAGAGAGACACACCATGAAGCAGTTTTGCCGTCCTGCAGGCTTCTCAAAGGATCACCAGTCACATCATTCTTAGCAAGTGAAGCAGCAGAAGCACGATTTTGAGAATTGGAAGGTGGACTAGCTGCAATAGCTTTTACTCTAGGAATCCTAGGTTTTTCTTTAGTGCCTTGTGAAGAATTACCAAACATGTTCCGCCATTTATCCTGGTCATGTGAAAGAAGATGAGACTAGTAAATAGCATGCTGGTCAACTGGTGTGACTGATTCCATGCACGTGGAAGTTGGAACCATATTTCTACTGAGCAGGCTGTCGGTAATTTTAGTTCAATAAAATCTAACAGAAATAAGAAATACAGATATTACATTGATTCACAGATGCACATCGAAACATTAACATATGGTAAAAGAAACAAAGAGTAATATAGTAACATCAGCAATTAATTGGGATCCGGACATGGTCCAAGTAACTTACACAAACATGATGTTTAACATAGTAGAAGATTAATAGCCACACAAAGAAAAAAAATTTAAATCCACAAAATGGAAAACAAAAATTCCTTTTTATAATTGAGGACGGATCAAGGAAAATAGGCTAGTTGTTCATATCTATTTCATAACATGCAATGAAATACTTCAATTTTGTAGCACAGACATCACATCACAATAAGAACAAAACCTGTCTCATTTAACAGCATCAATACCCTGCTTGTCCAAATTTTCATTATCCAATGTAGAAATGGTTCCTAAAAGAAAATACATAGAAAAGAAAATGTTTCATGGATCACAGCATTATAATAAAAAATTATGCTCCCAGTCAGTTACCCAAATACCACATGATAAAGGATAATCAAAGAGCCATAAAGGCCAACTAGATAGTTTGGTTTGGACCACAAGATAACTTCGGGTTACAGTTCGGGCTGAACTGTATAGTTGCATATTCTTCTATTTTGTTTTATTTTAGTTTATAAAATTATTATGCTTCTGGTCTTTTAGATAGTCATGTGAATTTATATGCAATATGAACGGCTCAGACTCAGATTGTAAGGTTTCAGGAATAACCAACGGCTGATATTTTAAAATCAATGTAACCTAAGCAAACATTCATTTTAGGAGTCAATTGTAACAGATTTCTCCAAATAATTTCATGAAAAAATAAGAAGGCGGCATTGAATTGTCAGACCTTCAAATCATGTTTTACTGATTTCCCAACTTACAAAAATCTTGTGACTGTTTCTGTTATAGTTTTGCTGGAAATTCCTCACACAGGACTATACCTATTGAGCAACAAACAGTTAATCTATCACTTTTCTTGCAACGAAACTGACTATATTGCCAAAACAAAACTCTATATATGAACCATAGTTTGACATTGGTTGCGGAAGAGAAAATCAAGCCAAGCAATAATTGTAGAATTTCGGGTGTGCAATCAGAGGAAATCTCGGATTGCATTTCCTTATTTTTTAGTTTCCAAAATAAAGAGAGGAGGATAATTAGTATCCAAATCTCCATGATTTATGGCTTAGTCATCTCCTTGATTTATGGCTTAGTCACTTCCTAGAATTAAGGAGTTTCTGTTTTTACTTCCTAGAATCAAGGAGTTGAGTTACCTAATTGTGTGGGTCTCCTCTCCTATTTATTCTGGTATTCTTGTCTATCCTAGTACAACGATGTGAGAAGAATTTTCTCTTATATTTTTTCTATAAAGAATTCTCTTATATTTTTCTATATGGTATCAGAGCAGCCTCTGAACCTCCAAGAATTCTGATGATGGTCAAGTACGGAATGGCCTCTGATAAGAGCAGCACCTCCGACACCTCTTCCGGCCCTGAACAGATTTCTCACAGCGGCCATGGCGGATCTGAAAGTCTTATGTTTTCAATAACTGGACACAAACTGAACGGACATAATTACCTTCAATGGGCTCAATCGGTAATGATGTTCGTATCAGGGAAAGGAAAAGACGATTACCTCACAAGCGTTGTTGTAACCCCACGGAAGGAAGACCCAAAATTCTGAACCTGGAGATCTGAAAAAACATGGTAATGTCGTGGTTGATTAATACCATGGACAATGAAATTGGGTAGAATTTCATATTCTATGGAACCGCAAAAGAAGTCTGGGATGCAGCGAACGACAATACGGCAGAACTGCTTGAGATTAAAAGCAGTCTCCATGATTTGCGACAAGGGGATCTCTCCGTCACACAATACTATAACACTCTTACCCGTTTTTGGCAACAATTGGATGTCTTCAAAGAACTTGACTGGGATTGCCCTGGAGATGCAGCCAAATACAGGAAAATAGTCGAGAAGGAGAGAGTCTCAAAATTCCTACTTGGTCTAAACAAAAACCTTGATGAAGTCAGGGGAAGAGTGTTCGGGATGAAGCCTTTGCCCTCAATCCGGGAAACTTTCTCAAAGGTGCGTCAAGAAGAAAGCGGAAAGAAGATCAAGATGGGAAATCAAAGCACTCCAAGCGCTGCAAATATTCCAGAAAGTTCGGCTCTTGCAACTCGTGGAATGAATCCCACCAGTGACAATCGAACCCGCAAAGGCAGGCCTTGGTGTGATCATTGTCGCAAGCCTGGGCATACCAAAAAGACATGCTGGAAACCAAATAGACCATCTCAGGACAGAGAAGGCCGTGGTCTAACAGCCACTACAGATGACCAACCAACAACAGAAGCTGCACCCTTCAGCAAAGAACAGATTGAGATGCTACAGAAGATGTTCAACCAACTTCAGTCAAGTCCAACAACACCAATCATCAGCACAAGTTCAATAGCACAAAAAGGTACATTCCTAAGTTCTCTTGGAGCCAAAACTAAGAATCTAACTTCATGGATTATTGACTCTGGAGCATCTGATCACATGACTGAGGATGCCTCCTTATTCCAAAAGTGCAACTCGTGTTCTGAAAAATACAAAGTGAGAATAGCAGATGGTTCTCTATCCACTGTGGCTAGTATTGGGTCAATTAGTATCTCAAAGACCCTTGTATAAAATTCCGTGTTATTGGTTCCTAATCTGACCTGTAACCTTTTATCCATTAGCAAAATTACTAGAGATATGAATTGTGTTGCTAAATTCTTTCCCACTCATTGTGAATTTCAGGACTTGGATTCGGGGAGAACGATTGGCAATGCTAAGGAAAGTGAAGGGCTCTACCTCCTCAAGAGTGATAATCAACTTGGAAAAAAATCTTGAAGTGCTCATAGTGCAGAGAGTCAGTCTGTTATAAATTCCAATTCTGTTCCAGTTTCCAATAATGAAAGTGCAATTATGTTGTGGCATTTTCGATTGGGTCACCCAAGTTTCATGTATCTTGAAAAGTTGTTTCCTTCTTTATTTATTAGAAAAAACTCAAAGTCTTTCTAGTGTGAAATTTGTCAATTGTCCAAACATACTCGAAATATTTATCCAATTCAACCATACAAGGAATCACAACCATTCTCAATTATACATAGTGATATCTAGGACCCTCTCGAGTCAATAGTATTACAGGAACCCGATGGTTTATCTCTTTTGTTGATGATCATTCTAGAGTTACTTAAATATTCCTTATGAAAGAAAAATCTGAGGCAGGACCAATCTTTAAAAAAATTCACTCAATGATCCAAACTCAATTCCTTGCCAATGTTCAGATTTTCAGAACGGACAATGCCAAGGAATACTTTCATTCTATTCTTAGGGATTATCTCCTTGATCATGGGATAATTCATCAGAGTTCTTGCATACACACCCCATAGTAAAATGGGATAGCTGAGAGGAAAAATCGACACCTATTAGAAGTTGTTCGTTTTGTCATGTTCACAAGTCATGTCCCAAAACATTTCTAGGGGGAAGTTATCCTTACCGCTGCCTATCTCATAAATCGTATGCCTTCAAGAGTCTTGAAATTCCAAACTCCGTGCCAGGTACTCACTCAAGTCTATCCTCAATCCAGACTCATCTCGTCCTTGCCACTAAAAGTCTTTGGTTGCTCAGCGTTTGTCCACATACCTCCACATCAGAGAAGTAAACTAGATCCCAAAGCCATAAAATGTCTATTCCTTGGATACTCTCCTCACCAAAAAGGTTACAAATGTTACTCTCCCACTACTCGGAAGTTCTATAACTCAATGGATGTCACCTTCTTTGAGAATCAGCCCTTCTACTCCAAAACTCATATTCAGGGGGAGAATTCCATAGTGCCAGAAGAATATTAGTTTTGGCAAGATGTGGATACCCCATTTATACCTTCCACCGACTCAAGTTCATCTCCTCCGGGTAACTCCATCACTCTTCCAAATGTGCCTATTCTAATCGAGTCAACACCCGAACCATCCGTTCATTCTGAACCCACTCCACAAAGTCCTTAGGTTCTGACCCAACAAGGAAAATCAAGGATATTTAAAGGGATTGTTTATTCAAGAAAGTAGACCACCGCTCAAAGGGAGGTAGATTAACTCACTTTTCTTAAATAGAACCAAGCGTCCGCTCCAAATCGAGTCACTCCTACTCAAGGTAACACAGATTCTTATCCTAGTAATGATCTTGATATTCCTATTGCTTAAAGGAAATGTGTTAGGTCATGCACTCGGCACCAAATCTCAAACTTTGTGACATATGATAGACTGTCTCCCTCCTACTATGTTTTTACCTCAAATCTGTCCAGCATAGATGTTCCAAGCTGCATACAAGAGGCTCTAAAGTACCTTGAATGGAAGGAAGCAGTTGATGAAAAAATTCGGGCTCTTGAGAAGAATGGTACTTGGGAACTCACAGAACATCCCAAAGACAAACAACCTGTGGGATGCAAGTGGATATTCAATGTTAAGTACAAGGCACATGGAAGTGTTGATCGATACAAGGCGAGACTAGTAGCCAAGGGATTCACTCAAACTTACGGGATTGATTATCAGGAAACTTTCGCACCAGTCGCTAAGTTAAATACAGTGCAGGTACTTCTATCCTTGGCAGCCAATTTGGATTGGCCTCTACACCAACTTGATGTCAAGAATGCATTCCTTAATGGAGACTTGGAGGATGAAGTCTACATGGAGATTCCTCCTGGTTTTGAGAACTCAAGCAATACCAACCTTGTTTGCAGACTAAGGAAATCTCTTTATAGCCTTAAACAGTCACCAAGGGCTTGGTTTGAGAGATTTACTATAGCGGTCAAGAAGCATGGATACACTCAAGGCCAATTAGATCACACCTTGTTCATAAAAAAATCTCCTGAAGGAAAACTTACTATCCTCATTGTATATGTGGATGATATTATCTTGACAGGAGATCATGAAGAAGAAATGAGATTGTTAAAGAGTACTCTTGCAAAGGAATTTGAAATCAAGGATCTCGGTGCACTAAGATATTTTCTTGGCATGGAAGCGGCTCGTTCCAGCAAAGGCATTTCCATCTCTCAGCGGAAGTATACACTAGACTTGCTCAAAGAAACAGGTATGCTCGGTTGTAAGCCTTCAGATACACCTATGGACCCTTCCAACAAACTCGACCTGAAGGGAAGCTCTACTCAGGTTAACAAAGGGAGATACCAAAGACTAGTAGGTAAACTGATTTACCTATCCCACACAAGACCAGATATCAGTTTTCCTGTTAGTGTGGTTAGTCAGTTTATGAATAACCCTACTAATGAGCACCTTGAAGAAGTTTACAGAATTCTCAGATATCTCAAAAAGACTCCAGGGAAAGAGCTTTTCTTCAAAAAGGGGATAAATCGTCGCATGGAAATCTTCTCAGATGCAGACTGGGCTGGATCCCTAACTGATCGCAGTTCTACCTTGGGCTACTGTTCCTATGTGTGGGGAAACCTTGTTACATGGAGAAGTAAGAAGCAGTCAATAGTAGCTCGAAGTAGTCCCGAGGCCGAATTCAGGGCTATGGCTCACGGGATATGTAAAGGAATGTGGCTCAAAAGACTCCTAGATGAACTGACAACTCCTACTGAAAGCCCAATAAAAATGTTGTGTGACAATCAGGCTGCTATCAGTATTGCGAAGAATCCGATTCACCATGACAGAACTAAACATGTTGAAATTGATCCTCACTTCATCAAAGAGAAGATCGATCAGGGAATCATCAAGATGATCTATACTCCTTCAAGTCTCCAAACCGCATATATCCTCACCAAGGCTCTCAACCGAGATCACTTTGAGGTTCTTCTTCCAAGCTGGGAATGATTGACATTTACCCAGCTTGAGGGAAAGTGTGGAATTTCGGGTGTGCAATCAAAGGAAATCTCAGATTGCATTTCCTTATTTATTAGTTTCAAAATAAAGAGAGGAGGATAATTAGTATCCAAATCTCCATGATTTATGGCTTAGTCATCTCCTTGATTTATGGCTTAGTCATTTCCTAGAATCAAGGAGTTTCTATTTTTACTTCCTAAAATCAAGGAGTTGAGTTACCTAATTGTGTGGGTATCCTCTCCTATTTATTCTGGTATTCTTGTCTATCCTAGTACAACGATGTGAGAAGAATTTTCTCTTATATTTTTTCTATAAAGAATTCTCTTATATTTTTCTATAATAAGAGGAACTCCAAAACAACGCATTTGACTGAAATTTTGTCATAAAATCTGCAATAGCTTCAGCTACAATAACATGCAATGGCCCATGTCCACAAGACATCAGCTAACCTTCTAAAATATTGGAAAGTTACCAACAAAAAAAAAGGGATATGGATAGAAGTGGGCTGGAAGCCACGGAAGTAAAATTTGTTGTATTCTTTGAGAAGATGCATTTTGAAGTTTATTTGAACAGGTAGAGTAGCTTGGAGGAGAGTTTGAAGTGAAAATCCATAACCGCACAAAGGTTTGCATTATTTCTAAAGCTTAAGTTGGAACTCACAACACTACGGTAACAAAACAACAGCAAACCCCCCCCCCCCTCCAACCCAACCCAAAAGAACACACATGCACCAGAAGACTCAGCAGTAAAAGAAGTCGCTGCAATGGTGCTAGATTTGAGGTGTGGGTAGAGTTAAAAGCACTTGTCCATAGCTTCCCACAATGTGCACAGATGGTAGAACTCCCTCATCCACGGTTACTACCGCCACGATCACGACTACTAGTACCAGACGGTTGAGAAGTAGCGGCTAATGCCACCTGATCAGCATCAAGTGTAACAGGAGCCATCGAAGCTGTAACCTAACGCAGACAATCATCCCCATCAATAATAACAAAGGCCTCGAAAAGAGAGGGCAATGGTGTAGTGTTCAGAATTGGAGTGCGAAGGGCCTCAAAATCTAGACGGAGTCCCATAAGGAACTGATAAGTCTGATGTCGCTCATGTCTGGCCATTATAAACTTTGCAGCCTCTGCAGAGATATTCCTAAGGGACTCATAGTGAGCAAGCTCCTCCCAACGTGACTGAAGGAAGGCAAAATAATCTGCAATTGATAGATTGAGATCATCTTGGGTAGCCCGTGCGATATCTCGGTGCAACTCATAGATCCGGGGGTCATTATGGGCATGGGCACAAGTCTTAGTGAGGGCTGTCTATAAAGTGTCTACAGTTTCGTGATACATGAACCTATTATAAATGTGCTGCTCCATAGAGTTGAATAACCACCAAAGAATGGTACAGTTATCAATGTCCCACTAATTAAATGTGGAATCAGTAGGTGCTGGTTTTTTAACAGTGCCCAATAAAAAATCAGTTTTACCTCAACTTCCTAAACAAAGTCTCACTGATCTTGCCCAAGACGGAAAAAAAATCCATCTAATAAAACTGTAGTGATCCTTTGAGCTGGGGAGCTATGCCCATAGGATATGTTATCCTTAATCTCAACCGATGCCATTTCTCAGATCATGATGATATAGGACCAAATCACAGATTCCCACCAAATTGCAGATCGCAAACACTGTTGTCCACAAGTTACAAGGGCTGAAAATAACCCTATCGGCAGGTCGTGAAGCTAAAAAAGGCTCTATTTGCAAGAGTGAAAAAGGTCAAATGATTCGTCAATGGCATGTACTGACCCTTGCAGAAGTCAACAGAGCATGAAAAAAAGAAGGCCGAACGATTCGTCAATCGCACATAACGACCGAGCCAGTTGTTAGTTTAGAGAGAGACCCCTCTATCACATGAGGCGATGGAGGGAAGAAGAAATACCCCCGAAGGGGCTTGGTTTGCTTGGGTGGAGTCTAGTTGTTGGTGACAAAAATTTAACGAAGACAGAAAAAGAGGATGAACCAAGAGAAAAAGAAGCAGGGATGAAGTGGTGGTGGTTGTGAACTCGACTCTGATACCAAGTTGAATATTAAAGATTGTAATCCATTCCAAGTCTTATTAGTCCTACTCCAATTTATATTAGGGAAAATTACACTGACCTCCCCTGTACATAGGCAAAATAACAGATACCCCCCTGTTGTTTCAAAAATAACACTGACCTCCCCTGTCAGTGTACATTTTGTAACACTGACCTCCCCTGTCAGTGGTGCAGGTACGAAAATTGATGATGTCATTGTATATTTGAGCTGAAAATCCCAAATGCCCCTAGAATGTATGAAAGGACTGAAATACCCTCATTTAACATATTATTTGTGGACAATTTTGCCCCCACTATTCATCTTCTTCTTCCCCAACAACATACAGCACTGTATATACATACATATATATATAATATATATACACAGAGAGAGAGAGAGAGAGAGAGATAGTTTGGGGCTTCTGCATCAAATTGTAATTATTTGTATTTAATTATATATATATATATATATATATATATATACACACAGAGAGAGAAAGAGATGGTTTGGGGATATATATACACAAAGTTCTTCACACTGTAACCCCATCCTCTGCTACCAAAGTAATCCACAGACCAAGCCAAAGCTCTCTCTCATCTCCGATTCCGAGCTCCGATCCGATTCGCCCACCATAACCCCACCATCGCCCAAAACAATAACAGCAGCTTCGGGTCCTGCCCGGCCTCCATCATCGCAGCTCAACAACTATGGCAGCTTCGATATCTCCGACAACCCGACGACTTCTATTTCAACCAACTCCAACCGTCCATCCTCAAAACCCGAACCCTAATCAAAGACCTCGTCAACGCCGATCACGTTGACGAAATCTCAATCGTCGACAACGTCACCACTGCCGCCGCCATCGTCCTCCAGCAGACGGGTCGGGCCTTCACCGAGGGCAGGTTCCAGAAGGGCGACGCCGCCGTGATGCTCCGCTATACTTACGGCGCTGTTAAGAAGTCTGTCCAGGCCTACGTATATATGTGTGTGTGTGTGTGTGTGTGTGTATGTGTGTGTGTGTGTGTGTGTCTGTTATAAGAGAGATAGATGATGAACAGTTAATGTGATAAGGTTAGTTTGGTAATTTAAAATTACAAATTTTTTTAAAATAAAAAATATTAAATCATACATGGGCATACTTGTCATTTTACTATTTTAGGGATCCGACAACTCTGACAGGGGAGGTCAGTGTTATTTTTTAAACAACAGGGGGGTATCTGTTATTTCGCCTATTTACAGGGGAGGTCAGTGTAATTTTCCCTTTATATTACATGCTAAGAATTACATAAATGAAAACTAAATCAAATCACTGATCCTATGCCTCTAATGTAGGCATAGATGATGCCTCTAATATAGGCACAGATGATGAAAATAATATTGGATCAAATCACTTAATTAACTCCCTATCAAATCCCTAAATTAACTCCCTAAATTAACTCCCAATAGAAAATGTATAGGAGACTGTTACGACAAACAGCCGCGAACCAAGCACAATCACGAAACACAACAGAAAACGAAACAAACACTACACACAGAAAACAAGAATTTACGTGGTTCGGCGTTATGCCTACGTCCAAGACAAAGATTCGACGAAAATTTTCATTATGCGAATCAAGGAGATTACAAGTTTCAACCCCTAAACCCTAGCTCTTGCTCTCTCACTCTCTTTCTGCGATTTTCAATATTTTCTCTTAATAAACCCTAGATGTCCTTATATACTAGGCTACAAGAGAGTCCTAAACAGGGTCCAAGACCTGCAAGCAAAAAAAGGTTCGCAACGCTACTCGGGCCGAGACAAAATTCAGGCCACAACGTAACAGTGACTTTAGAAAAGAAAATTCTCAGCCCCCAAATAGCGAAAGATGGAATCCAGAAAGAGCAACAAATCTCAAAGAGGATCTATATTATAAAAAATGTATAATCTAGAATGGCTCATCTTGAAAACACCCTCTCCCTCTTAAACCAAAAAAAAAAGAGGAGAGATGTTCTATTTTGGATCAAATTAACCATGCATAATTTCTCAAGGCCAAAACTAAATCCAGTATTTTATTAATGAACTTAGACAACTACATCAACTTTGGACAAGGAAAAGTTAGGAGGGAAATTGGGAACACAAATAGCTTTAACTAAATAATTGTAAAATAAAGACTATGCAAGACAATAGAGGGGGAGGACAAACATTTGGGCAGAAGTTTTGAGAAGAATGGGCATCAAAATCAACAAGATTGGCCTCAAGTGACAGGAGAATGCAGAAAAAAAGTAAGGAAAATAAATCCCTGTGAGTATTAACCCCAACACAAGTCATGCTGGTATTCAGTTCAGTACCAAACTGATATCACACCCCACTAAAGAAAGGAATAGAAGCAACAGTTGGTGAATGAAGTCTATGGGAATATCAAGATCTATATCTAGCCTAGCTAGAATCCTAATCATTAGAAATAGCTATCTCGAAATCGGATTTCCTTTTTGTACCATATGTGCTTAGACTTTACTTTTACCTTTTTTTTTCCTAGTCCAATATTTGTTCTCGAAGGTCTTCATTTCCGTGTAGAAGCAAACTCTCCAAATTTATGGCCAACCTTTCCTTCAGTGATCTTACAATAAACAGGAGTTTTTCCATTGTAAATTCGTACGGAGCAATCAATGAATTCCGACGAAACAAAAAATCTATCTAACCAAATTTTCCTATTCAAAAGAAGATATCTCTTCTTCTTCATTCTCAACAGGAATGCATCAACAAATTTGCCCTTCCATATAGATCGTCGTGGCATAAACTCATTTCTACCTTTCCCCACCCTTGCCCGAAATCCAACTTTGGTGGGCTTTCTCCAAGGTGACACCGAAGGTACCTCCTTCCATGCACCCCTTACCTCCTCCATGAGGATGAGCCCGAGCTTGCTGAACTGGTGCCGCTTGGCCCTGGTAGTTCTAGTTGTTGGGGCAGCATTCAATGCACCTGCTACTGGCACAAGGTTGAGGATTCTGAGTGGCAGGAGTCTTGAGATCAGATCATGCTAAAGGCTTCTTCACTACTGTGCACAAACAAGGACAGAGCCAGCTCAGGACTAGGGGGGGCACGTGCCCCCCCTAAGCTCGCTCGCTCCTTCATATATCTATATATATATTTTACTTTTATGAATACAATAGTTTGAAAATTTAGAAAATGCCCCCTGTAAAATTTCTCATTTATAAAATTCTCTTTAATTCTTCTTTTCCTTTCTCTTTTACTCTTTCTACTTCTTCTCCTTCAAAATCTTTTTTGATTTCCTTTAAAATATATTGCATTTTTCCTTCTTGAATCAAACCCTTATTTTTTTCCTTCAAATTTATCTCATTTTCTTTTCTTCTTTTTTTTTTCCCCTCTTCTTAAAATTTATTCTTGCACTCATGTATGATGTATGTACAATAACATTTTTTTCTCTCTTCTTATTTTTTTCTGTTCTTTAAATTTATTAATATAATTTTACATACTTAATGCCCGTATTTTATGTTTTGGAATTTTTCTCTACTACAATTTCTTTTGCAAATAATGACATTATTTGAATCTTAATTATTGTATTGAACTTCTATTTTTTCAGCTTGTTGTCTTCCAATACTGTCAATTGGCTTAGTTGATTTTTTTTTTATCAACTACACTGCGCCCCCACCACCCGCGCGCACGCGCGGAATGAACTCCTGGCTCTGTCCCTGTGCGCGGATGCCCCACTGAATTTTCAAATAAGGTTACAAAATTTTTAAGAATATCCAATATCCAAGTTAAAGGACATATGAAAATTTTGAAGCGCTGACCTACCGCTGAGTCCATGAAATACGTCTACATTTTATTTAAACTAGGATGGGCAACTTGTCTAAGCCCCTCCTGGCCAGTAACAATGGAGTTACCTCCTCTCCAACATGCAAAATTTTTGAAAACCATCCATGGGAAGGTAATTATAAGTTCTCAAACCATTGAACAGCTTCAATTTCAATTCAGTTAGCTCAAATCTTATTTCAAATGCATTTGAAAGCTCCTTATGGGTTTATGTGCTAAGTCGTTCCAAATTACCATATTTACTCAAATTACACGGTTTACATGTTTGTGTGCTAATTAGCTCCACATTACCATATACCCAAATTACCGAATTTACATGTACTGGTGTGCACATTGAGCCATGTCGTCATTGTCAGAGTTAAAAAAAAAAAGTAAATTGTGTAAAACACAAGAACATATACATGCATATTACATATATAAATATATGTATATATATCCGAATCAAGTCAAGAAAAACCTCGGAATTCAAGATCAGAGGGGAATGGAAAGAAAAGGTAAAAAGGGGTCTTACCTTGAGGTCGATGTTGGAACGTTGGGTGAGGAATGGAGCGAATTCGGGATCGTTGAGGATGTTCTTCCACTTGCCAGTGCCATGCTTGACCACTCCGGCGCGAAGGGCTTCTTCCTCTTCCGGCGTCCACTTCTGCTTTTGATTCCCCATCTCTCTCTCTCTCTCAAATTCCTACTCCTCTCTCTATAACTCCAACGTTATGGATTTGAATTTGGAGGTATCAGTATGTACTATTGCCCTCTCTTTGCTCACTCTAGATTTGGGGATTTTTAACTGGGACACAACTTCTGTGGGGCGAACGAACTTAACTGAATTCAATTGTTACTCGGATTGGGTTTTGATTTATCATCCTACATTCCTACACGTGCACAGTTTCCTATAAATTTACACTTTGTCTGGAATCAATATTTCTTGGATTATGATTTTTACGAACACGTGTTTTGTGAGCGGGAGAGGTCCCACACACAAATGACTTTCGAGCTTGTGTTACATTAATATAGTTTTTTTAAGATTTGAAATTAAAATTAAATAAATAAATAAAATTATATTTGTGTATTTAAAATAAATCAATGATAAGACTCCAACACGGAGGCGGAGTCGAGAGCAGAAAGGCTCTCCAACACTCGGATGCAAAAGAGTGGGTATGGATGAGTTTGTCTATCAGTCTTGTTTAATTAAAAATTCTTTTATTTTTGTCCCGAACCTAAGATAGATTTAAATCTCAATCATCACCCTGTTTATATTTTGAAATTGGGCCGGACGGGCCTGTTAAGGTAAAAACATTTTAAACAAAGAAGAAAAAATTTATTCACATTCACATATATATATATATATTGGGAAGACAGAAAAAAGAACTAATTATCAATGTTAAAATAAATGAATTAATTGCAAAAGAATAAAAAGTATAAAGAAAAATGTGTGGCATGGTAATGGAGAGGCACACAAAGCGCGGTCCTAGAATTGTTATTTCCTCCTTACGTGCACGTGATGATGACGGCTAAAGCAACTCTAAGATATAACCAATCACTCTTAGTCACTACTCCTCTATCAGCACGTTGACAGGAACTATAGTAAGAAGTCTTTTACCAGTTGCCCAAAAGATTAAATATAAATGAAAGTAAGAGATAAAAGATGAGAGAAAAAGGAGAATAATGAAACATATTTGTTTCTACTTTGCACTCGTTTAGAGTGTTGTCTCCTACTATTTATAGGCTAAAAGTACAACGGTATAAAACAAATTATGAGAAAATTCAAAAATCACTTTCATAAAATCAACATAAAATATTAGAAAATCAACTTCGCTATTGAATAGCTAAAGAGGTTGGGATATCTCAACAATCCCCCACAAGGCTTTCGAACCTCTTAAAATTTATCAAACACGTATATATATATAATCAAAATTGGGTAACTTTATACTATGTAATGGGTGTAACAGTCTTCCGGACTTGAACCTACACTTAGTGTTTACATATTCCATTTGAGTGTTCTGAAAGACTAGGTTTTGAACTAAACCCTTGAGCCAAATTTCAGCATGTCATACACATAGTATTTATGATCGACTTGGTTTTGCGGGTTAGCACTATTAATGGCCATGCACTTGTACCTTGATTCTCATGAGAGTTTCTAAAGAACAGCCCAATTCTTATAGTCGCGGCCTCACGACGGCTCTCACTTAGGTGAATCCTCCAAGGATATATATGACATATACCCTGCGAGAGTATGCCCGCCTCGAATTCATTCAGACAATGCTCTTCTTAACGTCACATAACACAACACTATATCATAGGGATGGGTATGAGAGAATCTTTGTGAGAAACCTCCAAAATAAAAGAGTGTTGTAAATGAGTCATGCAATGCAGATTGTTTCTACCCATTGAACTTTCTTCATGGGATCTCCAATAACAAAGGATGGGTTACCTTCGTAGGTGACTCCCTTATGGGCTTAGGCACATCCCCCTCGACATATCTAGGACTTTACTCCTAGATAGACCCTTGGTCAATTGGTTGACTATATTCTTTTTATACTTGATGTATTCCAACGAGACAATGTATTTACTCAATAGACTTCTTACAGACTTGTATCTTATTTGAATATATATATTCATCTTTTTATTTGTATGAGATTATTTCACTAGGTCTATAACAGCTTTACAATCACGATGTATGGATATAGCTGATATTGGTTTGTCTACTTAACTCAATCTACTTCAGTACAGGGTGTGTCTAATGCTATAAGTTCAGACTTCATAGTACTTCTAGATATAATAGTTTGTTTCTCGAACTCCAAGATATTACAACTCCACCTAAAAGAAATATAGAACCACTAGTAGATTTTATATCTACATTATTAGTTATCCAATTTGTATCACTATATCCCTCAACTACATTAGGAAAACCTTGATAACTTATTGACTTCATTATAATTCTCTTAAGATATTTAAAAACTCTTTCTAATGTCTCACAATGATCCTTACTCGAGTTATGAGTGTATCTACTAAGTCTCCCAACAACATATGCAATATCAGGCCTAGTTTTATTTGAAATATATAATAAGGATCCAATCATCTATGAGTATTTCAATTGAGAAACGAGTTCTCCATTATTTTTCTTTAGGTGTACACTAGGATCATAAGGAGTCGACACTGGCTTGTTATCAAAGAAGTTAAATTTCTTCAACATTTTCTCTATGGTACCAGATTGGTTTAATGTAATCCATTGAGAATTTGTTTCTATTTTCATTCCTAAGACTATATCAGTTTCTCCCAAATCTTTCATGTTAAAATTTCTAGCTAGACATCCCTTAACATCATTTACTATCTCTAAATTGGTTCCAAAAATAAGTATGTCATCCACATATAGACATAATATCACATGATGTATATTATTATTCTTAAAGTATACACATTTATCGAATTCATTGATCTTAAAATCATATTTCAGTATTACTCTATCAAACTTTTTGCGCCATTGTTTAGGAGCTTACTTAAGATCGTATAATGATGTAACTAATCTACACATTTTATGTTTCTTGGCCTTTAACTATAAACCCTCTAGTTGCTTCATATATATCTCTACTTCTAGGTCTCCATTCAGGAATGCGGTCTTAACATCCATTTGATGAATAACTAAATTAGATAAAAATGTTAGGGCTACTAAGATCCTAATGGTAGTGATTTTAAATACAGGTGAATATGTGTTAAAGTAATCTATATCATTCTTTTGTGAAAAACCCTTAACTACTAGCCTAACTTTATACTTATACATACACATAATTGAATAATTTATCATAAAAGTCACAAATGGAGAAGTTCCCTTACATTCAACTATAGTCAAAGCTATACATGTAACCATGTATGTGTATGTGTGTGTGTGTGTATATATATATATATAATGTATCTCAAAAGTGCAAATTGTTACATACTGTCACGCCCCAAAATCCGAGTCACTAGAATCCTCATTCTCAGGCCCAAATTCTGAGATTGAATCCGTCCATTTAACCACATAGATCATCCCAAGACTTTACAACTGCAGAAGCTAACCATATATACACGATTACATATGCGTATACTCATCACTATTCATCCCAATGGACCCCATATTGGTCTATACATTCATACATGTTCATTCTCAATCCAAAATTTATGAAATTCTAATCTAGTCCAGTTTCGATCGGCTGGACACTCCCTTTGGTCTGCTGAAACCTGGGTTCAGCTGAACTCCAGTTAACCAACACACTGGAATTTAATTCCAATTATGTCGGTCAGCTGAAGAGTAGTTTCGGTCGGCTGAAAAGGTGTTTTCGACCAACCAACACACTGGAATTTAATTCCAATTATGTTGGTTGGCTGGAGAGTAGTTTCAGTCAACTGAGAGGGTACTTTTGGCCGGCTGAAACCTTCCTCCGATCGACTGAAACAAGTCCTCTGCAGGTGCCTATTTACAATCTCTCAGGACTTTGGGAGTATCGATCGGCTGAAAGGTTCATCAGTCGGTGACAAAGACCAAAACCTAATAGTCTCAATTTTTAAATCCCATTCAAGTCTACACATGCACTCAACCATCTCACATGTTCACACATAACTTTAAACATGAATAAAACTTAGTAAAATTTATACATTCAAGCCTCATAAATGCCAGTCCCATACATCACATGGATATAATCTAAAAACATACTTTTATACATGTTTTTCTCAAATTCTCAATGCTTTAAAACATAGGTTACAATCATACAACTCCACATACATCCATATACAAGGTTTTCGTCCAAAATTACATATCATTCTAAGTGTTTCAACATGCCACAAACCGGCATGGTTACTCAAGTCTCATCCGTCGTCGGTGCCTTATCTATAAAAAGTTTAGGGGAGAGGGGTGAGCAAAACAATTAGCTCAGTAGGAATGCCCCAACTCACCTAGGCATTAACCCGACATCGACTTACATGATATGCAATCATGATGTCGCTACTCTACATGACATATTTCATGTTTTAATGACAAGTCAACTCAATACAATTCATATACAAATACATTCAAAACATTTATCATGCTTAACAGTTAAACACATAAGCATGTTTTAGATAAACATCTTATTCGGTTATAATCCGATACATAGATATGATTGGTCAACTTCGACGATCATGTAGTGTTGGACAACTCTGACAATCATACATTCATGGCAATATATCAGTCTTATCCTTGTGATTGGGCAACTCATACGATCACGAAATTTTGGACTACTTTGATTTTTAGGCATTAGCCTTGGTATGATCAGACAACTCTGATGGTCATACCTTGGTGGATGAATTCACCACTTCTACAGCATGGTTGGACAACTCTGACTTGGACAATTATCCGATATATTCATATACATATACATGCACATACGACACATAGCATATTTCTCATGCTCTTCTACATACATTCATGTTTTATATAATTCTAGCATGCATCGTACCCTCATATACTACATAAAATCACATATATGCTCAAAATCATGCATACAATTCACATATGCATATAATTCATCATATTTCTAAACATGCTCATAATTTCATACATACAATATGTATAAGTTTACAATCATCATATATCACTATATGGATAACATTAGCATGTAGTAATTTATAGAGAAAGGAAGCATAACACATGACCCTGTCATTCTCCTATACATGTCAAACTCAACCAAACCCTCTCAAATTCACCAAAATCATATAAATCGATGATTAAGAGAGAAAGAACACCCGTACCTTAAGTTTGAAGCTTTTCTAGCCAAAATCCTAGAATCCTCTAAGCTTCAAATTCATTAAAATCGCACTTTATTTGGTTCAAACCGAAGCCCTTGACCCGTAAGAGAAGTTGTCCTTTTTCAAGAACTTCCAAATCCAAGCTTTAGGGCTCCAAAATGAAAAAAGAATGAGAAGAGATGAAGAGGGAGATAGAAATAGAAGTGGCCGGCTATTCTTGCCCTTTTCAAATGGCTGGGATCTCAGTCAATAGATATTATAATATTTATGGCACAAAATGACCAAAATACCCCCAGGCCATTTAACGTACCCTCCTCACCTCCGTTTTCAATTTCGAAAGCGGCTAAGGCTCCGAAATTATTTTCTTAACTCTTTTAACATTTTGTTTGGTCTAAAACCAAAATTAATTTTTTCTAAATTTTCTAGCCCACCCGACCCGCATCCCGGGCCTCGCTAACCCAAAAATCTCAAATTTTCCTAAACGCTCCCAAAACTTCCCCCGAACCTCTAAACAAGTTCCCAAACATGTTTTTCAAATTCTAAACATACATAACATCATTTAAAATCCATTTATGATAAAAATGATGAATAAAAAGAAAATCGGTGAAAATTAGACCCGGTCTCTACACATACATACTCAAAAATGCATTTAGTCCACATTCCAGACATGTATTCAAAAAAAACTACAAAAATATCCTCAAAAAAATTCATCTATGCTCCATGGTTGGGGAGACTCCGCCACCTCCTTGCCATGACCTAAAAATATTTATATAATAGTACGATGAGCTTCTGCATGTTCAGTAGGAATGATTAAAACACACCTCCTAAGTCCTCGTGAATACCACATACCATATAATCACATTATACACATATCACATACTCAAAATCATGCCATGTATCGTATGCATTATGTCATGGCCCTCCCTTGTGTCACACACACAACCAAGAACTCGGACTCCAATAAAGGTCCATCCACTCTCCCATTTCCCTTTCCTTGAACACCCGGACTCCATCATCGATCCATTTGATTTTTATTCGAATTCCATTGTCTGTCCATCCGATGTTTCTCTAATCTCTCACACATAACCTCACATTATGTATGTGTAATACATGGACATTTCATAATTCATGCTCATGCTCTTCTACTCTTATGTCAAAGCATCCATTTATCAATATAAACATGTTTTACAATTCATCATGCTCTTTATGACATTTTAACAAATACATAACTATCATTACAATATATATGCACATAACATGCTCAAATCTTCACATTTATACACATCATGCCATATAGTTCACATACAACCCTCTAAGCACATAATTACACAATTCATCACAAGAGATCATGTAATTATCACAAGGCATACATGCTTGAGCTTGAAATATACTACTTAAGCATATATATAACCAATTGGATGCTATAGGTATCTATTATACCCACACAAATCCCATAATTCATAGTTTAGGCATCCCTACCTCGATTTAAAAGAGTTTATAAACAAAACTCTCAAATCTCCTCAAGCCAAAATCACTCAAATCGGACCTTGAATGCAAGCTCTCCTCGTGTAAATAAACCTTTTATTTTTCGGCGTCTTCCAAATCAACTCTTAAGGTCCTCAAAATCTAGAGAGAAAGAAGATAAAGTGAAGGATAAGAGAAAACACACATGGTCAACTGTTTAGAGAGAGAAACGTATGGCTGAATATCTATCTCTTGATATTTATAGCCTTAGCGGTGCCAATTAACCAAAATACCCCTTGTCACTTAACGTACCTTCCCGACTTCTGTTTTTGATTTCGAAAACTCTTACTATCCCAAAATCAATTTCTTTATTATTTTAATATTTTAAATGGTTTAAAATCTAAAATATTTTTTTTCAAAAAAAATACAGTTTTCGGGCTCACCAGACCCCGTCCTGGCTTCACCGACCCAAAAATCCCAAATTAAGCCAAACGACTCTGAAACTTTTCTGAACCCTTAAACAAGTCCCCTAACATGTATTTCAAATTTATAATATGCATATCATCATCTAAAATAATTTAAAATAATAAATGACGAATTAAAAGAAAATCGCTAAAAAATCATTACAGTCTATACATTATCTATCTGCTAACTTTTTTAAACTATTTAAGTTAACCACTAAGTTCTTCAAACTAATTACAAAGCTATACAAAATCACTGTTCAGACTTTTTCTTGGTCCAAAATGCCCATCTGCATTTTTTCATCTAATTACCTAATTATCCTTAACTACAAAATTTACAAGAATGCCTTGTTACTTTTAGGTATTCAAAACAGATGCATTTTTACCTTATTAAACTGGATGTAGTAAAAGGGTTACGTACATGTAGTAAAAGTGTTATATACATGGAGATATTTTTTTACATGATACAGTAGAAGTGTTACGTTTATAATTAAGTGTTCTGTGTTCGTAGAAAATTCTTAGAAGTATCAACTTTATATATTTTTCTTGGTTTTTATATATATATATATAAAGGTGAGACTTCTACAATTAAAAAATAAAGAAAATGAAAACATATTCTTACCTTATTAAACCGGATGTAGTAAAAATGTTACATACATGCAGTAAAAGTGTTATGTACATGCAGAAATTTTTTTACATGATGCAGTGGAAGTGTTACATTTATAATTAAGCGTTCTGTGTTTATAGAAAATTTGTAAAAGTATCAACTTTATATATTTTATATGAGTTTATATATATATATATATATAATGGTGAGACTTCTACGATTAAAAAAGAAATAAAAAGAAAACATGTTGCACCAATGTAAAAAATCTTCCCTTTATACACAAAAAAATTCACATAAAATATATAAAGTTGATATTTCTCTGAATTTTTACGAACATAGAACGCTTAAGATAAATATAACACTTCTACTGCATCATGTAAAAAAAATTTTGCATGTATATCACACTTTGACTGCTTATACATAACACTTTTATTGCATCTAGTTTAATAAGATAAGAATGCATTCGGTTTGAATCCCTTAAAGCAACAATACGTTTTTTTTGTAAATTTTGTAGTTGAGGGTAATTAGATAATTGGATGAAAAATTCACATAAAGTTAATATTGGAGAAGTCTTACCTTTATATATAAAAAACTCACATAAAATATATAAAGTTGATACTTCTACAAATTTTTTACTAACACAAAACGCTTAATTATAAATGTAACTGTACACACGAATTTCATGTCCAAAAATCTAGGAATGAAAATTAGTGACAAATAAACAATTTTATTAATTTAAGAAAAAGGTACAATCCTCTGTAAATCTTTACAAAAGAAAGACTAATTCCTCTGATTCGATCTCCTTGGTGATCCGGCTTCAAAGGCTGCTAGAGCTTGATCGTGAATTGGATTGAAACTTTGGTGAAGAACGACACGTGGATGATGTGCTTGTTGTTCTTCTCCTTCAGGGTTTAGATACTTTGGAGTTTTGGATTTTGAGTGAAGAGTTCTGCAGAGCTTCAGCTTTTTCTGAGAGTCTTCTGATCCCCCTCTCCCTACCTTTGAACCTTTGTTTATAGGCTCATTGAAGGGGTAGATTTATAACTTTTTTTTCTTCTGATAATTATCCTATAATTATCTTTTGTGATAATTATCCAATATATACATAATAATTATCTTTATTGATAATTATAGGATAATTATCCAATATATACATAATATATATATATATATATATATATATGATTATTTATTTTCAAGTGGGCTTAAACTTCTTAGACAATTTAGACCAGCCCATAACTCATTTATTTGTAATGGGCCTAATTTTTAAATTATCTGACTTATTGGGCCACATTTCAAAGCGGGCTAAACTGAAGATAAATCCAAATTATATTTTGGGTCCATCATGCAACTTTTTAATGTCTACAAATTGCCCCCACTTCAAGTCTTGCGCCATATTGAGTTTGTCACGTATTTAAAGTGGGACTTGAAGTATTTATATTTTGTAATTTTTTTTTTGGGAAAATCTAATTACAAAAAGGATGTCTTCTTTGTTTAGTTGAATTGGAGTCTTGAACATAATAGGACTTTTTTTTTCTTGTCCAAGTGGAACTGAAGACTTGAGGATCCAGTTGCAAATAGGATTTTTTTCCTTGTCCAAGTGAAATTGAACACTTAAGGATCTTGTTACAAATAGGATTTTTTTCTTGTCCAAGTGGAATTGAGCACTTAAGGATCCTGTTGCAAGTAGGATTTTTTTTCTTGTCCAAGCGAAATTGAACACTTAAGGATCCTGTTACAAATAGGATTTTTTTTCCTTGTCCAAGTGGAATTAAACACTTAAGAATCCTGTTGCAAATATAGGAATTTTTTCTCCTTGTCCAAACTAAAATGGAGTCTTCAAAAATTCAATAGCAAATAGGATTAATCCGCCACTATATATATGTAGTATACGCTTCAGACTCTTCATATCAGAGAATAATTAAGAGAAATTCCATGAATTCCAGCAATTGTAAGCTCTCCCTATTTCACGCCTTTTTTTTTTTGACTTCTTTCTTCTTCTTCTTTTTCTTCTTTCACGCCACTAGATTTTTTTCCTTTTCTTTTCTCTTTTTTTTTCTTCTTCTTCTTTTTTTTTCCTCTTTTCTCTTTTAATTTTTTTTTTCTTCTTCTTCTCTTAGCCGCCACTTTCTCTCTCTTTTTTTTTTTTTTTCCTTTTCTTCCTTCTCTTTTCCTTTGATGTGTAAAAAAAATAAAGTTTCTTTTTTGTTGCTTGATAGATTTGAACACAAGATCTCATGAGAAGACATTATAGCACCAGCACCACACCATCTCTGCTACACAACTCCTTGTATTATAAATCCTTGAAATATAATATAACATATAATTGAACTTCTAAAAGCACACTTTTTTTTTAACAACTTTGCCTTCTATGATCACTACTAACCATCTTTTTTTTTTCAGATCGGTTTCTACTTGTGGGTTTTGCTCAAGTTTTGTGTTGCTTCTAAAAATATACAGATCCATTGAACTCATCGAGGAAGATAACTTTATGTGAGTCACTCAACTCTTCTCTTGAAAGCTTCAATTTTTTTTTTGGTCAATTCTTGCAGGTCAAATTGCTTCTCTCAGAATATGGAGTTCCAGACGCCATTCATTAGTCCCTTCGGGGTCCCTTAGTGCACTTCGGTGTCAATTTTTCGTCCCTTCAGGGTCCCTTAGTGCACTTTGGTGTCACTTTTATTGTCTATTCGGGGTCCCTTAGTGCACTTCGGTGTCACTTTTTCATCTCTTTGGGGTCAGGCCAAGTCACCATGATGCAGCAGATATCGTCAATATCTCGGCGGCAGGTCAGGTAACCCAACTATTTTCTTGCAAGCTTCAAATTTTTTTTTTTGTAAACAGTTTATACTCGTGTTAAGGAGTATCATCTTTTTTTTTTGGTAGACAGTTTATACTCGTATTAAGGAGTGTCATCTTTTTTTTTTGGTAGATAGTTTATACTCGTGTCAAGGAGTGCCTTTTTTTTTTGTAGACAATTTATACTCATGTCATAGAGTATCATCAACAGTTTAGGCTCGTATCGGGGAGCACTTTTAGCTTTAATTAGTCTTTAGCTTTGCAAGACTCAGGGGATAGTCCAAGCTTGTGTTGAAAGGTGTGAATCAGCTCGGCGTCAATTTGAAGATTTTCTTCTTGTTTTGTTTCTTCATTATACTTTTCTTGTACTTGAGAAGAAACATCATTTTCGAACTCGTCTCCCCACCCAGAAGGAAGAGGTATTTCATTCGTCGTGATCCATGTAGGAGGATTGAACATCACCCAATATATTTTGATGCCACTACGAGATTCGATCCAGACAGCATCTTTGGGCTTTGGTCCCCACACTTTTCCTTCCTCTAGTCTTTTGATTTTTTGAGCCTCTTGTTTCATCTGGGATTGTAGACGATTTTGTTCTTGTTCCTCATTTTGTAATTTCAGACTCTTACCTTGGTGCTTGTTGACGACATGTTGGGAAGGAATTACTTGAGCTGACATTTGTATATTTCCAGACACTGATTCTTGTGAGATCTCTTTATAATCATTCCCTTCTTGACCATTCTTCTTTGGCCTCCAAGCAAGCACAGTATTTTGAACTCTCCTACTTGAAGTCATTTGAGTGAAATTTGACAGATTATTCTGATACCACATCTTCAACACAAATCATCGAGATTCGTCATTTTGGTTATGTTTTTATTTTTCTTGTTTCCTTCTTGGGACTTCTTTGTTATTTCTGAGTTTGATAAAATATGTAGGTCTTTTTAAAACACAGTCTTGAATCTTGCTCCCATGCCAAGGATATTTCATATGAGAGAGTTGGGAATGAGTTTTGTATGGAAGGTTTGTCCCATGTCTGTTCAGTCTTCTATCAAGGTTTTCTTGACTTATTGCTTGATTTAATCGAGAACCATCAGATGAAGTCACGGAAAGAACATGATGTGTTTCTTGATACAAGTCGTTAAAGACGATACTTGTAACATAAGATGTATTTATTTCATCATCCGAGTTAGGAAGTATTTCGTCTTCCTCTTCCTCTTCAGACTTAACCTCTTCTTCTTTAAGATAGTTGTCAGACATATTGGGATAGGCAAAAGCCTTTACACCACGACTTGTTATGTTGAGCTCCATATCACGGGCACGAGTAACCAATTCTTCAAATGCACGAGGCTTGATTCCTTGCAGAATGTAAAGAAGCTCCCAGTGCATGCTTTGCATACACATTTCGACTACTGATACTTCAGAAAGATGGTGTTTGCAATCAAGTTAGAGCTCGCCAGCGGTTGATATAGTTAACCACAAGCTCATCTTTAATTTGTTTCATGCTAGTGAGTTCTAGCATGCTTACTATTCTACGAGTACTGTAGAAACGATTAAGAAACTCTCGTTCCATCTGCTCCCAATAGTCAATACTTCGAGCTTTGAGGTCCGTGTACCAATCAAATGCATTCCCTTTGAGGGAACGAACAAATTGCTTGACTAAGAGGTCCCCTTCGGTGCCAGCGTTATTGCAGGTCTCCACAAAGTGTGCAATATATTGTTTGGGATTGCCTCTTCCATCAAATTATTGGAACTTTAGCGGTTGATATCCCACTGGCGTCTTTAAGTTGTCAATTCTTTCGGTGTAGGGTTTTGAGTACATAAGAGTGCTCTGAGGGGCGCCGCCATATTGTGCTCGGATTGTGTTCGTTATTATATCCTGTAATTGTTGGACAGATAGCAAAGCGACTGGTGAAGCAGGGTTAGTTTTGTTAGTTATGTGTCCTGACACAAATGTGTGATGATGATCTTTTAATTAGGCACCTTGAAGAGATGAATTTGAAGTATTCGCAGGCAGATATGTTGACTTGTTAGGATTTTGGATTTCAAGCTTACTCATTAGCGCGACAATCTGCAAGTCCTTCTCTTCAACAGTCTTTGTGAGGTTTTCGATTACGCGCGCCATGACTGCCAGTTGGTCTTCCACCGAGGTTGTTCCAGTCATCCTAGCTGCGACAACCTTCGAATAGCAAAAGTCCTTGAGGGCCAATATTCTTTGAAGGGACCGATTGCTCTGAAATCTCAAGTAATGACTCTGAGAGCGAACCGACGTTAGAGTTGGCGTCAGAGACGGAGTGGGGTGAATGTAGTGACGCCGATTTTTCTGAAACTACGTCAGAGTTCTTTGCCCCCTGAAGATCAATGGTGTTAACATGTTTAGTTTTCACATCCATTGGTTTAGCAAGATTGGTTTTCATCAAATCTTGCTGATTCTTGAGCGAAGCAACTGCTTTGGTCTTGCTACGCATCATAGGACCTGTTGAGGTGCTGCTGGCACTTGACATGTTCTTAGTATTTTTGTCACTACTTGCGGCAACTTTGGTGTTAGCCATTGCAGCAGCGGTTTCTTTTGAGTTTTTCTTGTTTGTCGTCTGAACCTTGGTAGGAGCCATAGATTTTGATGAACAGAGTTTTAGAGATATGATGTAGGAGACAGAGATGAGAGGCAGAGATGGTCCCACCGGGCGTGCCGGAAATTTGTACACACAAATTTCGTGTCCGAAAATCTAGGAACGAAAATTAGTGACAAATAAACAATTTTATTAATTTAAGAAAAAAGGTACAATCATCTGTAAATCTTTACAAAAGAAAGACTAATTCCTCTGATTCAATCTCCTTGGTGATTCGGCTTCAAGGGCTGCTAGAGCTTAATCTTGAATTGGATTGAAACTTTGGTGAAGAACGGCACGTGGATGATGTGTTTGTTGTTCTTCTCCTTCAAGGTTTAGATACTTTGGAGTTTTGGTTTTTGAGTGAAGAGTTCTACAGAGTTTCAGCTTTTTCTGAGAGTCTTCTGGTCCCCTTCTCCCCACCTTTGAACCTTTATTTATAGGATCACTGAAATGGTAGATTTGTAACTTTCTTTTCTTCTGATAATTATCCCATAATTATCTTTTGTGATAATTATCCAATATATACATAATAATTATCTTTTTATATATATATGATTATTTATTTTCAAGTGGGCTTGAACTTCTTAGATAATTTAGACCAGCCCATAACTCATTTATTTGTAATGGGCCTAATTTTTAAATTATCTGACTTATTGGGCCACATTTCAAAGTGGGCTAAACTGAAGATAAATTTAAATTGTATTTTAGATCTATCATGTAATTTTTTAATGTCTACAATAATACTTCTACGACATCATGTACAATTTTTACTGCACGTACATAACACTTTTACTACATATACGTAACACTTTTATTGCATCCTGTTTAATAAGGTAAGAATGTATCCGGTTTGAATCCCTAAAAGTAACAAGATATTTTTGTAAAATTTGTAGTTGTGGGTAATTAGGTAATTGGATGAAAAAATGCAAATGGACATTTTCGACCAAGAAAAAGCCTGAATATTGATTTTGTATAGTTTTGTAATTAATTTGAAGAAGTTAATAGTCAACTCAAATAGTTTTAAAAAGTTAGTAGATAAGTAAATAGCAATAATTGACTAGTGATTTTTAAAATTTTTCTTTTTTTAAGTTGTTGAAAAGTTACCATTCATGCACATGCTTATATGCAATAGTGTTCAACTGTTACGTGATTAAGAGGGAGACGAAGTTTACACACTGCTAATTATAACTTTAAATCTAATGTGACGGAGATTAATTTACCAGCTTTTCTTTTCACTTTATTTAGAAAAATTACAGGTATTTTTCATTACTATTAAATATCATTGAAGTGAGATGGCAAAAGTGAACTTAAAGGAAAAGAAATATATCAAAGAATAGAGGATGCACGAAACAAAATTTAAGAGGGTTAATAAACTGAAAACTTAATTTACAAAAAAGTATTCTGAGCACAACGTTAACCATTAAAGAAAACATAAAAACAAAAGCAAGTTCATTGAATTTTCAAATGTATCTATCAATTTGTAGGAGAAAGACACTGGTTTCCTTTCTTTTCATATTGGGTTGAAATGAATACTAATTCTGCAGAAGGCAAATGGATATTGACACTCCAGTGTGGAGCAAACACTGAAAATAAATTGGCATAATGAAAATGACCAACTGAAGAGAAAGTACATGTCTAACTAGAATAAGAAATTGTGCATGTCTAACTGACGTGGTCATATTGGCATTGCAGAAAAGTTTGTGGCCATTAATAATCTTGATTATACAATTTTTTTTGGGTGAACGGTGGAATAAGTTTTTGGGTAAATTATTTTGAACTTTTGAAAATTTTATTGAATTTTTGGTTTATTAACCCTCTTAAAATTTGTTGCATGACACTGTGTGACAATTTTTTAATGGTAGCGAAATTCTTTGATTGTTTTTCCTTTTAAATAATTGCTCACTTTTATCATTTCACCTTAATGTTATTTTAAGAAACAAGTAAGTTTATTAAAATAGTGAAAGGAAAGACTATTTAATTAATATTTGTGCCTAACGGCACATAGGTTGGAATAGATTATTCTTTTTGGTCAATCAAATCCCTTCCAAACTTTATCAACTCCTTCCACAGTGTACGATTTTTAAAGTATCCCAACCGATATGTTAAATCATACGTAATATTTACAACAATTACTTTATGTCAAATCATACGTGACATTTAAAACAATTACTTTTGACATCAACAACTCTTTCAAGATATCTCAAATGCCTATTTGACATTTGGCTAACCATCAAATATGTCAAATTGTTGACATTAATAACTGTTTCAAAGGATACCTCAAATGCCTATTTGACATTTGGCTAACCATCAAATGTGTCAAATTTGACAGATCAAAAAGTGGTAGGCCAAATAATTTTTTTTTTCGTTATTTTTATCTATGAGTTCCTATTAGTATTATTTTAAAATGTATTTTATAATTGCAATAAATTAGCCATTTTTTATAGCTATTGGATAAAACTAGACGTTTATAGCCATTGAATAAAACTAGTCATTAGAAGATATTTTATAATGTGTTATTGTAGTTTAATTAAAAGAAAAAAATATTAATAAATTTGACATATCGAGTAGAGTACACCAAGGCCTTATTTGAAAGAGCTTCCGATTTCTAAAATTCCTTTCATTTAAAAGGTCTTTGAAGAATTCTTTTAATAAAATAATTTTTAAAGAAAAAGGTTGTTTAGTGGATGCATTAATAATTATTCTCAATAAAGGAGCAAGTTTCACAAGATAAAAAGTGGCAAAATTGTTTATAAAATTTGTTACTTATTTTGGCTTCCTTTCAAATGGAATTTTTAGGATTTCGACTTTCATTATAAGTCATTTTTCCTTATTTCACTAAACACCAGCATTTTTTTGGGAAAAACTTCTTGGGCTTAGAAGCCCGTTTCAATCTCCTGGAAAGCTCCCCAAATAACACCAAAATACTATATGCCAATTTACCACATCATAGCTCAAATAAATTTGAAATTTGAAGCATCTATTGGAGATGCTCTATTATATATATTTATAATATTTTTTAAGTTGAAACAAAAATACCACTTGAATTAGACTCTAAATTTTTATTTTTTTACGAGTTTGGACAACCGTTCAAACAACCATTTCAATGATTAGTTTAGATTTGGATTGAAAACTCTCATTTCAAACTTAATTAGAGTTGGACTTATGTTGAAGTGTTAGCAACCTGCTAACTCTAATTTCCACTTGACTTTTATATATTTATTATAATTTAAAATATATTTTATTTACTTACTATTATTATCAAGATTTTTTTCTTTCAATTTGTTTTATTATATTTTAATCATTTGATAAATTAATTTTTTGAGAATTTATTAACTATTTTTTACATATTTAAATTCATTTTGTTTTAAAAAATTAATGTTATTAACACTATTTAAATTCAACTCATTTATATCGAGCTTGAGTTGATACTGAACTTGATAAAGTTGGAATTGCTCCGCTACTCTTAATTTACTGTATAATAAATTTAAGTGCTTGTTTGGAGAGTTTTCTGAGGCCTCAAAAAGTCATTACTGGCATCAAAAGTCATTTAAAAAAAAATTGACTTTTGGTTACACATATGTAAAGGCCTTTCCGAAGAAGCCGGTGGTCAGGAAACCCATTTCAGAGAAGTAAAAAAATGTTGTTTTTAGAATCTCATTTTAGGAAGCTAAATTTTCTTTTGAAATAAATTTGTTATTTTACTAATTTGTCCATATACTTTTTATATATTAACAAGATTGTATTATATTCTCTTTTAGTCCCTCTTTCCACCACCGCCACCACTACCTCCATCGCCACCACCTCTCCCATCACCATCGCCACAGCTGCTTTCCATCCACCACCATCGTTGTCATCGCCTTCCACCACCACCACCACCATCATTACTGTCATCGCTACCTCTACTTCCATCTCCAGCACTGCCACCACCACTACCTCCACAAACACCGCCACCTCCACCACCGCCACCACAACTTATTTCTATTGTCAACTTCGTGCTTTTTAAGGGTTGCAATCGTTCTTAAGGATAAGTAATAATATTATTAATAAATAAATAATTTAAAAGTTAAAGTATATTTAAAAAATGCATTAGCCAAACATCTTTTTTCTCCTAAATTCTTTCTAACAAAATTATTTTTACGAATATCTTATCAATAAAGTCTTTTTGATATTAGAAAACTCTCTCCAACGACGCCTAACTCAATTAGGAAAAGAGAAAGTTGATGAATCTCACACACCCCTTTTCCAAAGAATATCCAGTGATAATAACAATCACCAAAAGAATGTGGCATGTTAGTTTCTTGTCAAGGAATATATATATATATATATATATATATATATATAGTGCTAATCACAGCTTAACTATATCAGTTGCCAAAAGGGCAAATTGATAATTCTAGTTCAGTCTCTCTCCTCTCCCTCTCTCTCCTGTCTCACACCCAAGAGTAAATAAAAGAGTGTTAATAACCGCTTTAGTGAAATGGCAAGAGACGGGTCACGGTATGGAATTAAATTAATAATATAGTCAAAAGACAACAGCTCCGAAATCGCACTCACCTACCAAGCCCACCACGCACACAAACGAAGAAGGTCCTGTGAAACAGCGAACTATACCAATTGTGTTTGGCTGACTTTCGAGAGCCCTAAATTCATCATATAAAAAAACTCACGACAGCGACGATCATTCGAATCCGCACTTCCTTCTTCAGCTCTGCTATTGAATCGTCGAACCATGACATACGCATCTCACATCTTCACTCACTCGAAGAAGGTATTCACCCTGTAAAATGATTCATCATTTTCTTTTTCTCCATGCATCCAAACACACACACATATATACGATCATTCTATGTGGTGTGGTTTTGTACTAATAGCATTTGGTGGTGTATTTTTTGATCTTTTAATTCTCAAACTGAAAAATATTTGTATTGGGATATTCAGAGGACGTGTTTGTATATATATGTGTGTGTGTATCTATATCAATCTATCTAGTATGGTTTTGTGATCTTTTCTAGTTCTGGCTTCATCTGTTGTAACATCCCCCTTCTTTTTTTATTTTTATTTTTTAATTTACATCTGGTGGTAATAGTATTTGGTGTATTATTTTACTTCTTAAATTCTCAAGGTGTTAAATGTGTTTATGATTATTTGAATTTTATCCATTTAGGATAGTATACTCTATTATGTTGGTAGGGGCATTTAATTTTAATTTTTAAATTGTTATTGCATGTACAAATGCAAACAAGCTTGTATACATTTTTATTCTTTTAACTTAAGTGGACTTTTGCACCCTAAACTGCTTAATATGAGATGGATGATATTCATTTTTCTTCGGTCCTTGATGTGGGGTTTATTGGCTACAGTATATTTTAGACAATAATATAAGACACTGAGTTGCATGCATGGTCTTTATATCATCTAGTTAAATTATTTTTATGAAATCAGCAATCAAATCTGGTTAGTCTCATATACCATGTGGGTGGGTGGGGGGAG